>JABWTJ010000791.1:53998-289572 GCA_016801875.1 Solanum sitiens
TTCTACGTGTCGGTTCGTGACACCCGATCCCCTAATACTATGTGTCAGAACGTGACACTCCGATCCCCTAATTCTACGTGTCGGTTCGTGACACCCGATCCCCTAATACTATGTGTCGGAACTTGACACTCCGATCCCCTAATTCTACGTGTCGGTTTGTGACACCCGATCCCCTAATACTATGTGTCGGAACGTGACACTCCGATCCACTAACATCATTCTATCAATTCATCAAGCCTTCTTTTATACCAAGGCATCATCAATCTCAAGGTAAAATTAGGGTTCTCAAGATTTTGGATTCAAAAGCTTCATTGTGCTTATTTTATCACAATCACATAATCACATTCATGCAAGCATACAATTAAGCATATAGAAGGGTTTACAATACTACCAATACATATCATTCACTATTAAGAGTTTACTACAAATAGTATCAAAACCATAACCTACCTTCACCAAGGATTCTTGATCAAGCAAGCAATCTCTCCAAGCTTTTTGTTCCTCTTTGGTTGTCTCTCTCTATAGATCGTTCCTCTCTTCTCCTTGTTCTCTCTATTTTTCTTCTTCAAAAACCCTCTCCCTTTTCCCTAATTAGTATATAATTAGGTATAAAAGATGAGGAAACAACCCACTAAGTAACTCAAGGTCATCTCCTTTACACCCCCAAGAATTTGAGTTATTAACATTAACCCACGAAATTTATAATTATAGCAGGAATAGTCCAAAATGCCCCTTTAAAACTTACCCAGAAATTCGACCCAGACTGGGATTACGCAACCTGTGACGGCCAGTCGTGCCTGCGACGGTCCGTCCTGCAGGTTCGTCACAACCTTCAGAGACTCAATTTCCTTGATGAGTCTGAGACGGTCCGTCATGCCTACGACGGTCCGTCCTGCACTTACGTCACGACGGACAGAGAATTGCTCTCAGTACCCAATTCTCAAGAGTTGAAGTGTTTTGAAACGGAACCTCATAACGGTCCGTCATGTCTGTGACGGTCCGTCCTGCAGGTCCGTCACAGACTTCAGAGAATTGCTCTCAGTACCCAATTCTCAAGAGTTGAAGTGTTTTGAAACGGAACCTCACAACGGTCCGTCATGTCTGTGACGGTCCGTCCTGCAGGTCCGTCACAGAGTTCAGAGAGTCGATTTCAGCACTCAAATATAAGAATTCCAAGTGTTTGGAACGAGACACCCTCGACGGTCCGTCGTGCCCATGACGGTCCGTCGTTGGATACGTCGTCTCAGACAGTTTTCCAGAAATAAAATCTGCTGCTCAAAATGACTAAGCAGGTCGTTACAAACAATTAGATTCAGATTCACATATGAAACAAAGTCCCTAACTGTCTTAAAAACATACTTAAGATGTTAGTTTCTCACACTGCCCAGAAGGATTGGGATGAGAATGGCTTATGATTTCTAACTATTTCTTTGTTTCTTGAATTCCAAATTTGTTTGTCGCTTCACTATTTTGTTTAATTGATCTTCAGTGGCTGTTAGATTGAGTCCTCATAATGGCTGAATGAGATGAAAATACTTTCCTTCTATGACGAGAATTTGTATAAATGCTCATGTATTTATGAAACAACATGTGTGTGTCGATCTTTTTGAATTTTTTTTATTTTAACTTATTTTTTATAATAATATGGGGCTGTCATCCGAGTCCACAACGTATGAAATGAATCATTTAGGGCTTAATCTGTGATTTGTCTTCAAAGCAAACAACAACTGATTCATTGTATCTTTCTCGAAATAGGTCTGTAAACCAAAGAACGGTCAGAGCATACGTGAATATTGCATTTCTGTTACTTACAGATGCCACAACAAAGTAGTAATTATTTTTTTTTAAAATTTTCCTGTTTTTGGATCCCTGATTAATTTCATTGTCTTATAAATAGGATTCCCATGACATTTTCCTTGGATAATTGCTGCTTTTCCTAGTCTCACTGTCGGCTTTCGAGAGTCTGCCGGAACTAATGAAATCATCAGCTTTTTCGCTTTTAGCCGAGGCACCTGAAATTATCATTGAGAGATTCAGAAGCTCAGCGATATAAAATTCTCAATAATATATGCAGTTAACATCATTTGAGAAAAAAAATGAAAAAGGCAATTTTAAACAATCCTGTTAGCATACCTGTGTTACCTGAAACTGCATTTGAAATACAACTTTGATCTTCTCCTTTTTCCATTTTCTAGACTTGAACATGATTGTTAAATCAGAAAATGAATTTGTTTTGCCTATTTCTTTGGGATTTGAGAAAGCCCACTGTTTCACCTGACTCTATATTTCGTTTTTGTGGTTTTTATGTTAAGATATTCCTGCCCTCTAGGCTCTAGTTGAAGGATAAAGATGATCTGCTTGGTATACAAGTTGAATGAAGAAAGGAAATGAACTATAATACAGTATGCAATATGAGTATTAGATAACAACAACTAAATGTATCTTACTTTTTTGAGTGCATAAAATAATCAATACCTTTATTTTAGTTGAAGTAAAGAAATTATGAGTAAGTGGTTTGTTAGGACACACAACAATACTTTTTTTGCACAAACTTGTCTTCCTTTTCCTTTATGTGGGATTGACTGATCCCAATCTAGACCGTCATTTGAGTTGAATATATTTTTTCAATGAAGGTAAAATTTACTTATCGCCTATATTTTCAACGAAAAAGGCTCAAAAATACCCTTAAACTATCTGAAATAGCTCATATATACCCTTAAACTATATTTTGGCTCAAAACTACCCTTCCCGTCAAACTATTGGATCAAAAATGCCCTTCTAATTAACGGAAATTGTTAAATGCCACGTGGATGCCACATGGCATGCCAATAGGATTCCACTGCCACGTAGACTAAATAAAAAGGGTCAAAAATACCCTTAAACTATCCGAAATAGCTCATATTTACCCTTAAACTACATTTCGGATCAAAACTACCCTTCACGTTAAATTATTGGGTCAAAAATACCCTTCTTATTAACAGAAGATGTTAAATGTCATGTGGATGTTGCATAACAATAAGGTTCCACTGCCACATAGACTAAATCCCTAAATCCTAATTACTCCCCCCCCCCTTATTTCATTATTTCCAGAAATGATATATTCACCCGTTCTCCCTCATTTAGCGGCTAGGGTTTCACAGTTCTCTTCATCGCTGGGTTTCAAAGTGGATATTCTTGGTTGTAGGTTAGTAAAACTTTTTTCTTATTTTATTGTGTTTACAACCACTAAAATCAACTTTGAAACTTAGCTCCGAAGAAAGTTAAGAAACCTTGGCCGCGAAATGACGGGAAAGTTGTGAAATTCTAGCTATCATACTTATAAATCGTAAATATAATAAAATAAGAAAAAATATTTACTAACCTACAAGCATGAATATCCACATTGAAACTCAGCCCCGAAGAAAGCTACGAAGCCTTAGCTGATAGGGGAAAGTTGTGAAATCCTAACTACTATGCTTTGAAATCATAAACATTATGAAATAAGAAAAAAGTTTTACTAACCTACAACGAAGAATATCCACTTTGAAACCCAGCGATGAAGAGAACTGTGAAACCCTAGCCGCTAAATGAGGGAGAACGGGTGAATATATCGTAGACATTTTGCTTTTTGTTGAGATGCCAGTGTTCTCATTCTAATTTAAGCTTTTCTTGTTAAGCTGAAAACGGTTTATATAGTTTATAGTTATTGGGTTTCTTTATGATATTTACAAATATTTTTCTTAAGTTACAGATGACCAGAAAAAAAAAAGTGTAGGTAGGTAGAATATAATGATATCACTCAGCGGGTTTGGGCTTTTTCAGATGTGTCCCCAAGACCCAACAATGACGTTGTTTTGACTATAATCATGTTGACTTCTTAGTCTATACCATTCTTTGATTTTAAGTATGTCTGCTATGTGTTCTGGGTTCTCGAAATAGTGCTTTAAAATCTGGTTGTTTACCTTTCACTCCAAGTGTGGCTCAGTTCTCTTTTCAACATCTTTTAAACCAGTTGATGTATATCTCTATCTTATTGTTCTCAAATGCTATCTGATGCTCTGAGGCTTCATGTATTAGTGTTCAATTTGATCAAACATAGTTTCTCTAGGTCCTGATTTTGTTTGAACTTTTTTAGTACAGTTTGTATGGACTACATATTGTGAGAAAGTGAGATAGTATACTCACAAACTATATTGTCGCATTAAATTAAGAAAACATTACACACTATATAAGTTACTTTTAAAAAGTTGGTTGTCAACTTACCCTCTAGACTACAACTAATCGCAAAGAATTAGGAAAGCCATGGCAACAACTTATAGTACTTTTTGCACAGGCTGCCACTGCTCATCTGAATGGTTGTATAGTTATACTAGTTGTGTTGTTGATGGAATATAATTGGATCAATTCTATAGTAAGGAATCATGATTTCACTCACAAACCAATGGAGTCGTCATCTTTAGGTTTAGGGTGTTTGTCCAATTATTTTGAAACTACGCAGTCGTAAGATTTTGCCACTGCAACAAATTTCACAATATTTTTGTGTACACATTCTTGTTACTGATTTTTTGGAAAATAGGTTGGAGTATTATGGCTATGTTGTTCGATCACAAAATTTAGAATTGTATCAAGTATCACGATAGGGGTATAGACCCTAGTCAAAAACGGCGCTATTGAACTCTCAGAGATCGCAGACAAGCCTACTTACGTCGTCATTACATTCGTTAGGTTAATTTTAGCAGAAAATTTGAAACTTTTTATTTTGTTTGAAGTGTACATAGACTTCATAGATATAACATGCATATGCGTATAAATAAGTTCATTGCTCATGTGTATCAACCATCTAATAAAGAATCATTCAATATGGAAATAAATAGTCTTATAGCATAAGTAACAATTGCCAAAATGGCACCATTACATAAGTCTGAACAAAATAGGAAAGAAATCCTAGTGGAACATGCTCCACTAGCCTAAACCTATTACTAAGCTAGAAACATAACAGCAGGCATCCTCGAATGCATGAGAACCTACCAAGTCCAGATGAAAAGCTCTGATGTCCGAACAGCTGCAATGAATGTCTTCAACACCCTCCTGAACCTGCACCTAAAATAGTATAATGTATGGGATTTGTACACACTTGTACTAAGTATGGGTGTATGCAAGTACACACCAAGGACATGCATGATTAAGAAGAGCTCTCTCCTAACGATATGAATTATGGAAAGCCAAGTCAGTTGGACTTGCCAAATCAGATTAGGAAAGTCATGCTATGAGAGTAACATGCATCATCATTCTTTTCATATTGCACACAGCACATAACATATTTCATATAGCACATACATATATTACATATCATTCGTTCATATGCCGTGAGACCTTTTAATCACGGACTTAACATTAGGACTTCCCAAAATGAGGGCTCAACATATATGACCTCAATTAGTGAGCCTTCTTTAGCAAATGCAGAGTCTGATTCATTCATTTATACGTACTTCGTTTTCATTCATTCGTAAGCTGCTGTGAACACCAGCTATACCTAGGATGTTATTTAAGACTCCCATCGTGTTCACTGTGCAATGACCAAGAAAGACCTAGTGTCATTACTTGAGTCTAGTTCACCTCTTGATTAACCTATCCAAACACCTTTGGTATCATTCATTTCATTATCTTTCATACTTTGAGGAACTTCAACTTTAACCGACATAGATCATGTGAGCATCATGAAATCCGGTGTCTTCCCCACACCGAAAAGAGGTGGAGTCACTGGCCAAGGTGAAACCAAAACATCCCTAGCTCGCTTAGGTGGAAAACCACTAGCTAGTTCCGTATGTTGGCAGCATAGTTCAAAGTCTAGGAGATTTAGGGATACCCATACCCACCTTGGTGGACAATCTCATCTCATGAGAATTACGTGAACCTCCGCCCTTCTCAAAAGAAGGTATCCCCACTCCTAGCTAGCCTATCGATGCTCCGTTTAAAGTTCCTATTTACATTCAACTCATACATCACCGAAACTTGCTTCTACCATGAGGTATTCATAGCTCATTAGATGAATTATCATCTCTTCTTTACGTATTAAGTTTGAATTGTCCTTACACTTACATATAGAGTGTGATTGAGACTTGTCTCTTAATATTCAACACTCTCTTAGGTGAGTACTTTTTGTGACCTTATATTGGCGTAGGTACAACTTGTCTCACTTGCACTAGCCTCATATTGTGATGCCACCCTGTTCTTTCTTAACATCTTTTCATTTCATCTGTACTCACCTTTCATTATTTGTTCATCGTATAACATACATATGCTATCTTGGAATTTACTTTGAGGGACATTGATTCTAGGGGTAAATACAACTTGTCTCACTTGTACTAGCCTATCCTCATGTAGCCACTCTTTCTTGATTTATTCATCATTTAGCATAAATGTACTCTCTTAGAAATCTCATTTAGTGACATTGATTTTTATGCGTAGATGTAGCTTGTCTCACTTGCACTAACCTACAGTCGTGTAGTCACTCTTTTCATTAGAATCATAATATAACATAATTACTTACCTCATCACGCGAATGTTCATTTCGTCTTATGTCAATGCACTTGGCCTTTTAGTGTGTTTCACACTCTTACTTAACCCTCTTGGGTTCACATCATTTCATTACATACATCTTAGGTTCACTTACTTTTAAATGTACGATGGACTTATGGATCCATACGTACAAGCCATGAGGCTTCGTTCGTAATCCGTCTAAGTGATTCATACTTACCCAAGATTATGTGGTACAATACTTTTGCATCTTGTAAGTATGCCACGGTCTCGATTTTGATTCCTATAGGCAGCTTTCATTGAGAATTTATTCACGTAAGATTTATGCATCAATATGGAATTAGGCAAGGGAACCCGATTTCAAATCCCTTGAGCAACACTTAGTCTTTTATTAAATTTTGATTTAAAATTTCAGCTTGGGGACCCAAGTGCGAATCCCAATGCCTACATTTCTTTTCTTACTTTTCTCTCCTTGACTTTTCTGTTTTAGACCGAGAGGATGTGGGATTGATCCCCCACAACCTCATTTTATTTTACTTTAGTTTTTCTCCTAATTTCCTCACCTATCCGAGAGGTTGTCGGTTCGATCCCCACAGACCTCATTTTATTTTCTTCCATTTTTCTCCTCTCTCTCTCACCTATCCGAGAGGTTGTGGGTTCGATCCCCACACCACTCATTTTATTTTTCTCTCATTTTTCTCCTAACTCTTCACTTGCCTTACCCCATTTCGAATCCCCCATAACTCATTTTTATTATTGAATATTTTTATAGCTTGCATATGGTGAGGTCTTGGGTTCAATCCCTAATGACCTCATACATTTTAATTTTTTTTTAAAAAACTCAAAATTTTTCCAGTAACTTGGCCGAACAAAATTTCCAGCAAATCTGGAAATTTGATCACACTTTCCAGTCCATTTCCACAACATTTTATACATTAGATTTTTGTAATATTCATTGGACATTTCGTACATTTATTTTGTGCATTTTCGTGGTTACATTTGATCAAGAATTTCACTCAATTCAGCAACATTACACCACTTATGAACATCACGATTTACTTCAAGTAATTGCATACAAAACACAAGAATTTAACATGCATATTACACACTTCAACCCATGACCAAAGCCACGAAATACACAATGCACACACACATGCTTAACACATAGTTTCGGAAAGCATGCTTATTACTCACATAAATCCGAACATACATAATTGAACATAATCATCAGGAAAACACATCACATCCCTAAATTCTACTAGCAAAACATACCCAACCTACAAATTCGATGGGAGCTAGTGACAGGGACATGCAACGGGGAATGTTCCTAGTTTTCAGAATAGACGACTGAATCCTAGGGGTCTCTTGGGAAAGGGACCAAGAGTAAGAAAACCCATACCTTTTATCGTCGTTTAACACCTTTCAAATCTGATCTCAAGTGCTGCCAACTCCCATGAAAAACAAATGCTTCTCCAACAAAACTCACGCGCAGACCGTTTGAAAGATGCTTTCGCTTTTTGTTTTTAGTTTAGCTTTTCTTTTGAGTTTTTGTGTGCAAGTTCTTCATGTTATGAACTTTGATTTTTTTTTGTTCTTTTTGCTGATAAATAATGTGAGAAGAGAGTGGAGAAAGTCGTGAGAATGAGAGTGGAGAGAGATTAGAGTAAGTGTAGGGGTTTTAGTTGAAGACTTAGTCAAACTAGGACTCCTTGTTATTTATTAATTAAAAATCTCATTTTTTAAGGTTTAGGTAAAATTAATCATCATGCCCTTACTTAAATCAGATAATTAATATTAATTAATTCAATTAAACATTGCTTCCACAAAGGATCAAACCCGGGTGAAGCTCCACTTGCAAAAAGGGTCAAATTCGGGTCAACCCTACCTGAAATTGTCCATTATTCACATTAATTAACTAATTAATTAAATATTTAAAGTAATTACAATACTACCCTTAGCCTGGAAAAGATCATTTTACTCGTAGACCCTTCAAACCTAAGATTACCCTTTTCAAGTCCGGTTAAGACTCATCCGGGTGAATCTTAATATTTGGGTGCCCTACATGGCTGGACCCAACCTTGCCTAGCTCAACTAACTCATGAAGTTGGTTTGCTTGGGTGGTACATGGGTTCTGAGGTCTGGTTTCACGCGCATCAAGCCGTGTGAACCCGGTCTAATCTAGGCATTCTAGGTAAGTTTAGGCATTACTTCGCATAGTTATTTTCGGGTTTTTACATCAAGCTTCAATGTTATTGCCATGCTAATGTACTGCTTTTATTTTCTTAACTTAGAGCAACTCTATATCTTGATGCTAGTTATCTGTTGTCAAACCACTAAAAATCGATGACACAATTCTCCGGGCTAGTTCTCTCCATTTAATCTATGTCCATTACATAGAAATATGTACTTCAAGAATATTTACATACACATCATAATGTTTGTATCTTTAAAATGTTTCTCGAATGGAAATGTTTTTCAACCATGACCATTTGATTTTTACACTTAAAGACTGGAAACTATAGATAAGAATAGGAGACTACCTGTAAGCTTAAACATATCCTTAACCCAAGTCATTCCCCAATAAAAGTTCAGAATTCTAACAAAATCAAGAATAAATTATGAGGGGAGCTAGTTGTACAACTTGAATCTTCTTCTTGATAGAATTTCTTAATATTGATTAGTTCATTTAATTGAGTCTATCCTATTAATTTAATTTCTTTCTTAATTCTGTCTATCCTATTAATTTTACATATTTTTCCTTGGTAGTATAATCAACTTTCAAAATCATTTGTGGAGGATTCAAAGGTTGATTTCAACTAGCACAAGTACCATGATTAGGTAAGAAACTTTTATCATCTTACAACTCCTGATTTTGTTAACTTACTCATGAATTAAAATTTATTTTTGAAGTAGTAAATGATTTAATGATTGTCACTGAAAGATCAAATATTGATATCTTCTTTTAGGAATTCAAATACCCCATCCAAGGATTAGATAAAGTTAGCAAGGTATAGAAAAGAGTATATTGATGGTGTTGAATCATTCCTAGATTTTTCTTCCTCTTATGTGTATCCTCAAGGGGAGGAAATTCAGTGTCCATATGCAAAATGTTGTAATATTCGTTGGACTCAAAGGAATGTATTGTTTGATCAGCTAATATCCTATGGATTTGTTTAAGGTTATACTAGATGGATCAATCACGGGGAATGGGATATCAATATTAATGTTGACGATGAAAAGGATTACTCGCCTGATGATATTGATGGGTTGTTGAATGATTAATTTAGATATGTTGCACAGGATGAAGGAGTTTATGACGGTCCAAATGAAGATGCTAAGAAATTCTATAACTTAGTTGAAGAGGCAAGACAAGAATTATATCCTGTTTGTAATACAAGATTCTCTAAATTATCATTCACACTTCATTTATATTTTCTGAAGTGTCTACATGGATGGAGCAATGAATCATCCACTTATCTTTTAGATTTATTAAAAGTGGTGATTCCCGAGTTGAATATTACTCTGTATTACAATAAAACCAAGTGTATGGTTAAGAATATTGGTCTTGATTATGAGAAAATTGATGCATGTCCCAATAATTGCATGTTGTTCAGGATTAATCATAAGGATGATGAATTTTTTCTTACTTGTGGAGCTTCATGATATATTAAATCTCCTAAAGTTGATAGTGAGCCTGAGCATTCGAAAAAACAACTTCGAGTTTCAGCAAAGACTTGGAGACACTTTCCATTAATTCCTAGACTCAAAAATCTATTTATGTGCTCAAAGATGGTAGATTATTTGAGGTGGCATGAGGAGGAGCGTTCCAAAGATATAAAGTTAAGCCATCTTGCTGATGGTCTAGAATGGAAAGATTTTGATAGGTTGAATCCATATTTCGCACTAGATTGTCTCAATGTGAGACTTGGTTTGTCAAGTGATGGGTTTGATCCAATTCGAACCATGAGTATAGCACATAGCACATGGCCAGTTATGTTGATAATGTATAATTTGCCACCTTGGATGTTCATGAAATCTGAACATTCTATACATTCTTTACTTATACCTGGACCGAGATCACCTGGAAATGACATTTATATTTTCTTACAACCATTGATAGATGAGTTAAAATAATTGTGGGATTTTGGGGTTGAGAGATATGATGCTTTAAGAAATAAAACTTTTCAAATGCGGGCAGCTCTTATGTGGACTATCAATGACTTTCGTGCTTATGCTATGTTATCTTGTTGGAGTATAAAAGGGAAGTTTTCTTGCCCTTGTTGTAACTATGGCACTAATTCTCATCAAGTTGGTTTGCTTGGGTGGTTCATGGTTTCTGAGGTCTGGTTCCACGCGCATCAAGTCGTGTGAACCCGTTCTAATCTAGGCATTCTAGGTAAGTTTAGGCATTACTTCGCATAGTTATTTTCGGGTTGTTACATCAAGCTTCAATGTTATTGCCATGCTAATGTACTGCTTTTAATTTCTTAACTTAGAGCAACTCTATATCTTGATGCTAGTTATCTGTTGTCAAACCACTAAACATCGATGACACAATTCTCCGGGCTAGTTCTCTCCATTTAATCTATGTCCATTACATAGAAATATGTACTTCAAGAATATTTACATAAACAAAATAATGTTTGTATCTTTACAATGTTTCTCGAATGGAAATGTTTTTCAACCATGACCATTTGATTTTTACACTTAAAGACAGGAAATTATAGATGAGAATAGGAGACTACCTGTAAGCTTAGACATATCCTTAACCTAAGTCATTCCCCAATAAAAGTTCAGAATTCTGACAGAATCAAGAATAAATTATGAGGGGAGCTAGTTGTACAACTTGAATCTGCTTCTTGATAGAATTTCTTAATATTGATTAGTTCATTTAATTGAGTCTATCCTATTAATTTAATTTCTTTCTTAATTCTGTCTATCCTATTAATTTTACATATTTTTCCTTGGTAGTATAATCAACTTCCAAAATCATTTGTGGAGGATTCAAGGCTTGATTTCGACTAGCACAAGTACCATGATTAGGTAAGAAACTTTTATCATCTTATAACTCCTGATTTTGTTAACTTACTCATGAATTAAAATTTATTTGTGAAGTAGTAAATGATTTAATGATTGTCACCGAAAGATCAAATATTGATATCTTCTTCTAGGAATTCAAATACCCCATCCAAGGATTAGATAAAGTTATCAAGGTATAGAAAAGAGTATATTGATGGTGTTGAATCATTTCTAGATTTTTCTTCCTCTTATGGATATCCTCAAGGGGAGGAAATTCAGTGTCCATGTGCAAAATGTTGTAATATTCGTTGCACTCAAAGGAATATAGTGTATGATCGGGTAATATCCTATGGATTTGTTTACGGCTATACTAGATGGATCAATCACGGGGAATGGAATATCAATATTAATGTTGACGATGAAATGGATTACTCGCCTGATGATATTGATGGGTTGTTGAATATTTAATTTAGATATGTTGCACAGGATGAAGGAGTTTATGATGGTCCATATGAAGATGCTAAGAAATTCTATAACTTAGTTGAAGAGGCAAGACAAGATTTATATCCTGGTTGTAATACAAGATTCTCTAAATTATCATTCACACTTCATTTATATTTTCTGAAGTGTCTATATCGATGGAGCAATGAATCATTCACTTATCTTTTAGATTTATTAAAAGGGGTGATTCCCGAGTTGAATATTACTCTGTATTACAATAAAACCAAGTGTATGGTTAAGAATATTGGTCTTGATTATGAGAAAATTGATGCATGTCCCAATAATTGCATGTTGTTCAGGATTAATCATAAGGATGATGAATTTTTTCTTACTTGTGGAGCTTCATGATATATTAAATCTCCTAAAGTTGATAGTGAGCCTGAGCATTCGAAAAAACAACTTCGAGTTTCAGCAAAGACTTGGAGACACTTTCCATTAATTCCTAGACTCAAAAGTCTATTTATGTGCTCAAAGATGGTAGATTATTTGAGGTGGCATGAGGAGGAGCGTTCCAAAGATATAAAGTTAAGCCATCTTGCTGATGGTCTAGAATGGAAAGATTTTGATAGGTTGAATCCATATTTCGCACTAGATTGTCTCAATGTGAGACTTGGTTTGTCAAGTGATGGGTTTGATCCAATTCGAACCAAGAGTATAGCACATAGCACATGGCCAGTTATGTTGATAATGTATAATTTGCCACCTTGGATGTTCATGAAATCTGAACATTCTATACATTCTTTACTTATACCTGGACCGAGATCACCTGGGAATGACATTTATATTTTCTTACAACCATTGATAGATGAGTTAAAATAATTGTGGGATTTTGGGGTTGAGAGATATGATGCTTTAAGAAATAAAACTTTTCAAATGCGGGCAGCTCTTATGTGGACTATCAATGACTTTCGTGCTTATGCTATGTTATCTTGTTGGAGTATAAAAGGGAAGTTTTCTTGCCCTTGTTGTAACTATGGCACTAATTCTCATCAAGTTGGTTTGCTTGGGTGGTTCATGGTTTCTGAGGTCTGGTTCCACGCGCATCAAGTCGTGTGAACCCGTTCTAATCTAGGCATTCTAGGTAAGTTTAGGCATTACTTCGCATAGTTATTTTCGGGTTGTTACATCAAGCTTCAATGTTATTGCCATGCTAATGTACTACTTTTAATTTCTTAACTTAGAGCAACTCTATATCTTGATGCTAGTTATCTGTTGTGAAACCACTAAACATCGATGACACAATTCTCCGGGCTAGTTCTCTCAATTTAATCTATGTCCATTACATAAAAATATGTACTTCAAGAATATTTACATAAACATAATAATGTTTGTATCTTTAAAATGTTTCTCGAATGGAAATTTTTGTGATGACCATATAGTGGTCGCTTAATGTTTTTGTAATTTAATTGTTTTTTTGGTACAAACACGTTAAGATTTATAATATGTGGAATTGAAAATTAGATCGCTACAATGTTTAAGTATTTAATTGCCTTTTTTCATGCGCCTAATTGTTGTTTGGTCAAGTAATTTATGTTAGATTCTTGTCTGATTATTAATTTACTAAGGAACCTGTACTCCTAGCTGAATGTTGTTTTATTTGTCTGTTTTTTATTTATATTCTTATTTTTTTTTAATTTTCAGGCACTGGGCATTAGTGGCACAACACTGAAATCTATAGTTTGAAGTCACTCTTGGTTTTATCTTTGTCCCGAGTACCTCGGTCCGAGAGAGGTACATCTCTTTACCTATAATTGTTCGTTGTTTGTCTGACCAATATTGTTATGCGTTGTTGTGACTTCAATAGCTAGGTGCTAATTTGTTTAAGTTTCTTAGTTGATATGAATTGATCCGTTTTTTTAAAATTAATTTAGTCTCCTTATAGTTTGTTCAATATGAATGGCTTATATTAATTAAGATAAGGTAACATGACACATTTCTTTTCTGGTGATGACCAGAAAGAATTGAAACTTCGAGTTTGTAACATTCTCGAAAATTACATGTCTAGTGAAGAGCCCAGTAAGTCCGTTAGAATGCGTATTGGGGCACATAGGCATCCCAATGCCCAATATTGAGAAATATTGGGCATATCATAGAATATTGGCTAAGGGTTGTTAGCCAATTTTATGTATACACAAATATATAAATAGTAATATTGATCCTCAACTCAATTCATTAAGTAATAGGCATCCCAATGCCCAATATTGAGAAATATTGATATCATAGAATATTGGCTAAGGGGTGTTAGCCAATTTCTATGTATGCACAAGTACATAAAATAACAATATCCTTCATCACATTAGTTTAAGAGGCATCCCAATCCCTAATATTGAGAAATATTGGGCATAGTATAGAAAATTGGCTAAGGAGTGTTAGCCAATTTCTATATATACTCAAATAGGCATAATATAATCCAGGATTGTTGTCCAATAAATGTACCTGCAATGAAGACCCTAAGCTAAAAATATAGATTTCCAAATATTCAATGAGGTATGAGGCATCCAAGTGTCAAGCCTAGATACCACAGTACATAACCATTTAAAATGATCATGTATATTAAGTAGTGCCCAAGGACATTATGAGGATCCTTGGAACAATAAGTAAATATTCTAAATGAGCCATCAAGAATAGTTAGTTAGGAAAGTACAACCAATCCATGTGCAAGAACATGGGAAAGTCAAGTGGGAATCGACCAAGGGGGACCATGCAACCACCCTAACCAAATTCAGTTAGGGCGGTTAGGGAAAACATGTGCGGACGTCTCCCTCCACGTGGGGCCAACCTACCTAACCAATCCTAGTCTCTAACTAACTTCCCTAACTGGATAACTAACCTAGGACCAACCGAAAAAATAATTACTGCACCCGACAACCTAGGACTTAACCGGGTGACACTAACATAGTAACTAGTTAAAGAGACAACCTAGTATCTAACCTAGGATTTTCCAAAGGGTTGGTTATGGTCCTAAAAACATAGAGGTACTTTAGTAATTACCCTAGGTTACTTAATTAATTAATTTAGCAACTTAATTAATTAATTAAAAGGGAAAAACCAAAATTACAAACCAATTTCCAGTTTTCGGTTAAGACAAGAAAAAGATAACATAGTACCTAACCTAGGATTGTCCAAAAGGTTATTTATGGTCCTAACCACTTATGGTCCTAACCACTTAGTGGTACTTTATTAATTACACTAGGTTACCTAATTAATTAATTTAGCAACATAATTAATTAAAATAATAGGACAAAACCGAAACTACTAGGAAAGATACCAAAATGGTCAAGTCAAGAATCTTCAAATCCTAGTCAATCTAGGAGGGGCGTTTTTGTAATTACCTAATTGACAAACTTAATTAGGTTATATAGTCCAAGTAGAATTAGTTAACATTAAGTTTATAAATCCTTAGACACGTTATTCACTCCAAGAAATGTTACAACTAAATCAAGAGAAAAACGTGAGAACAAGAGAAGTCGCAAACTCAACCCTAGGACGCTAGCAAGGGACGTTTCAAAGGTTTTTCGTGCAAAATTCGTACTAATCTTCGTATATTTAATTCTACAGAAAGGTATAGGTTTTATCTCATGTAATCCTTTCTCCAAGAGGCTTTTCAAACGTTTTTACTTCATGAAAATCAAAACTAGGGTTGTTTCAAAAGAATAGCATGTTTATCTCCCTAGTTCTTCCGATTTCCAATTCTTGTAGTATAGAAGAATTATTCTCGATGATTTTCTGGTTGTATGTGGTGTTAACTGATCTTATATGTGTGTTTAAGTGATTTATATGTCGAGGGAAATACACGTGATTAGATCTGCATGCTAGGGTGTTATTTACAGGAACGTTGAATGTTATAATACCTATTTGTAATCGGGAATGTGAGTTGATTATGAGTCATTCGTGAATTGCTTTTATATGTTAATTAAATGTAATATGTTGACTTGTTTAAACATGTTAGATGGCTATATAGTATCCATGAATAACCAAATTGGCTTGTGTTAATACGAATATGAATTTGTGCCAACAAAATGGGCTAGTACCAATAGATTCAAAATATGCAATGTGATCTCATTATCAATTCAATAAACTCGTAACATAGGGTATGCCAATCAATGGGACAAGTCCCAACATACCCTATCCCCATAACTTGTAACGCCATAAATCTTACAAAGAGTCGATAACAATCATAAATAATGATATAAGGTAAGTAAGTGACGTGAACAAGTTGTAACAACCCTAAAAATGAATATGCTAAGTAATGTCTAACGTATATAGAATGCCTAGATTAGATCGGGTTCACGCGAATTTATGCATGTAGAACCAGACCTCGGAACCCTTGCTACAGCAAATCCAACTAACTTGGGGAGTTAGATGAGCTAGAAAAGGTTGGGTCCAACCATGTAGGGCTGTCGAATACGAAGATTTACTCGAAGGAGTCTTTACCAGACTTAAAAAAGGAAAACCTTATGTTTGGAGGGTCTAGGGGTAAAATGGTCTTTTTCTAGACTAATGGTAGTATCATAATTACACTAAATATGTAATTAATTATTTAATTAATTAGGTGGAGGGTCATTTTGGGGAGAGAGGGCCAAAAATTGGCTCTTGAAGTGGAGTCTTGCTCCACCCGGGTTCGAACCTAGGTGGAAGCAATGAATTAACTTTGTTTTTTATTATGTTGGTAAATTAATGCAATTAATTTATATATATTATTTATTAGCTGATTTAAAATAAAAGGAAATCAGATTTTTAATAATTAAATAAAATCTTATTTGACTAAGTCATAAACTAGACTCCTAAACCTAATAAAACTCTTCTCTCCCACGCTCATCTCTCTCTCTCACGTCTCTATCACTCTCACTTACGATTCTCTCTGCCAAATAACTTAATAAAACAATAGGTAAACCAAAGTTCTTAACACTTGAAGAACTCACAACGAAAAATTATAAACAAACAACTAATAAATCACGTAGGCAAAGAGAAGGTTTTCCGTCGAGTTAGGTGTTGAACTTTTGGTGTTGGACGTGTGTTTGGAGGAGTTCTTTGGGCATCAACTCGAGGTTTGAACGTTAAAAGGTATGGGTTCTCTTCTCTCTTGGTCCCTTTCCCAAGAGACCCCTTAGGATTCAGTCAATTCTAATCCAAAAACTTGGATTGTTCCCCGTTGCATGTCCCTGTCACTAGCTCCCATTGAATCATAGGTTATTTATGTTTGCTGGTAGAAAACTATGGATGAACGTATTTTCATGATGATTATGTGTTTATATGTATGTTCGGAATTATGTGACTTATGTTGATGTTTTTCCAAAATTATGTGTACGTGTGTGCAATGTGAACCGTAACTATGTGCCTCGGGTTAAGGCCCTAAAATCTGATGTTGTGGTTATATTTCATGTACAAATATTTATGTAAATCATGATGTTCATATGAGTTGAAATGTGGCTGATTTGAGTGATAATCTCTTGGCTAAACGAATCCATGAAAAATGCACCTAAGAACTTATTAAATGATCTACGAATTACCCTATGAATTTACGTGTAAATGTTGATGAATATGCTGAAATTTTTTTAAAAACAAATTCCAGATTTAAGTGAGGAATTTCGGTCAAGTTAAGGGGTTTCAAAATGTTGTGAAAAATGAATTAAAACAAGTGAGTTCATGGAGGATTGAACCCGTGACCTCACCATGTTAAAAACCATGAAAATAAAGAAGTAAAAAGAAATGTGGTGAAGGGGGTTCGAACTTGGGTACTCCTGGATGGAAAATAATGTATAAAATTAAGAATTGAGAGGAGTGGGATTCGAACCCACATCCTCTCAGTCATTACTTAAAGAAAAATGAAAAGAAAATAAATGTGAGGTGTGGGAATCGAACCCACGACCTCTTAGGCAGATTTAAAGAGAATTAAAAATGAAAATAAAAGAATGTGAGGCGTGGGAATTGAACCCACGACCTCTTAGACAGATTTAAGGAGAATTAAAAATGAAAATCAAAGAATGTGATGCCTGGGAATTGAACCCACGACCTCTAGGCAGTAGAGGAGAATTACAAGAAAAATAAAGTGTGGCTGTGGGGGTTTGATCCCACAACGTCAAGGTCAATGCGAAATAGTCAAGGAAAAAAAATAGATAAAAAAATGAAAAGGGACTGTGGGGGTTCAAACCCACAACCCCTCGGCCAAGGGAGAGAGAGTTTAAAGAAAAGAAATTAAAAGAAAATGAGGTTGTGGGGGTTCGATCCCACATCCTCTTAGTCCCATTGAGCGAAAATTGAAGAGAGAAATCAAGGGAAAAATAAAATAAAGGCGTTGGGGCTCGGTCTTGGGTCTCCAAGCCATATGGATCAAACCAAAATGAATAAAAAAATGTAAGTGTTGTCCAAGGGATTCAAAATCGGGTTCCCTTGCCCAAATTCCGTATTGATACATAAGTCATACGTGAATAAATGTTCAAAAAATAATATTGCCTGCATAGATCGAAATCGAGATCTTGACATACTTACAAGATGCATAAGTCTTGTACCCATAAGTATAACATACGTTTAAAAATAAGTGAACCTAAGATGTATGTAATGAAATGATGTAAACCTAGAAGGGTTAAGTACGAGTATAAAACACACTAAATTTCCAAGTGTATTGGCATACGATGAAATGATTATTATGTAATGAAATGATGAAACCCTAGAAGGGTTAAGTAAGAGTGTGAAACACACAAATGGCCAAGTGCATTGGCATATGATAAAATGAACATTCACGTAAAATGGGGTGAGTAATTACGAAGAAAAAATGTGCTAATGTTAATGAATGTGGTGACAACATGATAAGAGGCTAATGTGAAAGATGAGAGCAATCTCAAATGAGCCTAAGTAAATGTTACCAACAAGTACTCACCTATGAGAGTGTAAAGTTAATGAAGAGACCAGTCTCTATGAACACGCTAATGAAAATATTGAGAATAATGTATACTTAATACTAATGATGAGATGAGAAATCATATATTGAGCTATGATGTCCTCATACTAGAAGCTAGCTTCCATGACGTATGAGTTGAATGAAATGGAACTTTATACTGAGCACCGATAGACTAGCTATGAGCGGTGATGCCTTCTTTCGGGAAGGGCGGAGGTTCACGTAACTCTCATGAGATGAGACTGTCCGCCATGCCGGGTATGGGTCTCCTTATATCTCCTAGTCTTCGAACCTATACTGCCAATATAAGGATCTGGCGGGGTTCAATTCCCATGTACGCTAGCATGTTTTGGGTCACTTTGGCCGGTGATTCCACCTCTTTTCGGTGTGGGGAAGACACTGGATTTCATGATGCTCACATGATCTATGTCGGTTAAAGTTAAAGTTCCCAATGAATGAATGAGGCCAGCCTCAAATGATACACATAATGAAATGAACGATACCAAATGTGTTAGGATAGGATAATCAAGAGGTGAGCTAGACTCAAGTAATGACACTAGGTTATTCTTGATCATTGTACAACAAACCCGATGAGAGTCTTAAACTACATCCTAGGTATAGCTGGTGTTTACACTAGCTTATGAATGAATGAAATGAAGCATGTATGAATGAATGAAGCAGACTCTGTGTTTGCTGAAGAAGACTCCCTACTTGAGGTCCCATATGTTGAGCCCTCATTTTGGGAAGTCTTTATGTAAATTCCATGATTCCAAGGTCTCATGGCATATGAATGAATGATATGAAAAATGTTATGTGCTATATGCAATATGATATATGCTATGTGTAAGATGTTATGTGTTGTGTGCAATACGATAAGTATGATGATGCATGTTACTCTCATTACATGACTTTCCTAATCCAAATTTGCAAAGCTCACTAACTTTCCTAATCCAAATTTGGAAAGCTCACTGACTTTCCTAATCCAAATTTGGAAAGTTCACTAACTTTCCTAATCCCAATTTGGCAAGTCCACTGACTTGACTTTCTATAATCATGTTGTTAGGAAAGAGCTATTCTTGCTCATGCATGTCCTTGGTGTGTTCTTAAATATACCCATACTTAGTAAAAGTGTGTACTAATCCCATACAACTCTATATTTTTAGGTGCAGGTGCAGGTGCAGGTGGACGCTAGAGCTTACAGGTTGACGTTGCAGATATCCAGACGTGGAACTTTCATCCGGACTTGGTAGGCCCTCATGCTTTCGAAGATGTCTACCGTTACTATCTAGCTTAGATGTAGGCTTTAGCTAGTGGAGTATGTTCCACTAGTGTTTCTTTCCGTTTTTATTTTAGACATTGTATTGGTGCCATTTTGGCAATTATACTTTTAATGGAGTATTGAACTATTTCTTTTAGTTGATAATTTTAATGTTAGATGGTTGATTGTGAACATTATTAATATAAGTAAGATGATCTTTATGCATGATAAGAAACAAAAAGTTTGAAAATTTTAGCTAAAATTAACCTAGATGAAGTAAGAATGACGTATGTAGGCTTGTTTGCGACCTCTGAGAGGACAATGACGCCGATCTCGTCAGGGGTCTAGATTTCGGTCATGACAAAGTTGGTATCAGAGAACTAGGTTAAATTTCGAGGATAATAAGTTCACATCAACCACATTGAGCATTTTTTATGTCATGGTAATGAAGTGCACCACTATCCTGAATTAGTAACTGTATGATGCGTAGGAAAATTTCCCTTCTTCTACTCTTTATCGTGCTATCTAGAGATTTGACACTTTGTGTCATTCTAAGTATCTAACTTCCTTCTTGTGTGCGCGCGTAGAATAATACACACAAGAATTAGGATGGCCAAGTGGTCTAAGGCGCCAGACTCAAGATCTGGCCTTCCCAAGAAGGGGCAGTTATAGAAATGCCCAGCGTGAACGAAAGACGTTTGATAAGAGTGGTTGTTCGCATAGAGGTGAGTGCATGCTAGGTTCTAAAGCCTGCTATGAGTATTGATGAAGAGGAGAAGGATAAGTTGGTTGCTTACTAGCTCAAAGAGATGGCTTAGGTATGGATTACTTCATAAATGTTGGACTACCATAGACTATCGAAACAGGGTAGTAAGGTTAAGTTTCTGAATAAGTTAGAGTTAAAATGAATTCATGTTTGCATGTCATGTTGCTGTTTTTGTATAGCGTGGACATGATTTTTGTGTTGCATGATTTGTGAGGTGCATCAAGTTAAGTGCGATTAAGAAAGAAGTTCCTCAATCTCAAATATGAAGCTTCAGATAAGCTTGAGTAATACGCATTATCCATAGTAAATATGAAACAGAAATTCACAAAGAGTAAAGTCTCAAGTATGTTAAGATTGATCTTTGTTCAGTGTATCATCAGCTTAGGGTTAGGGATGGAGATATCACAAAGACATCCAGTATTTCATGTCTCTATGTTAAAAAAGTGCCTGGGTGATCCAACATCGATTCTACATGTGGAAGGTTTGGTGGTCGATGAAGAGTTGTCCTACGAGGAGGTACCTGTTGAGATCTTAGACAGACAAGTCAAGCGGCTGAGGAACAAGGAGATTGCCACAGTGAAGGTATTGTGGAGGAATCATCTTGTTGAGGGTGCTACGTGGGAGGCTGAGGCCAATATGAGATCCTGCTACCCTCATCTTTTCAGCTCTTGAGGTTAGACTTCCTACTCTTAAGTCTAAGTTTCCTTATCTCTCCATTCTTTGTTGCTATTGCTTGACTGTGCATAGTGATTATGTTATGTTATGACTGGCATTGTGCTAGATAGTTAGTAGTGTCATTCGGGGACGAATGTTCCTAAGGGGGGGGATAATGTAACAACCCTAAAAATGACTATGATAAGTAATGTCTAACGTATCTAGAATGCCTAGATTAGATCGGGTTCACACGAATTGATGCGCGTAGAACCAGACCTCTGAACCCTTGCTACAGCCAATACAACTAACATGGGGAGTTAGCTGAGCTAGAAAAGGTTGGGTCCAACCATGTAGGGCCCTCGAATACAAAGATTTACTCGGAGGACTCTTTAACGGACTTAAAAATTGAAAATCTTATGTTTGGAGGGTCTAGGGGTAAAATGGTCTTTTTCCAGGCTAAGGGTAGTATCGTAATTACCATATATATATAATTAATTATTTAATTAATAAGGTGGAGGGGCATTTTGGGGAGAGAGGGCCGAAAATTGGCTCTTGAAGTGAAGTCTTGCTCCACCCGGGTTCGAACCTAGGTGGAAGCAATGAATTAAATTTGTTTTTTATTTAATGTAATTAATTTATATTTATTATTTATTATGTGATTTAAAATAAAAGTAAATCAGATTTTTAATAATTAAATAAAATCTTATTTGACTAAGTCATAAACTAGACTCCTAAACCTAATAAAACTCTTCTCTCCCACGCTCATCTCTCTCTCTCACGTCTCTATCA
Organism: Solanum sitiens; assembly: GCA_016801875.1. Classification (NCBI taxonomy): domain Eukaryota; kingdom Viridiplantae; phylum Streptophyta; class Magnoliopsida; order Solanales; family Solanaceae; genus Solanum; species Solanum sitiens. The sequence goes on from JABWTJ010000791.1 coordinate 76,397, forward strand.
CTCTCACTCACGATTCTCTCTGCCAAATAACTTAAAAAAGCAGTAGGTAAACCAAAGTTCTTAACACTTAAAGAACTCACAACGAAAAATTATAAACAAACAACTAATAAATCACGTAGGCAAAGAGAAGGTTTTCCGTCGAGTTTGGTGTTGAACTTTTGGTGTTGGACCTGTGTTTGGAGGAGTTCTTTGGGCAGAAAGTCAAGGTTTGAACGTTAAAAAGGTATGGTTTCTCTTCTCTCTTGGTCCCTTTCCCAAGAGACCCCTTAAGATTCAGTCAATTCTAATCCAAAAACTAGGATTGTTCCCCGTTCCATGTCCCTGTCACTAGATCCCATTAAATCATAGGTTGGTTACGTTTGCTGGTAGAAAACTAGGGATTAAATGTGTTTTCGTGATGATTATGTGTTTATATGTATGTTTGGAATTATGTGACGTATGTTGATGTTTTTCTGAAATTATGTGTACGTGTGTGCAATGTGAACCGTAACTATGTGCCTCGGGTTAAGGCTCTAAAATGTGATGTTGTGGTTGTATTTCATGTACAAATGTTTATGGAAACCATGATGTTCATATGAGTTGAAATGTGGCTGATTTGAGTGATAATCCCTTGGCTAAACGAATCCACGAAAAATGCACCTAAGAACATATTAAATGATCTACGAATTACCCTATGAATTTACGTGCAAATGTTGATGAAAGTATGCTGAATTTTTTTTTTAAAAAAATCCAGATTTAAGTGAGGAATTTTGGTCAAGTTAAGGGGTTTCAAAATGTTGTGAAAACTGAATTAAAACAAGTGAGTTCATGGAGGATTGAACCCGTGACCTCACCATGTTAAAAACCATGAAAATAAAGAAGTAAAAAGGAATGTGGTGAAGGGGGTTCGAACTTGGGTACTCCTGGATGGAAAATAATGTATAAAATTAAGAATTGAGAGGAGTAGGATTCGAACCCACAACCTCTCAGTCATTACTTAAAGAAAAATGAAAAGAAAATAAATGTGAGGTGTGCGAATCGAACCCACGACCTCTTAGGCAGATTTAAGGAGAATTAAAAATGAAAATAAAAGAATGTGAGGCGTGGGAATTAAACCCACGACCTCTTAGGCTCATTTAAGGAGAATTAAAAATGAAATAAAAGAAGGTGAGGCGTGGGAATTGAACCCACGACCTCTAAGGCAGTAGAGGAGAATAACAAGAAAAATAAAGTGAGGCTGTGGGGGTTTGATCCCACAACCTCATGGTCAATGCGAAATAGTCAAGGAAAAAAAAATAGATAAAAAAAATAAAAGGGACTGTGGGGGTTCAAACCCACAACCCCTCGGCCAAGGGAGAGAGAGTTTAAAGAAAAGAAATTAAAAGAAAATGAGGTTGTGGGGGTTCGATCCCACATCCTCTTAGTCCCATTGAGCGAAAATAGAAGAGAGAAATCAAGGGGAAAAAAAATGAAGGCGTTGGGGCTCGATCTTGGGTCTCCAAGCTGTATGGATCAAACCAAAATGAATAAAAAAATGTAAGTGTTGTCCAAGGGATTCAAAATCGGGTTCCCTTGCCCAAATTCCGTATTGATACATAAGTCATACGTGAATAAATGTTCAAAAAATAATATTGCCTACATAAATCAAAATCAAGATCTTGGCATACTTACAAGATGCATAAGTCTTGTACCACATCATCTTAGGAAGATATGGATTACTTAAACGAACTATGAATGAAGCCTCATGGCTTATATGTATAGACCCATAAGTCTAACATACGCTTAAAAATAAGTGAACCTAAGATGTATGTAATGAAATGATGTAAGCCTAGAAGGGTTAAGTACGAGTGTAAAACACACTAAATTTCCAAGTGTATTGGCATACGATGAAATCAATATTATGTAATGAAATGATGAAACCCTAGAAGGGTTAAGTAAGAGTGTGAAACACACAAATGGCCAAGTGCATTGGCATATGATGAAATGAACATTCACATAAAATGGGGTGAGTAATTATGAAGAGCAAATGTTCTAATGTTAATGAATGTGGTGACAACATGATAAGAGGCTAATTTGAACGATGAGAGCAATCTCAAATGAGCCTAAGTAAATGTTACCAACAAGTACTCACCTATGAGAGTGTAAAGTTAATGAAGAGACCAGTCTCTATGAACACTCTAATGAAAGTATTGAGAATAATGTATACTTAATACTAATGATGAGATGAGAAATCATCTATTGAGCTATGATGTCCTCATACTAGAAGCCAACTTCCACGACGTATGAGTTGAATGAAATGGAACTTTATACTGAGCACCGATAGACTAGCTATGAGCGGTGATGCCTTCTTTAGGGAAGGGCGGAGGTTCACGTAACTCTCATGAGATGAGACTGTCCGGCATGCTGGGTATGGGCCTTCTTATATCTCCTAGTCTTCGAACCTATACTGCCAATATAGGGATCTGACGGGGTTCAATTCCCATGTACGCTAGCATGTTTTGGGTCACTTTGGCCGGTGATTCCACCTTTTTTTGGTGTGGGGGAGACACTGGATTTTATGATGCTCACATGATCTATGTCGGTTAAAGTTAAAGTTCCCAATGAATGAATGAGGCCAGCCTCAAATGATGCACATAATGAAATGAATGATACCAAAGATTATAGGATAGAATAATCAAGAGGTGAGCTAGACTCAAGTAATGACACTAGGTTATTATTGATCATTGGATAGCAAACCCGACGAGAGTCTTAAATTACATCCTAGGTATAACTGGTGTTTACACTAGCTTATGAATGAATGAAATGAAGTACGTATGAATGAATGAAGCAGACTCTTTGTTTTCTAAAGAAGACTCCCTAGTTGAGGTCCCATATGTTGAGCCCTCATTTTGGGAAGTATTAATGTCAATTCCATGATTCCAAGGTCTCATGGCATATGAATGAATGATATGAAAGATGTTATGTGCTATATGCAATATGATATGTGTTATGTGTAAGATGTTATGTGTTGTGTGCAATATGATAAGTATGATGATGCATGTTACTCTCATGGCATGATTTTTCTAATCCAAATTTGGAAAGATCACTAACTTTCCTAATCCAAATTTGTAAAGCTCACTGACTTTCCTAATCCAAATTTGGAAAGTTCACTAACTTTCCTAATCCCAATTTGGCAAGTCCACTGACTTGACTTCCCATAATCATGTTATTAGGAAAGAGCTATTCTTACTCACGCATGTCCTTGGTGTGTGCTTGCATATACCCATACTTAGTACAAGTGTGTACTAATCTCATACAACTCTATATTTTTAGGTGCAGGCACAGCTAGACGCTAGAGCTTACAGGTTGACGTTGTAGCTATCCGGAAGTGGAGCTTTCATTCGGACCTTGTAGGCCCTCATGCTTTTGAGGATGTGTACCCTTACTATCTAGCTTAGATGTAGGCTTTAGCTAGTGGAGTATGTTCCACTAGTGTTTCTTTCCGTTTTTATTTTAGACACTGTATTGGTGCCATTTTGGCAATTATACTTTTAATGCAGTATTGAACTATTTCTTTCAGTTGATAATCTTAATGTTAGATAGTTGATTGTGAACATTATGAATGTAAGTAAGATGACCTTTATGCATGATAAGAAACAAAAAGTTTCAAATTTTTCGCTAAAATTAACCTAGATGAAGTAAGAATGACGTACGTAGGCTTGTCTGCGACCTCTGAGTGGTCAATAACGCCGGTCTTGCTGGGTCTAGATTACGGTCGTGACACAAGTTAAGGTGAGTAAAGAGATAACTAAGATTTAAGTTTTAAGATTCACCTAATATACAGTGTTAAAAAGAAGTGACACGAGTCTCAAGGACACTTAATCATTACGTCAATAATACTCACAAAATAGGGTGATACAGTCCGTGAGACAAGTTTCACTCGCACCATGATGATAAAGTAAAGTTTCAAGATCATAATCATCAAGTAAAGATAGGGATGAACAGTCATCCATAGAGTAAGTAAACCTCATAACTAGAAGCAAGGTTCCATAATGTAATGAGTCAACTCTAGAAGATAAGAAGTTAAAATCTAAACTTAGCACCGATAGACTAGTAATGAGCTTGTGCCAACACATGTATGTCTCATGAGACGAGATCGCCAGAGTCTCAGTACATCACCTAGTCTTTGAACTATGTCTCATCAGCATAGGGACTAGCGGGGGGGAATCCCCCCCCCCCAAGAATGCTAGGTAGTTTTGGTTTTACTTTGGCCGGTGATTCCACCTCTTTACGGTGTGGGGGAGACATCGAATTTCATGTCTAGCTAACATGATCTATGTTGGTTATAGCTCAATTCAAGCATTCGGTTCACTATTGTCGTGAATCCCCCTTTACGATATGTGGAAAACATCGACCGATTCACCTTAGTCGGTGAATCCCCCTTTTCGGTGTGGGGAAGACACATATATTGGTTCACTTTATTCGGTGAACCACCCCTTTTCGGTGTGGGGGAGACTCTGGATTTCATGCAGCTCGCATGATCTACTTCCGTTAATGCTAAAAGAATTCTTTAAGAGAGTAAGATAGAATAAGTAGCAAGTTCAAGTGAACAATCGAGCAAAGGCGTAGAATCATAAGTTCATAGTGAACTAAGTAAAGTAAGAGCTTAATAAACGTTAATCAATAGTGTTTGATAGATATAACAAGTTGGGGGTATCCATAGTAGAGTGTGGATTATGTCCCAAGAACTTTATATTATGAAATAATCAAACAAGGGGTGTAGCCAATAAACATTGGCTTATTAATGTAAGTGTACCCAAAAAGAAGAAGAATGAAAAATCTAACTCATAAGTAGGGTAGCCATCGTTTCCTTAAACTTGTGATTTGCTTACTCGATTTATTGTAGGTATGAGACTACAATGAATCATTGCACTTGTAAGTGAAATATAAGATCAAAGGAGATCATTGAACTATACAACAAGAAGATAGAAACGAATAAAAAATAATCTAAGTGTAGAGATAGCCTCTCATGGCCTAAGTATCAAAAATATGAATGTGTGTTTAAGTTAATCTAATATTATGTTCATGATTCCAAGGTCTTATGTTCATATAGAAAACGAGTTGTGTGGCTTAATTGTATGAGAACGTGTCATATTTAAATCATTAATCAATATTAACGTTTTAACTGAAGAGCAGCGTTATTACCGTGACTTGACATTTTGTTTAGGAAAGAGCTTTCCTTGTTCATGCATCGTCCCTTATGTCTTATGTACATATACCCATACTTAGTACAAATATGTACTAACCCCATATATTTTTACTATTTTTATGGATGCAGGTTCTCAAGAAGATTGAAGTTCGACGAAGTGGTTTGGATTAGCGATCATTGGTAGGTCCTCTTGAGTTCGAGGATGATACATTCATTATTCTAGCTTAGTACATTAGACATAGCTAGTGGAGTTAGTCCTTAGTGTTTCAATTAAACCATTTATTCAAACGTTGTAATAAGGCCGATTGACAAACTATTATTATAATGATTCATCATTTTATTTGTTTAATCTTTAATAGATGGTTGTTAAGTTTCAGCTATTAGAATATCAATCTTATACAAAACTATATGAAGTCTATGTATACTTCGTTAAGTAATTAAAAAGTTTTAAATTTCCGCAAATTTAACTCTATGATTGTGATGAAAGCTAAGAAGAGGCTTGTCAGCGACCTCTGAGAGGTTAACGACGCCGGTGGCAATTCGCATTCCAGAATCCGGGTCGTTACAAACTTGGTATTAGAGCATGAGGTTAAATTACCTAGGATCTAAAGCTCAATATAACCACGTTGCGTAGTTTCTAAATTATGGTTGTGAAGTGCAACACAATCATGATTTAGAGACTTTGTGATGATTAGGAATTTACCCTTCTTCTACTCTTTATCGTGCTATCTAGATCTTTGACACTTTGTGTCATTCTAAGTATCTAACTTTCTTCCTGTTTGAGCGCGTAGAAGAATTCACACAAGAATTAGTATGGCCAAGTGGTCTAAGGCGCCAAGCTCAAGATCTGGCCTTCCCAAGAAGGGGCAATGGTGGAAATGCCCAATGTGAACGAAAAACTTGTGGTAAGTGTGGCTGTTCGCATGGGGGTGAGTTAGACATTCATGAAGATAAAATTCTAGTATGCTAATGTGATTTCTGAAAATCTCCCTCTTTGTTTTAAAACGATAAGTAGTTTCATTCAGGGACGAATGTTCCTAAGGGGGGGATAATGTAACATTCAGGAAAATTATATGTCTAGTGAAGAGCCCAGTAAGTCCATTAGAATGCGTATTGGGGTACATAGGCATCCCAATGCCCAGTATTGGGAAATATTGGGCATATCATAGAATATTGTCTAAGGGGTGTTAGCCAATTTCTATGTATAAGCAAATATATAAATAGTAATATTGATCCTCAACTCAACTCATTAAGTAATAGGCATCCCAATGCCCAATATTGAGAAATATTGGGCATATCATACAATTTTGGCTAAGGGGTGTTAGCCAATTTCTATGTATGCACAAGTACTTAAAATAACAATATCCTTCATCACATTAGTTTTATAAGCATCCCAATGCCTAATATTGAGAAATATTGGGCATAGTATAGAAAATTGGCAAAGGAGTGTTACCCATTTTCAATATATACCCAAATAGGCATAATATAATCCAGGATTGTTGTCCAATAAATGTACCTGCAATGAAGTCCCTATGCTAAAAACTTAGATTTTCAAGTATTCAATGACGTATGAGGCATCCAACTGTCAAGCCTAGATACCATAGTACATAACCATTTAAAATGATCATGTATATTAAGTAGTGCCCAAGGACATAGTGAGGATCCTTGGGACAATAAGTAAATATTCCAAATGAGCAATCAAGATTCGTAAGTTAGGAAGGTACAACCAACCCATGTGCAAGCACATGGGAAAGTCAAGTGGGAATCGGCCAAGGGGGACCATGCAACCAACCTAACCGAATTCGGTTAGGGCGGTTAGGGAAAACATGTGCGGATGGGTCCCTCCACATGGGGCCAACCTACCTAACCAATCCTAGGCTCTAACTAACTGCCCTAACTAGCTAACTAACCTAGTACCAATCGAAATAAATTAATTAGTGCACCTGACAACCTAGGACTTAACCGGGTGACAATAACCTAGTAACTAGTTAAAGAGACAACGTAGTACCTAACCTAGGATTGTCCAAAGGGTTGGTTATGGTCCTAAAAACTTATGTGTACTTTAGTAATTACCCTAGGTTACTTAGTTAATTAATTTATCAACTTAATTAATTAATTTAAAAGGGAAAAACCGAAATCACAAACCAATTGCCAGATTTTGGTTAAGACAAGAAAAAGATAACCTAGTACCTAACCTAGGATTGTCGAAAAGGTTGTTTATGGTCCTACCCACTTAGGGGTACTTTATAATTACCCTAGGTTACCTAATTAATTAATTCAACAACTTAAGTAATTAAAATAATAGGACAAAACCGAAACTACTAGGAAAGATACCAAAAACGGTCAAGTCAAGAATCTTCAAGTCCTAGTCAATCTAGGAGGGGCATTTTTGTAATTAGCTTATTGACAAACTTAATTAGGTTATATAGTCCATGTAGAATTAGTTAACATTCAGTTTTTAAAGCCTTATACACGTTATTCACTCCAAGAAAACGTTACAACTAAATCAAGAGAAAAACGTGAGAACAACAGAAGTCGCAAACTCAACCCTAGGACGCTACCAAGGGACGTTTCAAAGTTTTTTCGTGCAAAATTCATATTGATCTTCGTATATTTAATTCTAAATGAAGTTATGGGTTTTATCTCATGGAATCCTTTCTCCAAGAGGCTTTTTAAACGTTTTTACTTCATGAAAATCGAAACTAGGGTTGTTCCCAAAGAATAGCATGTTTATCTCCCTAGTTCTTCCGATTTCCGATTCTTGTAGTATAGTAGATTTATTCTTGATGCTTTGCTGGTTGTATATGGTGTTAACTTATCTTATATGTGTGTTTAAGGGATTTATATGTCGTGAGAATTACACGTGATTAGATCTGCATGCTAGTGTGTTATTTACATGAACGTTGAATGTTATAATACCTATTTGTGATCGAGAATATGTGTTGATTATGAGTCATTCGTGAATTGCTTTTACATGTTAATTAAAGGTTATATGTTGACTTGTTTAAACATGTTATATCGCTATATCCTATCCATGAATAAACAAATTGGCTTGTATTAATATCGAATATGAATTTGTGCCAACAAAATAGGCTAGTACCAATAGATTCAAAAGAAGCAAAGTGATCTCATTATCAATTCAATAAGCTCATAAAATAGGGTATTCCAATCAATGGGACAAGTTCCAACATACCCTATCCACACAACTTGTAACGCCATAAATCTTACAAAGAGTCGATACCAATCATAAAGAATGATATAAGGTAAGTAAAAGACGTGAACAAGTTAAGGTGAGTAAGGAGATAACTAAGAGTTAAGTTATAAGATTGACCTAATATAGAGTGTTAAAAAGAAGTGAGACGAGTCTCAAGGACACTTAATCATTACGTCAATAATACTCACAAAATAGGGTGCTAGAGTCCGTTAGACAAGTCTCACTCGCACTATGAAGATAAAATAAAGTTTCAAGATCATAATCATCAAGTAAAGATAGGGATGAACAGTCATCCATAGAGTAAGTAAACCTCATAACTACAAGCAAGCTTCCATAATGTAATGAGTCAACTCTAGAAGATAAGAAGTTAAAATCTGAGCTTAGCACCGATAGACTACTAATGAGCTTGTGCCAGCACATGTAAGTCTCATGAGACGAGATCGCCAGGGTCTCAGTACGTCTCCTAGTCTTTGAACTATGTCTCGCCAGCATAGGGACTAGCGCGGGGGAAGCCTCCCCCAAGAATGCTAGGTAGTTTTGGTTTCACTTTGGCCGGTGATTCCACCTCTTTTCGGTGTGGGGGAGACACTTGATTTCATGTCTAGCTAACATGATCTATCTCGATTATAGCTCAGTACAAGCATTCGGTTCACTATTACCATGAATCCCCCTTTACGATGTGGGGAAAACATCGACCGATTCATCTTAGCCTGTGAATCCCTATTTTCGGTGTAGGGAAGACACAAACATTGGTTCACTTTATTCGGTGAACCACCCTTTTTCGGTGTGGGGGAGACACTGGATTTCATGTAGCTCGCATGATCTACTTCCGTTAATGCTAAAAGAATGCTTTAAGATAGTAAGAAAGAATAAGTAGCAAGTTCAAGTGAACAATCGAGCAAAGGAGTAGAATCATAAGTTCATAGTGAACTAAGTAAAGTAAGAGCTTAATAAACATTAATCAATAGTGTTTGATAGATATAACAAGTTGGGGGTAGCCATAATGGAGCGTGGATTATGTCCTAAGAACTTTATATTATGAAATAATCAAATAAGGGGCGTAGCCAATAAACATTGGCTTATTAATGTAAGTGTACCCAAAAAGAAGAACAATGAAAAATCTAACTCATAAGTAGGGTAGACAATCGTTTCCTTAGTCTTGTGAATTGCTTACTCGATTCATTGTAGGTATGGGACTACAATCAATCATTGCACTTGTAAGTGAAACTTACGATCGAAGGACATCATTGAACTACACAACAAGAAGATAGAAAAGAATGAAAAATAATCTAAGTGTAGAGATGGACATTCACGGCCTAAGTATCAAAAATATGAATGTGTGTTTAAGTTATTCTAAAATTATGTTCATGATTCCAAGGTCTTATGTTCATATAGAAAACGAGTTGTGTGCCTTAATTGTATGAGAACATGTCATATTTACATCATCAATCAAGATTAACGTTTTAAGTAAGAGCAGCGTTATTACCGTAACTTGACATTTTGTTTAGGAAAGAGCTTTCCTTATTCATGCGTCATCCCTTATGTGTTATGTGCATATACCCATACTTAGTACAAGTGTGTACTAACCCGATGTATTTTTACTAATTTTATAGACGCAGGTTCTCAAGAAGATTGAAGTTCGACGAAGTGGTTTGGATGTCACAACCCAAAAGCATACCCTAGAAGATAGGGTACAATCTTGGATTGTAACCGGCGTCGTCGACCTCTCGGAGGTCTAAGACAAGCCTCTCATATCATTCATTGCATTGACATAGTAAATTTAGCGGAAAATTTAAAACTTTTCATAGCGCATCATATGCTAGAAACATCAGATCATATATATATAAAACATAAGTCATAATACATATTTAGACTCTAAGTCCCTTTGCCATCTTAGACTCAATAACTTTAGAGTACGTTAAGGATAAAGCCCTTAAGATATAATACAACGCTATACATTACTAAATAGACTTTACAATAAGGACATTAGTAGGACATCCTTGAACTTAAGGATTCCTTTCCTTGAGCTTGGGAAATCACCTATCAAGATCCTCAATCATAGACCTCCTTTAAGCATTCCAATACCTACACTTTGTGTAAAAAGTAAAGAAGAATGGGATTAGCACAAGAATGTACTAAGTATGGCAACCATGCGAAAACATACATTTAAAAGGGACATTTTCTTTGAAATCATACTTCATGCCATTTTGAGTAAATCATCATAAAACCTTTATCAATAGCATCCACATACTTCATAGCAACACAATCCAAGGCTAAACATTATAGAAAAGCATATATAGAATTTAAGTACAAATAGAGGTCACTTTACAGTGAGCTCATCCCTTTTAGCACCTAACTCTTTCTTTCAATTCATTAGCCTCCTAAGTAATCCTTTAGGGATACTTGGTGCAATGCATCACCTTAGGAACATAAGAGATTAACATACATAGCATCTACACAAGACAACGCATGCCATCATAGAAGTATAGTACCATATAATCATAGTCAAACCAAAACTACAATATCATACATAAAGGACACATACATAATCATAAGTATTAAGGTAACTTCCTGACTTCCTAAGAGGTCACTTGTGCAATGTCTAGATGGGTTCATTACTTCCACCTATCCTAAGTAACTTACCTTAAGTCCTCCTAGTTAGGATCCTGTTCAATTACTTCCATTGTCCATTTTACCTTTAGGGAAACCATAGCCTTAACCGACACTAAGACCATGTGTGCAAATCATGGAATTTTGTGTTGTAGAGCCTTACACCAAAGGAAGGTGTTCCTACCTAGCCAAGGTAGAACATTAACATACATCCTAGCATCCCAAGTGAATTCACTTTGCCAGATCCTATGTGGAAAGCATAGTTTATGGAACTAAGAGATAGGTATTCCCTCTATATACCATTTGGTAATGGGGCCTCACCTCATGAGAAAACATGAGTGAATATTCCTCAAGGAAAGTCTACACTTCATGTAAGTACATAGGTGAGTATTCCTCTAAGAGAAGTCGACACCATATGTAGGTCCATAGGTGATTATTCCTCTAAGGGAAGTCAACACTCTATAAGGGACAAATGGTGAATATTCCTCCAAGGAAAGTCAACACCTCTCAATGTCAAGTTCACTCGGTGCTAAGCTAAGTTCCCTTTATTGAAAAGCCTTTATTACATTTGTTTATAAAACATAGTCTTAGGATATTCATCATTCATATGCTTATAGCATATCCAAGCACCTAACTAGTTTTGGAGTATTCTTGGGCCCTCCTAGTTAGACCTCTTCTCACTAACTAGATCATCCATGTGTGTGAGTGTATATATATAGATGTGAGCAAACCTTTCACATAACACATAATATCACACATGTTTATATATCAATGCATAAGTCTATAGGCATAACTATATGAGCAATCCTTTCATATAAACCTACTAAGACACTATACACATTCATACTTCATCATATCATATTCATAACATGTACATATAATCATCCTTCATATGCATAAGAACCAAACCTAGGAACTATCCTATCAAGATATACATGTGCAATGCATAGACAAGGTCCCATACCCTTGTCCATACTAGTACACCTATCAAGTCATCCTAGTAAGGGAATACACATCATACATTCATAAACATCACCTTAATATGCATAGTAGTAGACACTAGTGAATATGAGAACTACCTTTCATTTAGACACAATGACTTATACTACTTGTAATATGCATGTAAGTGAGAGTGTGTGTACATTGACCAACATGATCACATAATGGCTATCAATAACTCCTTAAGTCAGCCACCCTATTGGACCACATTACACTTCCAAGCACATAGCACACAACACATAATAGCATAGAAGACAAGACTATATATACATTATAATCAAGACTCCTAACTTTAGCTATTTACACTTCCATATAAGGGATACATGGGTAGAGGATATTAACCACTTTAACACATCAATGGCAGCACCTATATAATACCCTAACATGGTTATACATATGCCCAAACAATAGCCACACAACCTAATTCACAACTAGAATAGGAAAGTAGGCATAAGCTTCTCATAGTATCATTTTAAGCACATGTTCATAAGTTCATCAATTTGCCTTCATGGCCATGGTCAACACATATATAATGACAATAAATTAAACACCGCCACCATAAGTGGACCATACCACACAATGTCATACAAGGCTTCATCAACATTACTATAAAGAATAGAGAAGTAGAAGAGTAAAGAGAATAAGCATTCTTACCAAATTCTCATCCTTTGATCATCATTGATCAATACACCTTATTAATCAATAAAACACATATATGGAAGTAGCTAAATGTACTTTAAACATATAAGAAACCATGTACAAGTCACTACAAGATTATACCATAACGTAATACAACATATCAACAAACTAGGAAAGTAGAATAACATAGATCATTAGCTATCTTCCCTAACATTGATTTTAGACCATAGTTCATACATATACAAGTCCAAGACAGTAGCTAATTAGGTAAGAAATCAAGCCTAAGTCATGCATCATCTAATTACAATTCAAGATCCATCACATACTTAGCCTCTTGACTTCATAACCTAAAAGAATCTATACCAATTCATGCAAGCCCTTCTTAATTTGAACATTAAGGATTTATATCTATAAAATTCATCCATTACATCACCCTAAAACAGTAGCTACAGCAGTTCATACATAATCAAGAGTCTACTCAACCGATCTCACAATCGACTTCAAGACAACATGTAGAAACATAGGCTATTCATGTTCAATTCTTCATATATTTATCATCATGGACTGATCATCATCAATTCAACATCAATTAATGTAAATAACAATAACCACAAGCAATTCAACGTAAGAGAATCACCAATTCATCAAGAACAATCCATAATCACAAAGCCCATGCAAAGGCTAAACCAATTTTGGAAAGAACATGGGTTCATCATGCAATTGGAGTGAAAACATATTTAAATAATTGCATTAACTTCAATTAATCATGATTCAATCATTAAAAAGCTTTTGAGAAAGAACCCATGGCTAGATTAGAAGATTGGAAACTTGATCATAAGGTTTCTTTTGAAAACATTGAGAATGGCTCTCTAGATGAAAAGATAACTAGAGATGAAGATCACCATACCTTTGTCTATAAGAAAACCTCTAAAACTTCTTGATTCATTCATGAAAAACCCAGCTTGAATCTGTTCTTGAGCTTCACCAACAATGGTGGTTTTAGAGAGAACATTTTTGGAGGGAAAGGCTTAAAATATGTGAGAGGGTTTGGGAATGGGTTGATCACGTTTTTAAAGACTTATATACACCTAAAATTACTTAAATAAACCTATTATAGTCAGGTTAGGACGTGGGGTGAATTTACCATTCACCCCTTTAAGTGGCAGCACGCAGGCAGCCAACTCACAGGCAGCCGCGACGAGGGCCATGACGGGGCGTCATGGCCATGACGGGCCGTGGCAGCCATCCGTCGCAGGAGACTTAGCAAAATTCTTTGCTTAAGACCTTCCCAAGGCAAGTATCCTTCGACGAGACCTGCTTGACGGTCCGTTGGTGGCCCAACGGTCCGTCATTGGGTCCGTCAAAGGGACACTGCCCAGGCAGTGTATAGGCAGCCTTGGGGTCCTTCTTTTGGGGCCTCTTGTGGGGCCCTTTAGAAGTCGTACCCTGATGTTTCCAACGCGATTACAAACCTTAACATGTTATAGACCTACCACATAAGTTTCATCCAAAACAAACACCTACAAGACGTCCAAACACCCTTGACTCCAACATGACATACAATGAGCGTCTTAGGGGCTATCTTTCAAATGCCTTTGACCTCCAAACTTTACGAAACTTCATACAATAACATTAAACATCATTTAACACCATTTCAAGACTTATATGACTCAGTTCACACAACTTAGGCATGCATACACACATGAGGCACATAAGCGACTATTCGTCGAACGTCTTGGACGTCCCTTGACGTTCGACTTCCAAATCACTTCAAACTTTGCACACTGACTCTATATGACATAATAAGGCATTTTAGGACCTTATAACGTTAAGACGAACATGTTAGGATCTAGACACCTTATCTTATTTTCGAGGTCTTACATTGGATTAGCAATCTCCAGACTTTGGTAGGTCCTCTTGAGTTCGAGGATGCTACATTCATTATTCTAGCTTAGTAAATTAGACATAGCTAGTGGAGTTAGTCCCTAGCGTTTCAATTCAACCATTTATTCAAACGTTGTAATAAGGACAATTGGCATACTATCATTATAATGATTCATCGTTTAGTTTGTTTAATCTTTAATAGATGGTTGTTGAGTTTGAGCTATTAGAATATCACTCTTATACAAAACTACATGAAGTATATACATATTTCGTTAAGCAATTTAAAAGTTTTAAATTTTTTGCAAATTTAACTGTATGATTGTGATGAAAGCTAAGAAGAGGCTTGTCTGCGACCTCTAAGAAGTTAACAACACCGGTGGCGATTCGGATTCCAGAATCCGGGTCGTTACAAACTTGGTATCAGAGCATGAGGTTAAATTACCTAGGATATAAAGCTCAACACAACTATGTTGCATAGTTTCTAACTTATGGTTTTGAAGTGCAACACAATCATGACTTAGAGACTTTGTGATGATTAGGAATCTTCCCTTCTTCTAGACTTCATCGTGCTATCTAGAGCTTTGACACTTTGTGTCATTCTAAGTATCTAACTTCCTTCTTGTGTGAGCGCATAGAAGAATACACACAAGAATTAGGATGGCCAAGTGGTCTAAGGTGCCAGACTCAAGATCTGGCCTTCCCAAGAAGGGGCAATGATGGAATGCCCAGCGTGAATGAAAGACGTGTGGTAAGTGTGGTTGTTCGCATGGGGTGAGTTAGACATTCATGAAGATAAAGTTATAGTATGCTAATGTGATTTCTGAAAATCTCCCTCTTTGTTTTAAAACGATAAGTAGTGTCATTCGTGGACAAATATTCCTAAGGGTGGGGGCGATAATGTAACATTACGGAAAATTACATGTCTAGTGAAGAGCCAGTAAGTCTGTTAGAATGCGTAAGGGGGTACATAGGCATCCCAATGCCCAATATTAGAAAATGTAGGGCATATCATAGAATATTGGCTAAGGGGTGTTAGCCAATTTCAATGTATACACAAATATATAAATAGTAATATTGATCCTCAACTCAATTCATTAAGTAATAGGCTTCCCAATGCCCAATATTGAGAAATATTGGTCATATCACAGAATATTGGCTAAAGGGTGTCAGCCAATTTCTATGTATGCACAAGTACTTAAAATAACAATATCCTCCATCACATTAGTTTAATAGGCATCCCAATGCCCAATATTTCTCAATATTGGGCATAGTATAGAAAATTGGCTAATGAGTGTTAGCCAATTTCTATATATACCCAAATAGGCATAATATAATCCAGGATTGTTGTCAAATAAATGTGCCTGCAATGAAGACCCTAAGCTAAAAACATAAATTTCCAAGTATTCAATGAGGTATGAGGCATCCAAGTGTCAAGCCTAGATACCATAGTACATAACCATTTAAAATGATCATGTATAGTAAGTAGTGGCCAAGGACATAGTGAGGATCCTTGGGACAATAAGTAAATATTCAAAATGAGCAATCAAGATTAGTAAGTTAGGAAAGTACAACCAACCCATGTGCAAACACATGGGCAAGTCAAGTGGGAATCCGCCAAGGGGGACCATGCAACAACCCTAACCGAATTCGGTTAGGGTGGTTAGGGAAAACATGTGCGGACGGGTCCCTCCAATGGGGCCAACCTACCTAACCAATCCTAGGCTCTAACTAACTGCCCTAACTAGCTAACTAACCTAGTACCAACCGAAATAAATTAATTAGTGCACCCGACAACCTAAGACTTAACCGGGTGACAACCTAGTACCTAACCTAGGATTGTCCAAAGGGTTGGTTATGGACCTTAAGACTTAGGGGTACTTTAGTAATTACCCTAGGTTACTTAATTAATTAATTTAGAAACTTAATTAATTAATTTAAAAGAAAAAATCCGAAATCATAAACCAATTTCCAGATTTCGGTTAAGAGAAGAAAAAGACAACCCAGTACCTAACCTAGGATTGTCCAAAAGGTTGTTTATGGTCCTAACCACTTAGGGGTACTTTAGTAATTACCCTAGGTTACCTAATTAATTAATTTAGCAACTTAATTAATTAAAATAATAGGATAAAACCGAAAGTACTAGGAAAGATACCAAAAACGGTCAAGTCAAGAATCTTCAAATCCTAGTCAATCTAGGAGGGGCGTTCTTGTAATTAGCTTATTGACAAACTTAATTAGGTTATATAGTCCAAGTAGAATTAGTTAACATTCTGTTTATAAAGACTTAGACACGTTATTCACTTCAAGAAAACGTTACAACTAAATCAAGAGAAAAACGTGAGAACAAGAGAAGTCGCAAACTCAACCCTAGGACGCTAGCAAGGGACGTTTTAAGTTTTTTTCGTGCAAAATTCGTATTGATCTTTGTAGATTTAATTATATATCAAGGTATGGGTTTTGTCTCATGGAATCCTTCTCCAAGAGGCTTTTCAAACGTTTTTACTTCATGAAAATCGAAACTATGGTTGTTCCCAAAGAATAGCATGTTTATCGCCCTAGTTCTTCTGATTTCCAATTCTTGTAGTATAGTAGAATTATTCTTGATGCGTTGCTGGTTGTATGTGGTGTTAACTAATATTATATGTATGTTTAAGTGATTTATATGTCGTGAGAAATACACTTGATTAGATCCGCATGCTAGGGTGTTATTTACATGAACGTTGAATGTTATAATACCTATTTGTGATCGAGAATGTGAGTTGATTATGAGTCATTCGTGAAATGCTTTTATAAGTTAATTAAATGTTATATGTTGACTTGTTTGAACATGTTAGATCGCTATATTGTATCCATGAATAACCAAATTGGCTTGTGTTAATATCGAATATGAATTTGTGCCAACAAAATGTGCTAGTACCAATAGATTCAAAAGATGCAAAGTGATCTCATTATCAATTAAATAAACTCATAACATAGGGTATTCCAATCAATGTGACAAGTCCCAACATACCCTATCCACACAACTTGTAATGCCATAAATCTTACAAAGAGTCGATAACAATCATAAACAATGATATAATGTAAGTAAGTGACGTGAACAAGTTAAGGTGAGTAAAGAGATAACTAAGAGTTATGTTATAAGATTGACCTAATATAGAGTGTTAAAAAGAAGTGAGACGAGTCTCAAGGACAATTAATCATTACGTCAATAATACTCACAAAATAGGGTGCTAGAGTCCGTGAGACAAGTCTCACTCTCACCATGATGATAAAGTAAAGTTTCAAGATCATAATCATCAAGTAAAGATAGGGATGAACAGTCGTCCATAGAGTAAGTAAGCCTCATAACTAGAAGCAAGTTTCCATAATGTAATGAGTCAACTCTAGAAGATAAGAAGTTAAAATCTGAGATTAGCACCGATAGACTAGTAATGAGCTTGTGCCAGCACATGTAAGTCTCATGAGACGAGATCGCCAGGGTCTCAGTACGTCTCCTAGTCTTTGAACTATGTCTCACTAGCATAGGAACTAGCGGGGGGGAAGCCTCCCCGCCAAGAATGCTAGGTAGTTTCGGTTTCACTTTGGCTGGTGATTCCACCTCTTTTCGATGTGGGGGAGACACTAGAGTTCATGTCTAGCTAACATGATCTATCTCGGTTATAGCTTAGTACAAGCATTCAGTTCACTATTGCTGTGAATCCCCCTATACGATGTGGGGAAAACATCGACCGATTCACCTTAACCTGTGAATCCCCCTTTTCACTGTGGGGAAGACACAGAGATTGGTTCACTTTATTCGGTGAACCACCCGTTTTCGGTGTGGGGGAGACACTGGATTTCATGTAGCTCGCATGATCTACTTTCGTTAATGCTAAAAGAATTATTTATGAGAGTAAGAAAGAATAAGTAGCAAGTTCAAGTGAACAATCGAGCAAATGAGTAGAATCATAAGTTCATAGTGAACTAAGTAAAGTAAGAGCTTAATAAACATTAATCAATAGTGTTTGATACATATAACAAGTTGGGGGTAGCCATAATGGAGCGTGGATTATGTCCCAAGAACTTTATATTATGAAATAATCAAATAAGGGGTGTAGCCAATAAACATCGGCTTATTAATGTAAGTGTACCCAAAAAGAAGAAGAATGAAAAATCTAACTCATAAGTAGGGTAGCCAATCGTTTCCTTAGTCTAGTGAATTGCTTACTCGATTCATTGTAGGTATGGGCTACAGTGAATCATTGCACTTGCAAGTGAAACATAAGATCAAAGGAGATCATTGAACTACACAACAAGAAGATAGAAAAGAATGAAAAATAATCTAAGTGTAGAGATGGCCACTCACAGTCTAAGTATCAAAAATATGAATGTTTGTTTAAGTTATGCTAAAATTATGTTCATGATTCCAAGGTCTTATGTTCATATAAAAAATGAGTTGTGTGCCTTAATTGCATGAGAACGTGTCATATTTACATCATTAATCAAGATTAACGTTTTAAGTGAAGAGTAGCGTTATTACCGTAACTTGACATTTTGTTTAGGAAAGAGCTTTTCTTTTTGATGCATCATCCCTTATGTGTTATGTGCATATACCCATACTTAGTACAAGTGTGTACTAACCCCATATATTTTTACTATATTTATAGACGCAGGTTCTCAAGAAGCTTGAAGTTCGACGAAGTTGTTTGGATTAGCGATCTCCCGACTTTGGTAGGTCCTCTTCAGTTTGAGGATGCTACATTCATTATTCTAGCTTAGTACATTAGACATAGCTAGTGGAGTTAGTCCCTAGCATTTCAATTCAACCATTTATTCAAACGTTGTAATAAGGACGATTGGCAAAGTATCATTATAATGATTCATCATTTCGTTTCTTTAATCTTTAATAGATGGTTGTTGAGTTTGAGCTATTAGAAAATCACTTTTATACAAAACTGTATGAAGTCTATGTATACTTCGTTAAGTAATTAAAAAGTTTTAAATTTTCCGCAAATTAAGCTGTATAATTGTGATGAAAGCTAAGAAGAGGCTTGTCTGCGACCTCTGAGAGGTTAACGACGCCGGTGGCGAATCGGATTCCAGAATCCGGGTCGTTACAGAGTTACTCAAAGCATATGGAAGGAAAAACAAAATCCAGATGGTGGTGTGTGCATACCAAATCTTTGTAGCTAGTTTGTTATTTTATTTTTTGGGTGATTTAATATTTATATTTTGTGCCTTTTTTTTTGTTGGATGTAATGTGCAATTGATTGTGGGAGATACTTATCTGATATTCTCCAAGCAACTAAAATTGGTTTATCCCAGCTGAAAGCAACCAATCGAGTTTCCATAATACCCAGAAAGAAGAAAAATCAATGTTAGTAGTAGTTAGAACTTTGTTATATTTGAAATTGTGAAGAATACTGGTCAGTCATATGATAGAATATGATCTAGTACGGGAAGGAACAAGACATAAAATTGAATTAATAGTTGAAATACATCTAATTTGTGAAATATTATTTGCAATCAGTAATTGTGCAACATCTAGTAGATCTTGAAGTAAAGGCGGCCTTCTACACTTCACTTCTTCATATGAAGAGATTTAGTTACATTGGAAGTGAAGCGATGTAGCTAACATAGTTTATGACATATATTATATGCTTAAATGTAGTGAAAGTACAACACAACTAGGGAAATCTTTTTTGGGGGAAAGAGAATCAAATTGTATCATTGCACAATTTAATCCAATACGAGGATTAAGTTTTGTTGCTTGATATGAGGAATACACCTTAGATACAGAATTATTTTAAAACATCTTTATGCAACAACCATAACTATGGAAAATGGAATAGATTATATACCTTCCAGCTGCAAAACCAGATGATATTTTACTTGCATGCTCACTGAATCTCTCAGCTTTGCTTCAACAATCTTATGACTTATAAAACTAAGACTTGGTGTTCTCTAAGTAGTACATAATCAATTTTTT
Organism: Solanum sitiens; assembly: GCA_016801875.1. NCBI lineage: Eukaryota > Viridiplantae > Streptophyta > Magnoliopsida > Solanales > Solanaceae > Solanum > Solanum sitiens. The sequence continues at coordinate 96,878 of JABWTJ010000791.1, forward strand.
TCATTGAATGACTACGTACTGCTAGATTATTAAGCATCATAAGCAAATAACTACAATTTGAATGAGAAAGACTAAGATCATCTACAACTATATCTGTATTTTTTCCAGATTAATAGAATATGATGCCGATAACAAACCAAATTCAGGTCCACTGATTTAGAGAGAGAGTTTGAATATTTGAAATGAGGGGTATTGTCAAGGTCTAAACCTTAAAACTAATTTAATATACCTTAAAAACCATAAAAGTATTGCCCTAGGTTCATAAAAGACTTGGGATGAATTTACAAAACACCCCAAGCCAAAACTGTGAACGTGACAGCTTTTGCAGGGACCCATCGACGGACCTAAGCAACGGGGTGTCGACTACACGACGGCCCGTGATCCATGGGCGCTCTTTGGGTCTGCAGCTGGCAAGTGGAGGGTTGATCTCTCATGCCAAGTCTTGACCTATGCCCCTAGACGACGGGGCATCTTCTTGACTACGGCCAATATGCTGCTAGGGTGTCGATTGCCCAGTCTTAGCATCTTGCTTGCCAAGCCTTGGATCCTCTTCTAGGACCCCTCATGGGTCCTAGGTGGAGTATTACCTGGATGTTAAACCCCTATACATAGTCATCTAGGTATTAGAAACATCCACCTCATCATCGATTAAAATAAACACGTAAATCTTGCTAAAACACCTAAGGACACACAATACAATCTAAGGCACATCTTCCAAACGTCATGGACGTTCTTGGACATTTGACCTCTAAAAGTCACCAAACATCACACACTGCCTAAGGACATGATTATAAATCATTTAACACTAAATTAACTCATGAAACATTCAGGAATCTCTAGTTAAGCTTAGTTTTTTTTAGGGTGTTTCAGGGTATGTCCTCAAGATCCGAGGATGATGCCTTTCTCACTCCACCTATGTTACGTTGCCATAGACTAAAGACAAACATTTCACTCTTATTGTTTCAAGATATTTTTGTAATCCATAAGTGCCATTTATACATTTATGTAAGGGCTATGCCCGTATTATTCTATTCTATTTAGATGGTTTAATATGAGACATCCATACTAAGACTATGTTGTGTATGTTATATATATGTGACATAATAGTAGAAGCCTGTGTAATTCTTCTTGTACGATGAGTCTAAGTAAACTCTTTAACTATATATGTGTAAGCGATAGGTCTATCTAAACCTCATGATGTAAATGTAGATCAAAATTTGTAAATTTTTTGCACTTTTTAACCTGTGAATGTAATGATTTTTGGTAAGAGTTAAGTCTTAGTCATATCCGAGGACGATGACATCGGTTACGTCTAGGGGTTGCTCCTCGGATGTGACAAACTTGGTATCAGAGCATGAGGTTGAATATGCATGGAAATAGATATCTCATTAAACCACGTCTATATAGATTCTTATTCAAGATTGTGAAGCGCGCCACACTTATGAACGAAAAAGCTATGTGATGCTCATGAAACTCACATCTTCTTGTAATTGCTAGATATTGCCTTTAGAGTCTTACTTTATATGCTTTCACATAATCCTTTTATCATGGTTATAGGTATGACTACTAGACGGGCAGCCAAAAAATGGCCGAGGAATGGATTGCTATCGCGGGAGCTCCTCTCAATGACAATCAAGATACTTCACAAGATAACACAATGCCTTCCACCAGAACAAGTTCCTATGGGTAATCAAGTTTTGGTTATTCCTACACCTATTAGGGATGGAGAGATAAGGGCAACTTTTCTCAATTTGGCCCAAGCCATGACCACTCAAGCTAATGCCGTCACTTCTTATGTCCAAGCTATAACGGCCCAAGTGAATTGGGATGTGGAACCCTGAGTGCCTCAACATACTTGCACTATGGAGTCTCGTTTGAGAGATTTACTAGGATCAACCCTCCTAAGTTATTTTGTTCAAAAGTGGATGAATACCCCTAAGACTTCCTTGATGAGGTCAATAAGATCCTCTATGCTATGGGTGTGACTCTGATTGAGAAGGTTGAGTTGGAGTGCTATCAACTCAAAGATGTGGCCCAAACTTGGTACATATAATGGAGGGATATTAAGGGGTTAAGAGGGGGTCTGGTGACTTGGGACATTTTCAAGAAGGCCTTACTTGATAGGTTCTTTTCGAGAGAGTTGGGGAATCCAAGGGTTGAAGAATTTATCAACCTTCGTCAAGGAGGAATGAGTGTACTTGATTATTCCTTGAAATTTACTAAATTGTCCAAGTATGCTCCACCCTTTGTGTTTAACCTAAGGAATGAGATGAGTCATTTTCTTACGGGAGTTTCCGAAGACTTGGTGGAGGAATCTCGTTTGGCTATGCTTCATGATAATATGAATATCTCTCGTCTAATATTTCATGCTCAACAAATGGAAGAAGTATACTAAGGAGGAATAATAGAGAGGTCAAGAGGGTCAAGTCTTATGAAAGTGGTTCTTCAAAGGGTAAGCTTGACATTTAAGACAAACCTAGGTTCAAGAAGAGGTTTTCTAATCAAGTTCCCTCCAAGTTCCCCAAGGCTTGTGATGATAGGGTGTCTAACCCGAAGTCTCAAAAGGGAAGAGGTACTATCTCACCAAGAAAGAAGCCAACTTGTGGAAAGTGTGGCAAGAAATATTTTGGTGAATGCCTTGTTGGAATGGACAATTGGTTTGGGTGTGGCAACAGTTGTTACAAAGTGATAGATTTCCCTAATGTGAAGGGGCAAGATAAAGGAAGTGGGCAAGCTCAAGTTAGTGGTTCAAATGTTGATGCTCCAAGAAAGAATCGCTTTTATGCTCTGCGTCTAGGGTGAACAAAAGAGTTCTCCCGATGTGGTGACTGGTATGGTACAAGTATTCTCTGTTGATGTTTAGCCTTTACTTGATCCGGGTGTTACATTGTCTTTTGTTACTCCATTAGTAGCTATAAAGTTTGATATTTTTCACGATATCTTTAATGAATGTTTTATGATGTCTACCCCGGTGGGTGAGTCGTTGGGTGAAAACAGGGTATATAGAAATTTTCCTATAATGTTGCCCAATATAGTTACTCATGTAAAACTAGTAGAACTTGATATGGTCGATTTTGATGTCATTTTGGGAATGGATTGATTGCATGATTGTTTTGCTTCCATTGATTGTAGGACAAGAGTTGTTATGTTTAATTTTCCTAATGAACTCGTCTTAGAGTTGAAGGGTTGAAATTCTCTTCCTAGAGGTCGTATCATTTCTTGGTTAAATGGTTGTAAAATGATCTTTCAAGGGTGTTTATACCATATTGTAAGATTCAAATATTTAGACACCAAAAATCCTCCCATTGAGTCGGCACCCGTAGTAAGGGAATTTACGTAGGTCTTTCCTAATGATCTTCCAGGAATTTCTCCTAAACGGGAAATTGATCTTGGTATTGACATGCTAGCAGATACAAATCCCATTTCAATTCCTCCTTATAGGATAGCTCTGGCTGAATTGAAAGAGTTGAAGGCGCAACTCAAAGAATTTCTAGATAAGGGTTTCATTTGACCTAGTATTTCTCCATGGGGTGCTACGGTATTGTTTTAAAATAAGAAGGATAGGTCCCTTAGGATGTGTATTAACTATTGACAACTCAATCAAGTTACTATAAAGAACAAGTATCCTCTCCGTAGGATTGATGATCTATTTGACCAACCCCAAGGTGCGAGTTACTTTTCTAAGATTGATTTGAGGTCGGGTTATCACCAACTTAGGGTGAGAGGTGAAGATATATCCAAAATGGCATTCCGAACTAGGTATGGTCACTATGAATTCCTAGTTATTTCATTTGGGTTAACAAATGTCACGGCAACTTTTATGGACCTAATGAATAGGGTGTTTCAAAATTACCTAGATTCCTTTGTCATTGTGTTCATTGACGATATCTTGGTATATTCGAAGAATGAGGGTGAGCATATGGATCATTTGAGGGTGGTCTTGCAAATCCTTAAGGAACACAAACTTTTTGCCAAGTATAGAAAATGGGAATTTTGGTTGAGATCGGTTGCATTTCTTTGTTTGTTGGGTCTAGCGGGTTATTATAGAAGGTTTGTTGATGGGTTTGCCTCTACTGCATCTATTTGAACACCTTTGAGCCAAAAGAATGTGAAATTTGAGATGTCGGAGGCTTTTTAAAGGAACTTCTAAGTGTTGAAATATAGGCTTTTCTCCGTTCTGATAGTAACCTTACCGGAGGTAACCAATTGTTTTGTGGTATATTGTGATGCTTCTCGAATTAGTTTGGGTTGTGTCCTTATGCAACGTGGTAAGGTCATTGCCTATGCCTCTAGGAATCATGAGAGAAACTACAAAACTCATTATCTTGAGTTAGAGGCCGTGGTGTTTTCCTTGAAAATTTGGAGATATTATCTTTGTTATGTCCACGTTAATATGTATACCAATCATAAGAGTCGTGAATATCTGTTTACCCAAAAAGAGTTGAATCTCTAACAACGAAAATGGTTAGAATTGTTGAAAAATTACGACATGAGTGTTCTCTACTACCCCGACAAGGTCAATGTGGTTGCAGATGCTCTAAGTTGTATGACTATGGGTAGTGTGTGTCATATAGAGGAATCCAAGAAAGACCAAGTGAAAGATGTTCCTAAGTTGGCTCGTTTGGCTGTAAGGTTTGAAGATTCTATAAATGGTGGTTTTGTGGTACATTATAACTCCGAGTCCTCTTTGGTTGTTGAGGTAAAGTCTAAGCAAGACCTCGATCTATTGTTGATGTCAATAAAAGACTTGGTAAAATGAATGAATCTTTATCCCAATGGGGGGAATGGTGTTTTGAGGTACCAAGGTAGATTGTGTGTGCCCAATGTTGATGATTTGAGAAATTGGATTCTTGATGAAGCTCATGGTACCTGTTATTCTATTCATACGGGTTCCACAATGATATACCTGACCTTAGGGAAGTATTTTGGTGGGAAGGCTTAAAAAGGGACATAGCGGAATTTGTTGCTAGATGTCCAAATTGCCAACAAGTGAAAGCCGAGCATCAAAAGTTGAGTGGGTTGCTTCAATAAATCCAAGTTCCTACATGGTAGTGGGAAGATATTAATATGGATTTTGTAGTGGGTTTGCCTCGGACTCGAAGGCAAAATGAATCTATATGGGTGGTTGTGGATAGGTTGACGAAATATGCTCATTTTATTCATGTCAAGTGTACTTATTCGGCGGAAGATTATGCAAGAATATATATTTATGAGATAGTGAGTCTTCATGGGGTCCCTTTGTCCATCATATCGGATCTCATTTTTGGAGGTTTTTCCAAAAAGGATTGGGTACAAGAGTGAAGCTTAGCACCACTTTTCATCCTCAATCCGATGGCCAATTGGAGAGAACCATTCAAACCCTTGAAGATATGCTTAGCACCTCTGTTATCAACTTCAACGGAAGTTGGGATGAATATTTGCCTTTGGTTGAGTTTTCTTATAATAATAGCCATCACTCATTTAGATTTATGGCCCTTTACGAAGCTTTGTATGGTACGAGATGTTGATCTTGTATTGCATTGTTTGAAGTTGATGAGTCATCACTCTTTGGTCCCGATCTAACATATAAGTCCTTGGAGATAGTTCATGTTATTAGGAATAGATTGAAGACAGCCTATAGTCGGCAAAACTCTTATGCCGACCATAGGGAAGAGACTTTGAATTTGAAGAAGGTGACAAGGTGTATTTGAAAATTTCACCCATGAAAGGGGTTGTGAGATTTGGCAAGAAGGGGAAGCTTAGTCCCCGATATGTGGGTCACTATGAAATATTGCAACGGGTTAGCAAGGTTTCATATGAGTTGAAACTCCCTTGCATATTATGAAAAAGTGTGTTGGTGACTCCGAGACCATTCTTCCTATTCAAGGTCTAGGTATGGATGAGAACCTCTCATATGAAGAGGTTCCGGTGGAAATCCTTGATCGTCACTAGAAGAAGTTGAGGAACAAAGAGGTGGCCTCCGTAAAAGTTCTGTGGAGAAACCACCTAGTTGAGGGAGAAACATGGGAGGCCGAGGCGGCCATGAAGTACCTTTATCCTTATATCTTTGGTAATTAAGGTTAGTTGTTCCTATTAGTAATGAAAACAACGAGTTAATTGAATTTGACTTGTTTTGAAAGATATGCATATTAATTTGTAAAGGATTTTTCTTGAATGAAGTTTCATGGAGAAATGCTTTTTTTTTTTGAATTGTACTTTTTTGTGTATTTGGTATGTTGTTGACTTTAAGAAATTATAGTGAGAATGTTGATAGGTTTTGAAAAGAAATATTGGCATAAGTGACTTTTAATTATATGTGTAGCTCATGTTGTTATGAGAAGGAAATTCCTCAGGTTGTGATTTTGAGCTCTTATGTGTAGTAATTGAAGTTTTTAGTTTCTATGTGTAAATGCCATGTTGTTATGTGATTTGATTTGTAACACATGTTGATTATGTATGTTGGTTCCTGGTCTGCTAGTATTGAGTCTATCCTTTCCCCTTCAAATGATTTTAGTTTTATTCGTGGACGAATGTTCCTAAGGGGGGGGGGGATAATGTAACACTCCGAAAGTCCAAGACTTTATCTATAGCAACACATGAGTGTCTATGGTTTGTAACACTGTTATAAGGCCTAAATTAATGAATATAAAAAAATTATGAGGTGTTGGAGTGAAAACGTCATGAAACGTCCACGACGTTCGATGAACTTATAACTTCGACTAGTGTGGTGCCTTGATGGTTTTAAAAATAGGTGCCTAAAGGTTTAGTCATGGTGAGATGATTAGGGGTACATAGGTTCCTAAGAGGGGGTATAAGGAACCAAGGCCATGTGAGGAGTGCCAACCTTCAAGGGCAAGCCAAAGCCAAGAGGCCAAGGCGGCCAAAGAAAGGAGGCTACTACCTCACTCTTTACGAGCATGACCATGGCTCGTGGTCATGACCAAAGTAATTGTGGGGAGCTCGTGAAGTGTACTTGTCCATGGGGGAGGAGAGGTCTTTTGAACTAGCTACTGTCCAAGCCACCATGACCACTCCATGACTCGTGGTGCACTTGACGGAAGGGGGAAGGATGCCGTGAAAATGCCTTAGATATTTGAGGAGAATTTGGTGAGGCATTGGGCAGCTACTGCCTAAGAGCACCACGAGCCACTTAATGGGCTGTGGTGCATCTTCATGGAAGGGATCAAGGTGGCTCATGGAGTTGCCTTAGAGTAAAAAATGGAGGTGGATCGTTTGAGGGACCTACTTCCTCAGCTTCTACGACCACCACCACGGTCCATCATGCACTTCACATACCGTGAAGTGGGGCGTGAAAGGGGACTAGGGCCAATAGTTAAAATGAAGTTCGACTTAGCTTTAGGAAGTCCAACTTAAACAGGGGTAGTTTGGGTATTTTATGAGTGGACTATATATTGACTTTGGGTCAAAATCATTCAATTCCCACTCCAAAACACAAACCCAAATTGAAACCCAAATTTCTCCCATTTTTGTCTACTTTCTCTCGCTCCATTTATCCTCCATTAAAGATGTAACACCCTAAAACATACTAAGGTGACCTAGAGCTTAGTAAATGTTTCATGGGCTAATTTTATGCTAACATTATTATTAATGATGTCCATAGGCAGTGTGTGAAGTTTGGTGATGTTTTTAGGTCAAACGTCCAAGAACGTCCATGACGTTCGAATGATATGCCGTAGAAGGTGCTTGTGTGTCCTTAGGTGTTTTAGCAAGATTTACGTGTTCGTCTTGTTTAAAATTGGTGTGGGATGTTCCTAAGACCTAGATGACTTATTATAGGGGTTTAACATCCGGGTACGACTCCACCTAGTACCCACGAGTTGCCCTAGAAGAGGACCCCAATGCCTAGGCAGAATAGGCCAAGACTGCCCCAAACAAGCCTCAAATGACAAAGGCAATCGACGCCCCTTGGGTCAATCGACGCCCTGTCGTCTTGGAGCTCAACCCTCCATGTTCCTAGTTGAAGACCCAAACGACGCCCAGGAGCACGTGTCGTCGTTCAGTCGAAGCTTTGTTACTTGGGTCCACCGATGGTTGTCCTGCATAGGTTGCTAGACGCTTCTTCCTTGACTTGGGGTATTTTTTAAATTGAAACCAAGTATTTCATGAACCTACGATAATATGTTTAGGAATTTTAAGGTAAATTAAATTGATTTTAAGTTCTAGACCTAGACAAGACCCCCCATTTCAAATATTCAACTCTCTCTAAAGAAAAACTCTCTCAAGTCACCATTGGAGCAAAGTCTCAAGGAAATGATAAGAGGGCTTGTTGGGAACGTTTCTTCACAAAATATAAGTGTTTTTCCTTCTCTTTGAGGTATGGTAGTCATCCTTGAACTATCTTCCATTCAAGGAGCCATTTCTAAAAAATTTCAAAAAAGGTTTTCAAACTCTATCTTTGACTCTAACCACGGGTCTTCATATAAATGTGTTTTAATGATTTAAATTTTTTTATAATAGTATTAGTTGATGATTTTACTATCAAAACCCTAATGAAATCATTCTTATGCATATTTCCAACTATTAACTTAAGAAATGTGTTAATTGAACATGTTTGTGTACTTTATGAACTTTTGTTTCCTTATGTTGTTATTATGGTGTAGATACTTCCCTAAGGGACATATTATGATTAAATATTGAGGAATTGATTATAGGTGGTGAAACATTGGTTTAATGGTGAGTTGGTTATATTTTTTTAACTCTTATTATGAAATACTCTTGAGTGATATGGTCCATATTCTTGGTGGTGGTGTTTGATTAACGTATATATCTATATCTATCTATCTATATATATATAAATATATATATAAATATATATATATATATATATATATACATATATATATATATATATATATATATATATATATATATATATATATATATATATATATATATATATATATATATATATATATATATATATATATATATATATATATATATATATGTATGTATGTATTTGTATGTGTTGTGAGTATGGTTTTGAAGGCCTAATGTGTGAAATGAATTGCTTATTATGAGGTTCATGTATATATGAATTATGAACCTATAGTATAAAATGTTGAGACTCCATGGGGGTGTTTTGCTTAGCACCGAGAGGATAGAGTATGAGTTACTTAGTAGCAATCTCCGTATCCCTTAAATATGCACCCACATAGGTGTGGCTATTGGAAAATCCACATAAAAGCTAAGAGAATGAACCTACCCTAGGCAAGTGGGGATCACTCATTCGATAAGGGTTATTATTCGTATTCCTTGTCTAGCTCTCATGGTAATGTCGGTTAAGGCTAATTTCCCACGAAAGAATGAATGAACAAGTTTCCTAAAACATATTATTACTTAGGGTAGGTGGTTGTACGGTTCACAATCTATCCATTGCACTAAGTAGACATTCCCAAAGGGAACTCTTGGTGTGTTTTGCATGAAGTGTATTAATGAGTTATCATGTGAAGTAAATGAAGTTAGATGACTTAAAGTCTACTGTTAAGAAAACATGTTTAAGTAAGGTTTTACATAATGAACCTAAGAAGGATTAATGTAGTGTACTTGGTCCAAGGGAATCCTCAAAGGTCACTAAGTGGGAGTAGTAGTATGGGATGCTACTCTCACATTGCACTTGGTGTAACTTACAAGTCCCATTGGAGTAGGGCACTATGTGAAGTCCTTAAGGTATTGATGTTCTTCTAATGTCTAGGATAGAGTATGGACTTGTTTCCCGTGTGAGGTAAGCCTATGATTGGTAGTCATAAGGATCACTTATGTGTGTATTGAAGGGGGTGTATGGGCAGTCCCTTCATGTCTTAACTTAGTTAGTCTTAGGATAACTTAGTTAGGAAAACCTCAAAGGAAATGAGTTCATTGTGTTTGGTATGAGTTCACTGTAATGTCACTGTGTTCACTGTAATGTGCTTGAGTTTACTGTAAAGTTACGTTTTGGTTCTAAAATTATGAGAGTCCATTTTTATGTGATATATGATGATTCTTATCCTATTTTAATCCTATTATCATGAAGGTTTTGCTTATTAGTAATTTAGCATGAAAGTGACATTATACTAAAGCGTCCCTTTTTGCATGTTTTTGGATATGCCATACTTAGTACATTGTTTTGTACTAATCCCATACATTTCTATACTTAATACGTATAGGTTGGAGGAAAGTTTGAAGACTAGAAGACAAACATGGGAATCGAATCTCTCAAGAATAAGTATGTCCTCATATATTTTAGGGCATAGTTCTATTTCTTTAGTTTCTTCTATTAAGACTTATTATGTATTTTATTCAATGTAAAGGGTTGTGTCCCTAATATAATTATGTCGTGTCTTTAAGATGGCTTGTGACGATGTGACTTCTCCTTATATTTTGTGAAAGATGTTTTATTTTTTATTTTATTCGTGAAATTTTTTAATTTTGTACTACTTTTCATGTATTATGTAATGAATAATAGCTATGGCTTGTACAAGACCTCCGAAAAGTCAAGTACGCAATTGTTCCGACCTTAGGGTGCTCCCTTGATCCAAGGTGTACTTTCGGGTTGTTACAAAGTTGGTATCATAGCATAAGTGTATGGGAATTAGCTTAGGGTATAAAGTCTCACAAGCCACGTCTAGTAGAGTCTTGTTCATCAGCGTGAGTCACGAAACTTCCGTGGGCGAGAGGCTATAAGATTATAGAAATTTCATTTTCTTTGTTATTGTAATATTTTGCCTTAGAGTTTAGTTCTACAAGTTATCTCCTCAACCTCTTCTCTTTGTGTTTATAGGACATGAATAAGAGGAGAGCAACCGCTAGAAGGGAGGAGGAAGGAGTAGCTAATGAGAGGATATTTTCCCGTGTTAGCCAAGTGCCTATAGTTTACCATGAGGATGTGAATGAGGCGGTTCCCCCTCCGGAACATCAAGGACCTCAAATTCCACTATGCCTCAAGCTCCTCAACTTTCTTTTGTTGAAGGGGATATGACTAATGCGGAGTTAAGGGTTGCCCTTATGAATTTGAACCAACTCATGACAGCTCAAGCTCATGTCGTCTCTAATCACTTTGTTGCCCAAGCTAACCAAGGAGGTGGACCTCAACCTAATGTGATTACTCCCGCTTCTAGAATTCGAGATATCATGAGGATGAACCCTCCTACTTTTCTTGGCACAAAGGTGGATGAATATCCACAAAGCTTCATAGATGAGATATTCAAGGTGGTAGATGTTATGGGTGTGACCCCTAGGGAGAGACCGGAGCTAGCCGCTTACCAACTTAAAAATGAGGCTCAAGTGTGGTTTGAGCAATGGAGGGATGAGAGACCCTTAAGGGATAGTCCAGTAGATTGGGAAGTGTTCAAAGTGGCTATTCTAGATAGGTTGTTTCGTTTAGAGTGGAGGGAGAAGAAAATGGTTGAATTCATGAATCTTCGTCAAGTGCGAATGAGTGTTAAAGAGTACTCTCTAAAATTCACCCAACTCTCTAAGAATGCCCCGGCCATGGTAGCCAACCGTAGAGCTAGGATGAACATATTTGTGATGGGAATGTCTAGCTTGGTGGAAAATGAGTGTCGTACGGCAATGCTCCTTAATGACATGGATATCTCTAGGCTCATGGTGTATGCTCAACTAATTGAGGAGTCCAAAATTAGGGAGATAAGGCAAGAGGGGAAGCGGCCTAGGTTTGATGAATCTAGTCAACCAAAACCTAAGAAGACGTTGTATCACCAAGAGTATTCCATGGGGAACAAGGATAGAGTTTACAACGAAACTTCCTAAGGAGGTGGCGATGCTTTTGAGAGGCCTAGGTGTGCTAATTATAGGAAACAACATTTCGGTAAGTGTTTTGCCAAAACGGATGGTTGCTTTGCATGTGCTAGTAAGAATCACAAGATCAGGGACTGCCCTAACATCAAGGAAAAATGGAAGGAGGTCAATCAATCTCCTCAAGGTGGTCTAGATCACCAATGCTCCAAAGAAGAACCCTCCCTAGGGATTGGGCTAGGAGGGAGAAATAATCGGGATTTGATAGTCCCGGAAAGTCTTAAACCTTTATGGTTGTTGTGTTTTGTTTCAAATGAGTTTATTTGGTCTTGTATCTTTATTTGACATGTCTTCATGGTAGAATTGCTTGAAAAAGGAATTGTTGAGTTTTAAGCATGCTTCACTATTAAGGCCGCTGCATTCAGTATAAAGAATTTCAATAATTGACTTAATTGCACTTTCATGATTTGTAGCTTTAATATGTGTATAAATGGTGTATATGAGTATGTATAATGTTGGATAAGATAGTTCCTCCATAAATGAGGAATGAGAATGTGTTTTGAAGTGTGGAAATTATTTCCAAAAAGTTGCATGTGTTGCCTAATAAAATGCTTGTAAATGTGTAGTTGGTGTTCCTTATAAGTTCGGTGCATTGACTATGAATGTTTGAGCCATGATTTAGTGTGTTAAATGCTTCTATTAAGTCCTCGATGTTCTTAAAAGTGTTTACTGTCGTTCGAGGACGAATGTTGTTCCATGTGGGGGAGAATGTAACACCCTAAAATGAACTAACTTTATGCTAAAATGATTAATAATTCTGTTCTTAGGTAGTGTGTGAAGTTTGGAGACGTTTTGAAGTCAAACGTCCAAGAACGTCCATTACGTTCGGAAGATATGCCTTAGAAGGTGCTTGTGTGTCCTTAGGTGTCTTAGTATGATTTATGTGTTCGTTTTGTTTGAAATAATGTGGGATGTCCTAAGACATAGAAGACTTAGTATTGGGGTTTAACGTCCGGGTAAGACTCCACCTAGGACCCACGAGGGGCTCTAGAAGAGAACTTCAACGCCTAGGCAGAATCTACCAAGACTGCCCAAAACTAGCCTCAAACGACGGAGGCAATCGACGCTCCTCTGGCCAATTGACGGACCGTTGTCTAGGGGTGTAGGATGGGACTTAGTCTTGGAGCTCAAACCTCCATGTTCCCAGCTGCATACCCAAACGACGGCAGGGGAAGTCATTTATTTGACGCCCCGTTGCTTGGGTCTGTCGATGGTAGTCCTACAAAAGTTGTTGGACGCTGCTGCCTTGACTTTGGGTGTTTTGTAAATTCATCCCAAGTCTTTTATTAACCTAGTATGATATTTTTAGGGTTTTTAAGGTATATTAAATTGATTTTAAGTCCTAGACCTATACAAGACCCCTCATTTCAAATATTCGACTCTCTCTAAAGAAAAAACTCTCTCGAGTCACCATTGGAGCTAAGACTCAAAGAAGAGATAGGAGGGATGGTTGGGAACGTTTCTTCATCAAATATTAGTGAGTTTCCTTCTCATTGAGATATGGTAGTCATCCTTGAACTCTCTCCCATTCAAGGAGCCATTTCTAAAAATTTCTAAAAGGGTTTTCAAACTCTATCTTCTTCTATCTTTGACTCTAAGCATGGTTCTTCATAAAAATGTGTTTTAATGATTCAAATATGTTGTTTATTGTATTAGTTGAATATTTTAATTTCAAAACCCTAATGAACTCATGCTTATGCATATTTCAAACTTTTAGCTTAAGAAGTGGGTTAAATGAACATGTTTTTGTAGTGTATGAACTTTGGTTTCCTTATGTTGTTATTATGGTTTAGCTACTTCCCTAAGGGCCATATTATGATTAAATATTGAGGAATTGATTATAGGTGGTGAAAGATTGTTTAAATGGTGAGTTTGTTGTATTGTTTAGCTCTTATTATGAAATACTCTTGAGGAATATGGTCCACCTTCTTTGTGGCGGTGTTCGCTTGACGTATATGGATATATGTTTGTATGTTTTGTGAGTATGGATTTTGAAGGTCTAATGCGTGAAATGAAGTGATAATGATGAGGTTCATGTTGATATGCATTATGAAGCTTGAATTGTATGTCTTGCTTAGATTTTGACAACATGAAGTATATGTATATGTTGAGCATGGTAGTGTGCGAGAAATGAAGACTGAAGGTGCAAGCATGTCTAGAATTCAATGTTAATGAAATGGTGATTGTGTGCAAAGTGTTCTCACATGTACACACACTCACACATGTATAAATGAATGAAGTTAATAAATGTGATTAAGGGGAGTCTTGGGGTGAACACTCGTCGTAAGTTGAGATGAAGTGTTTGGTAGCAACCTCACTATCTCCCAAGAGCTTTCTAATATAGGTAGGAGGATGGGTGCCCTTCGTGAGTTGAGACGTGGTGTCCACTAGTTATCCTTAACCTATAGTATATAATGTTGAGACTCCATAGGGGAGTTATGCTTATCACCGAGAGGATATGAACGGGTGGTTACACTTCATTAGTTTAGAAGTTGTATTCCAATGTATCTCTTGAGATGAGTACTCCTCGTTAGTAGAGAATGTGTTACTTAGTAGAAATCTCCTTATCCCTTAACTATGTGCCTGCATAGGTGTAGCTATTAGAAAAGCCATGTAAAACCTAAGAGAATGAACATACCCTAGGAAAGTGGGGATCCTTCATCCGATAAGAGTTTGTATCGGGATTCCATGTTTATCTCTCATGGTCTATGTCGGTTAAGGCTAATTCCCCACAAAATAATGAATGAACCAATCCTCCTAAAAGAGATTACTACTTAGGGTAGGTGGTGCTATGGGACGCTATCTATCCATTGCACTTAATAGACATTCCGAAAGGGGAGTCTTGGTGTGTTTTGCATTAAGTGTATGAATGAGTTATCATGTTTTGTAAATGAATTTAGATGACTTAAAGTATAAAGTTGAGAAAACATGTTAAAGTTAGGTTTTTCATAATGAAGTTAAGAAGAATGAATGTAGTGTACTTGGTCCAAGGGAATCCTCAAGGGTCACTAAGTCGGAGTAGTAGTGTGGGATTCTAATCTCACATTGAACTTGGTGTAACTTACAAGTCCCATTGGAGTAGGGCACTATGTGATGTCGTTAAGGTATGAATGTTCATCTAATGTCAAGGATAGAGTGTGGACTTGTTTCCCGCGGGAGGTAAGCCTATGGTTGGTAGTCTTAAGGATCACATAGGTGTGTATTGAAGGTGGTGTATGGGTGGTCCCTTCATGTCTTACCTTAGTGAGTATTAGGATAACTTGGTTAGGTAATCCTCTGTCACACCCAGATCCTAGACCCCGGATGATACCGGCATTGTTAACCTCTCAAAGTCGCAGACAAGCCTCTTAGCATTCGTTATAACATGCGATATTAAAATTGTCGAAAAATTTATAACTTTTAACATACTAATGAAGTATACTTAGACTTCATACTTAAGATTTATAAAGACATACGATATTCTAAAACTGTCTCACATATAGAAACCATCTAAGAGTGCAAATCTGTACTTAGCCAATAATAGTCAATATGACATATAGGCCTTAATACAAAAGAATCCAAAGAACATAATGGAAATAACGTAATCTAAAACTACTAAGTCTTCATAGACTGGAATATAAGTGATAGCGTCCAGAACGTGACAAACTACCAAGACTTGGAGAAAGAGTTCCAAGCTTCTTCAACTCGACATTCTTAACTTCAATGGCCGAAACCTACAATTGTAGTAATATAAAGTAATGGGGTTAGTACTCCATATGTACTAAGTATGGGTATAAGCACATACCACATAGGGACATGCATGAAAAAGAATCATTTATCATCACATTAGAAAGAATGCTAAGTCATAAGAAAATCTTCAATGCACATACCATATAACGCATACAAGTTAACGATTCCATCACTTAAAGCATCATCATAATCAAAAACATATTCTCATAGAGTCATGTTTAACATTTCATATTCAATAAATCATATAAACATAATATACAAGACACTTACCAATGATCCCATCCCCAACCTACAAGTGCAATGGTTATGTGAAGCCCCATAACCCCACACAACCAAGTAGATAAGATAGGAGACCATAAGTAAATCCTTGCTTCATATAACTTGTAACATTGTTAGTCATCACTTCATATAGAAATATAACCAAATAACATATTAATCATAATAGCCAACATTCATATAAAAGTAACATCATATATCATACACATATATCATTCATATCATCATATTACATAAGAACAATCTCCTAGGATTTCCCTTAGAGTTAATTTGTGCAATGTCTAGGTAGCGTCCCATACCACTACCTATACTAATCAAACTCCTCAAGTCACCGTAGTCAACGTTCATGTACTTGTCTTTCATTTTACATGAGGGAACATACGCAATAACCGACATAGACCATGTGAGCTAAACATGGAATCCAGTGTCTTCCCCACACCGAAAAGAGGTGGTCTACCGGCTAAAAGTAGAACCGAACATGACGTAGCTTTTTAGGTGGATCCAATAGCTTTTATCCTATGGTGGAAGCATAGTTCAAGAACTAGGAGATATATTAGAGACCCATAGTTCCACATTACATGGAAGCCTCAATCTCATGAGAATCATTGTGAACCTACCTTCCCGCTAGGGAAGGGACACTTCCAAAATCTAGTTCATCGGTGCTTAGCTTAACTCCATTTCTTGAAATAACCTTTGAGTTTTTCTTTTATCATAAACTTATCATAGGTCATAGGATATTATATCCTTGTATAACATGATATTGAGCTTTTTTATATTAGATGAGAATTGTCCTTTCATCGTAACCTTTCTTATGTGAGATTAACATAACATAATCACCTTGTGTAAAGCATACAAGGGATATCATAAACTTGCATATTCGTATTCTTATCACGATCTCACAATTTACATGTTCATAGATAGCATATTCACATATAAACATCATACATACTTTTCATAACATAGCATCATAGTTTATAGGCTAACATAAATCTTTACGAGTAATCACACTTAGAAGACTTACCTCTTGCTTCCAAGAATCTTATTCATCATGCAATATTCATAATCATACATAGTGAAATAATCAATGACGAAATCAAGAACAACTCATAAAATCATGTACAAGATCAATGCATAGCGTAGGAGAGGGTAAACGGGTCATTAAAGGGTTCATTCAAACCTTAAATTCTAACCCTAACGTTTTCACGTTATCAAACACTACAAACAACTAATTCGAAACCATCACATTAATAAGGATCATGTATCACATGACATTCAAACATTATCAATCAATTACTCAACAATTCGTACGAAATTGAATATAGAAAAACATTTACTTTTCATTGAAAATCATAAATCTAGGGTTAGGAAGAAAATCCGTTTCTTAGAGTAAAAACCCTAGTATTTATAGTTCTTGAAAACATATCTTGAAAGGACATCTTGGGTAAAGGAATCCCAAGAGTTATAACCCATACCTTATAGGTGAAGAATCCACGAAATCTTGATTGGAAACTTCGAAACCTTGGTCTTCTTCCTTAATCTTTTTTCTTGTTCTTCAATGGAGTTTGCAAAAGAGAGCGTTCTTGAGGGATTGTGAGGAATTTCGTTTAATATGATTTGGGACGTGTAAAAGTGGTCTAAATCTGACCTAATATCAATATATAGACGTTCCATGAATTACTCAAAAGACCCTCCACTTAAATTACCAAACTGCCCCTCCTAAATTGACTAAAAATAGGAGAGCATTAGACTAAGGGTCTCGGGTTTGATCAAGAATTAAATTAATAAATTAAGTTGCTAATTTAATTAATTAAGTGACCTAGTGTAATTACTAAAGTACCCCTAAGTCGTTAGGACCATAACCAACCCTTTTGTACTATCCTAGGTTAGGTACTAGGATGTTTCTTTAGTTAGTTACTCGACTAGTATCACCCGGTTAGGTCTTAGGATTTCGGGCACGCTAGTTAGTTAATTTTAGTTAGTCCTAGGTTAGTTAGTTAGTTAGATCGGTTATCTAGAACGTAGGTTTGATTAGGAGGCTCGGCCCTACTTGTCTTGATCCAACACGCCTGTCCACTAAACGCCCTAACCGAATTGGTTGGGCTTGTCTCTCGGCCGGTTGCACATGTTCTTGCACATGTGTTGCTGAGCACTTTCCTAACCGACACTTCTGGAAGGTTCACTTCATGTCCAAGGATCCTCACTATGTCCTTGGGCACTGCTTAATCTACATGATCATTTTAAATGATCATGTGCAATGGTACCTAGGCTTGACACTTGAATGCCTAGTACCTATTGTGAGTAAGCGATGAGGTAAAGAATTGAAGAGATTAGGAATTTTAGCTTAGGGTCTTCAGTGGAGGTACAAAATAAGCTTTGATTGAAGCATTTGAACATCAAAGTGTATTTTTAAGTTATAAGTTACTTGTGTACACATAGAAATTGGCTATCACCCTTAAGCCAATATTCTCTAACATGCCTGATATTACTCAAAATTGGGCATTGGGATGCCTATGTACTTCAATACCTATTCTTAACCTAATAGGCTCTTCACTAGACAAGTACATTTTCCGGAATGTTACATTAATTCCCCCCCCCCCCCCTTAGGAACATTCATCCTCGAATGACACTTAATTCTTTTGGAGGGTAAGAAAAGACTCAATACTAGAAGCACAATTAGCACATATCATATAATTACACTTAGCACTCAATTCATGATGCACAAACATACAAGAGCTACATATTCATAACACATAGTGAGGAATTTCCTTCTCAACCTTATCATAATCTCAAAATGCATCAAAGAATTTACCATGCTATCAATCTTCTCAAGATAACAACAAAACAACAAAATCTCAAGAAAACATATGCATACAAGTTTCACATAAGTGCAAGAATATAGTATGAAAACATATTCTTAAAACTCTAGTTGGTACTATCTTTTACCAAAACATGCACCTATTTAGTGAACAAGTTAATTTTTTTTTCATTCTTGTTAAATTGGACAGGAAGTCTTTATAAGCCAATCTTCATTGGCTATGCCCATTCTTTGATTATTTGAATAATATATAGTTCTTGGGGCATATATTCATATTCCAATATTGGTATAAACTAATAACTGTTAAAACTTCATTCTTATCAAACACTGATGATTTGACATTCTCATGCTTTGCTTACTTAGTTCACTGTGAACTTGCTTTTCTTCTTTTCTTCCCTTCTTACTTGAATCATGAGCATTATACATGCTACTAGAATCGGAAATAGGGAGAACTAGGGAGATTAACATTTGACAATTTCAAATGGAACAACCCTAGTTTCGGTTTTCTTGAAGTCAATACGATTGAAATTAAAAACTCCTGGGGAAAGCAAAGCACAAACATTAACAGAGAAAACTTATAACATACCCGTCCCAACGTAGGGAGAGCTTTCTTGTTCACCCCTAGCCTTGAGTGAATAGAAACGGTTCCTTTTTGGAGCTTCGTAATTAGGACCGCTTGGTTGCTATTACCCTTACCTTGACTTCTAATATTAGGACAATCCTTCACCATATGGCAACTTTTGCCACAACCATAGCAAGTATTAGTTCCAACAAGACATTCACCCCCATGTTTCTTACCACACTTACCAGAAGTTGGTCTTTCGCTTGGTGGATCAACATTTTTCCCTCTTGAGGTTTAGGATTAGAACCTCTATCATTGCGATTCTTGGAGAAATATGTAGGAACTTGATTTGAAAACCTCTTCTTAAACTTAGGCTTGTCTTGAACATCAAGCCTACTTTTAGGAGAACCACTCTCAAAAGACTTTGCCTTCTTAAGTTCCCTATTCCTTTTCCTTAGGCGACTTTCCTCAACCTGTTGAGCATGAACCATCAACCTATAAAGATCCATATTGTAATGAAGCATGGCTGCATGACATTCTTCTTCAAGATCTTCGGATATGCCCGTTACATAATGGCTCATTTTATCCCTAGCATTAGAAACTAAAGAAGAATCATATTTGGACAACTTAATGAACTTCAAGGAGTATTACCTAACACTCATATCTCCTTGACGAAGGTTGATGAACTCTTATACCTTAGCTTCTCTTTGCTATCTTGGAAAGAACTGATCAAGAATGGAATTAGATTCTAAAAGACACATCGTGTCAAAGCTCTATAGGCACGACATAGGATTACCAAGAAAAAATAAGTTTCCTAATCATCACATAGCCTCTCGTCCATAATTGTGGGGCGTTTCACAACCATAAACAAGACGCTAGGTAATGTGGTTTAGTGAGACATTGATCCTAAGGATATTTAACCTCATGCTCTGATACTAAGTGTAAGATTCCATTTAACCTCATGCTCTGATACCAAGTTTGTCACACCCAAATCCTAGACCCCGAATTAGATCGGCGTTGTTAACCTCTCAGAGATAACATACAAGCCTCTTAGCATTCGTCATAACATGCGATAGTAAAATTGCGGAAAAATTTAAAACTTTTAACATACTAATGAACTATACATAGACTTCATACTTAAGATTTATATAGACATACGATATTCTAAAACTGTCTCACATATATAGAAACCATCTAAGAGTGCAAATCTGTACTTAGCCAATAATAGACAATATGACATATAGGCCTTAATACAAAAGAATCCAAAGAACATAATGGAAAAAAAGTAATCTAAAACTACTAAGTCTTTATAGGCTGGAATATAAGTGATAGCGTCCAGAACGTGAGGACCTACCAAGACTTGGAGAAAGAGATCCAAGCTTCTTCAACTCGACATGATTAACTTCAATGGACGGAACCTACAGTTGTAGTAATATAAAGTAATGGTGTTAGTACGCTACATGTACTAAGTATGTGTATATGCACATAACACATAGGGACATGCATGATAACGAATCATTAATCATCTCTTTAGAAAACATACTAAGTCATAAGAAAATCTTTAATGTACATACCATATAACACATATAAGTTAACGATTCCATCACTTAAAACATCATCATAATCAAAGACATATTCTGATAGAGTCATGTTTAACATTTCATATTCAATAGATCATATAAACATAATATACAAGACACTTACCAATGATCCCATCCCCAACCTACAAGTGCAATGGTCATGTGAAGCCCCATAACCCCACATAACAAAGTACATAACATAGGAGACCATAAGTAAAGCCTTGCTTCACATAAGTTGTAACATAGTTAGTCATCACTTTATATAGCAATATAACCAAATAACATATTCATCATAATAGCCAACATTCATATAAAAGTAACATCATATATCATAAACATATATCTTTCATATCATCATTTACATAAGAACAATCTCCTAGGATTTCCCTTAGAGTCAACTTGTGCAATGTCTAGGTAGCGTCCCATACCACTACCTATAAGCAAACTCCTCAAGTTACCCTAGTCAACGTTCATTTACTTATCTTTCATTTTACATGAGGGAACATACACATTAAATGACATAGACCATGTGAGGTAAACATGGAATCCAATGTCTTCCCCACACCGAAAAGAGGTGGTCTACCGGCCAAAGTGGAACCGAACATGACGTAGCTTTCTAGGTGGATCTACTAGCTAGTATCCTTTGGTGGCAGCATAGTTCAAGAAATAGGATATGTATTAGAGACCCATAGTTCCACATTACATGGAAGCCTCAATCTCATGAGAATCATTGTCAACCTACCTTCCCGCTAAGGAAGGGACACTTCCCACATCTAGTTCATCGGTGCTTAGCTTAAGTCCCTTTCTTGAAATAACCTTTATGTTTTCTTTGATCATAAACTTATCATTGGTCATATGAGATTATCTCATTGTATAACATGATCATGAGCTCTTTTAGATTAGATGAGAATTATCCTTTCATCGTAACCTTTCTTATTTGAGATTAACATAACATAATCACCTTGTGTAAAGCATACAAGGGATATCATAAACTTGCATATTCGTATTCTTATCATGATCTCACAATTTCCATGTTCATAGCCAGCATATTCACATAGCATCATCATACATACTTTTCATAACATAGCATCATTGTTTATAGGCTAACATAAACGTTTACGAGTAATCCCACTTAGAAGACTTATATCTTGCTTCCAAGAATCTTATTCATCATGCAATATTCATAATCATACATCGTGAAATACTCAATGACATAATCAAGAACAACTCATAAAATGATGTACAATATCAATGCATAGCGTAGGAGAGGGTAAACGGGTCATTAAAGGGTTCATTCAAACCTTAAATTATAACCCTAACGTTTTCACGTTATCAAACACTACAAACAACCAATTCAAAACCATCACATAGAGAAGGATCATGTATTACCCGACATTCAAACGTTATCAATCAATTACTCAACAATTCGTGCGAAATTGAATATAGAAAAACGTTTACTTTTCATTGAAAATCATAAATCTAGGGTTAGGAAGAAAATCCATTTTGTAGAGTAAAAACCCTAGTATTTATAGTTCTTGAAAACTTATATTAAAAGGACCTCTTGGGGAAAGGAATCCAAAGAGTGAAAACCCATACCTTATAGATGAAGAATCCACGAAATCGTGATTGGAAACTTTGAAACCTTGGTCTTGTTCCTTAAGCTTTTTTCTTGTTCTTCAATGGAGTTTGCAAAAGAAAGCGTTCTTGAGGTATTGTGAGGAATTTCGTTTAATATGACCTAATATCAATATATAGACGTCCCATGAATTATTCAAAAGATGCTCCACTTAAATTACCAAACCGCCCCTCCTAAATCGACTACAAATAGGAGAGCATTTGACTAAGGGTCTTGGGTTTGACCAGGAATTAAATTAATTAATCAAGTTGTTAATTTAATTAATTAAGTGACCTAGGGTAATTACTAAAGTACCCCAAAGTCGTTTGTACCACAACCAACCCTTTTGGACCATCCTAGGTTAGGTGCTAGGATGTTTCTTTAGTTAGTTACTCGGCTAGTGTCACCCGGTTAGGTCTTAGGATTTCGGGCACGCTAGTTAGTTAATTTTGTTAGTCCTAGGTTAGTTAGTTAGTTAGGTTGGTCATATAGAACCTAGGTTTGGTTAGGAGGCTCGGCCCCATTTGGATTGATCCGACACGCCTGTCCCCTAAACGCCATAACCGAATTGGTTGGGCTTGTCTCTCGGCCGGTTGCACATGTGTTGCTGTGCACTTTCCTAACCGTGCACTTTTGGAAAGTTCACTTCTTGTCAAAGGATCCTCACTATGTCCTTGGGCACTGCTTAATCTACATGATCATTTTAAATGATCATGTGCTATGGTACCTAGGCTTGACACTTGGATGCCTCGTACCTATTGTGAGTAAGCGATGAGGTTAAGAATTGAAGAGATTAATAATTTTAGCTTAGGGTCTTCATTGCAGGTACAAAATAAGCTTGTATTGGAGCATTTGAACATCAAAGTTTATTTTTAAGTTATAAGTTACTTGTGTAGTCATAGAAATTGGCTAACACACTTGAGCCAATATTCTCTAACATGCCTAATATTACTCAATATTAGGCATTGGGATGCCTACGTACTTCAATACCTATTCTTAAAACCTAATAGGCTCTTCACTAGAAAAGTACATTTTCCGAAATGTTACAACCTTAAAGTAAATGATTTCATTGTGTTTGGTATGAGTTCACTGTATGTGTCAGTGTTCACTGTAATATGCTTGAGTTTATTGTATAGTTACCTTTTGGTTCTAAAATTATGAGAGTCCTATTTTATGTGATAAATGATGATTCTTATCCTATTTTAATCATATGATCATGAAGATTTTACTAATTTGGCATGAAAGTTACATTATTCTAAAATGTCTCTTTTTGCATGTTTTTTCATATGCCATACATAGTACATTGTTTTGTACTAACCCCATACTTTTCTATACTTAATAAGTATAGGTTGGAGGCATGTTTTAAGACTAGAAGACAAGCTTGGGAATCGACTCTCTCAGGACTGAGTATGTTCTCATATATTCGAGGGCATAGTTCTATTTCTTTAGTTTCTTTTATTAAGACTTAGTATATATTTTATTCAATGTAAAGGTACGTGTCCCTAAGATAATTATGTCGTGTCTTTAAGAAGGCTTGTGACGATGAGACTTCTCCTTACCTTTTATGAAAGATGTTTTCTTTAATATGTTATTCGTGATAAGTTTTAATTTCGTACTACTTTTCATGTCTTATGTAATGAATGATAGCTAAGATTTGTACAATACCTACGAAAGATCAAGTACGCAATTGTTCTGACCTAAGGGTGCTCGCTTCTTCTAGGGGGTACTTTCTGGTCGTTAAACAAAAACAAGAAGATTGAGGAAGAAGACAAAGTCTCCAAGGTTTTCATTCAATTTTTGAGGACAAAGCTTCATTAAGGTATGGGTTCTTCACTCTTGGTATTCCTTTCCCCATGAGGTCCTTTCAAAGTTGATTTTCAAATTACCAGATCTTAGGGTTTTTCTCTACAAGTAGGTTTTGTTCTAAAGTCAAACTTAATGGTTTGTTGTGTAGAATTATGATTGCCTATGATTAATCAAGGGTAGATTGTTGAGTATTTGATGTTAATTGTGGTAATTTCGTGTAGATAATATCCTTTCCCCAATTTCCCCAATTCTTGGTCCTTGTTTATAAATTAATGGGAAATTATAAAACTGTGTTAATTGTTGAACTCATCCTATTCCATATAGGAACAACCTAGGAACATGTATTGTTGGGATTATGCCTAATACCCTTTTCCCTTTAACCCTAAGTTATGAACTCATGTGGAATTGGTTAGAGTTTATGCAATTGACATAGTATGGTGTTAATTTCTATTCTATGATGTTACTAAACCTATTGTTGGATGGAATTGGTTGGTGATGGTAAAACCATGGATGATGTCTTGTGACGGAGATTGAATAAGTCTTTGTGATATCAAACCTTTACTTCAATTATGATGGCTCTTACTTGGTGATAAAGTTCAATTGAAGTGCTTCTTATGATTTGATTAAGTAGGTTGTGATATGATTATATAATTGAAATGTCTTGTTTATGTGAATTGTGAGATTATGATTATGGTGTAATGATATAAGGAGGGTTGTGAACTACCTATGTGCCTTATTATGATATGATGGTGTTAATGTGCTAATCTCACATATGAGGTTTGTATTAAAAGTATGTTCTCATACAATTCCTATTGAGATAATGACTATGATTATACAAGGGTTTAGTCTTTTATGACCTAAACTAAGTTATGATTGTTAAAGAAAGACATTTCAAAAGGGCCTCTATCTTAGCACCGAGTTAACTAGTAGTGAGGAGTGTCACTTCCCAAGTAGGGAAGGTAGGTTCACTATTATACTCATGATATTGGACAATATAATGCATGGTGCATAAAGAGGGTCCCAAATATATGTCCTAGTTATTAAACTATGTTGCCTCCATAGGAATACTAGCTAGTGGATCCACCTAGATTCTATGTTCATGTTTGGTACTACTTTGGCCGGTAGACCACCTTTTTTTTGTGTAGGGTTTCATGACACTGGATTCCACGTTAGCTGATGTGGTCTATGTCGGTTTAGGCAAGTGTTTATAAAAGTAAAATGAAGCACTAAAGTGAACTCTAACTAGAATAACCTAAGGGGTTTGACTTAGTCTAGGTAGGTGTAAGACACCGAAAATGACTTACGTGAATCTAGAGCCTAACGTGGTTGTCATGATGGTCTAAGGTTCTAGATTAGTCTATAAAGCATTATTGAGGCAGTAGCTAAGAGTTTAGGTGCATCGGAAGTCAAACGTCAAGGAACAACCAAGACGTTCGATGACTAAGTCACCTAAATGCCTCGTCTGTGATTCTATGTGATTATGTGTGATGCATGAGCTTATATGGTTCTTAAATGAGTTTATTTGATGTTTCTAGCCAGTGTGTCAAGTTTCGTGAAGTTTGGAGGTCAAACATTAAAGAACGTCCATGAAGTTTGAAAGTTGTGCCTAGAAATGACCTTGTGTGTCTAAGCATGTTTTATCGAGTTTTACGTGTTAGTTTTAAATGAAACATAGGTGGTAGGTCCTAAGCTCGTATACGTGCATGTTTGGGTTGGAAACATCTGGGTACGACTCCATGTAGGACCCGCAATGGGCCCTTAGAGGAATACCCCATCCTTGACCTCAACACTGCCAGGCAGTGTCCAGTCGACGTACCAAACGACGGCCGGTCGACCAGGAGATGGCCCGTCGATGGGTTTCGTCGGTGGAGCCATCATGCCTGCAGGTGGTGGAGTCTCTGAACTCAACCACGAGACCTCATCGATGGGACATAATCTAACTGACAGTCCGTCGATGCGGGCGTCGATAGAAGCAGGTTGTCCGTGGTTTGAAGTTTAAGGGTGCAAATGATGAGACCCCATCGACGGGGCATGGGTGAGACCACGGACCCTCGATGGTCACGTCGATGGGTCCATGAGTTGCTGCCAGTTTTCTTTTAACTTGAGGGGTGAAGTCATAAATTCACCCCAAGCCCCTATAAGTCTATAGATGTTTGTTTTGAGTGTTTATGGGTATTTTCAGTGTGTATAAGTCATTAAACACTCAATTAAACCCTAACACTAAGATCAAAACATATTCCCTCCAAAAGTTCTTCCAAAAACCTCCATAAGAGTTCAAGGTGAAAATAAAGCTTGAAGATGGGTCTTCAATGGAGTTTCTTTTTCAATTAGCATTGGATTCTTCAAATAAGGTATGTGAGTTCTTCATATAAGGTTTGCTATCACCTTAGAGACAATTTCAAAGATGTTTTCAAAGGATTTCAAAAAGATGAAAAGATTTCTACTCTGAATCTTGGGTTCTTGCATGAAAGGTTTTCAAACGTTAAGATAAGATGTTATTGATGTTTAATTGATGTTTTGCAATAAATTATCCATGAACCAATGATCTTCTCAAATCTACTAATTTTCACTAAAGAATGGGTGAATTGATTATGCTTTGAGATTAATGATTTTATGTGTAGATTGTTATGGGCTTTTGAATGATGTATAGATTATGTATGAATGATGTATAGGCTGTTTCAATTTGATTAATTGAGTAATGAATACTCTTAGATCTATTGACTGTTAGGCTTATTGAATTGATATGAACTTAATGCTTATACATTCTATTGTAGTTTCTTATGGGATTTCTAATGATATAAGGATTGTGTTCAATTGATACGTAGTTGATTTTAGATTGATAATTCTAGATTGAATTGACGTAGATTCATTGATTAGTATGATTTATGCTTTGGATTGATGTTCATGGTTGTAACAACACTAAAAATGAATAGGATCAAGACTTAGGTGTTTCAAGAATGCTTGCGATTAGACCAAGGTCCACACGTATTGATACGCGTAGAACCAGACCTCAGAACCCTTACTACGACCAAGCCAACTAACTTGGGGAGTTAATTGAGCTTGGAAAGGTTGGAACCAACCATGTGAGGCTCACGAAAACGAAGATTTAATCGGAAGAGTTTTTACCGGACTCAAAAGAAGAAATTTTAAGTTTTGAGGGTCCAAGGGTAAAATGGTCTTTTCCAGGCCAAGGGTAATATTGTAAATACCCTGAGTAATTAATTATTTAATTAATTAAGTTAAAAAAATAAATAAATTCGGGTGGGGCAATCCGAAGTGACCCATTTTCGCAAAATGGGGTCACCCGGGTTCGAACCCCACTAGAAGCAAGATTTAACTTGCTTTTATTTTAATGTGATAATTTAGTTTTAATAAATAATTAGTAATATCTGATTTAGGAAAAAGAAATCAGATTTTTTATTAATTTTTATTAATTAATAAATTGACTAATTCAAACCACAAAGTCCTACCTACACTAGACTTCTATCTCCCATTTCCCCACACTCTCTCTTGCACGATTCTCTTTCTCTTTCACTCTATTTTCTTGGATGAAAACGTGAGAAAACAATCAGCAAAAGAAAAATAAAGTAAAGGCAAAAGTTCATCAAGAACTTGAAAGATAGAAACACAAAAGAGAAAGCAATCCGGTAACGTTAAGCAAAACGTACTACACTAGTCGGGTAAGGTGTGATTTTTGGGTGTGTGGGCTGATTTGTGGAGGAGTTCTTGGGCAGCATTCTGGACATTTAACAAGAAAACAAGGTATGGGTTTTCTTACTCTTGGTCCCTTTCCCAAGAGACCCTTAGGACTCAGACAATTCTATTTCGAAACTAGGATTGTTCCCCCTTTCATGCTCCCTGTCATTAGCTCCCAACGAATGTAGGTTGGTATGAATGCTGGTAGACTTAGGATTATGTGATATTTGTGATGAATGTTAATGTATTAGATGTACGTTAATTCATGAAAAGACAACTATGTGTGTGTTCGAATTAAGGAAAGAAAAATGTGTATGGCATGTTGAGTCTCGGCCTTGAGGCTTAGAATTGCTAATGTTGTGTTTGTTAATTTACGTACCCAAACTCATGAAGATTGTGATGTTCATAATTAAGAAATGTGGCTGATTTGAATAAGGATTTGATAGCCAATAAATTCTCTAAAGGATGCACTTAAAAATACGTTGAAGTGAAATTATGAAAAAATGTATGAACTAAGTAAAACATTGATGTTATGAGTTAAAAGTAACTAAAAATTTCCAGCATTGTACAAGTTAATATAGACTAAATAAAAATACATATGAATCTGGAAAATTTACTAAAGAAATAAAAGAATGAGGCCACTAGGAATTGATCCCGTGACCTTATCCTTGGGCGAATTAGACACGGCAAAAGGGTGAGGGCTGGGGGGTTCGATCCTGGGTCTGATCAAGGGCTTGAATAAGAGAAAAATTAATGAGGGGAGTGGGATTCGAACCCACCACCCCTCGGTCAGAATTTATCAAGAGTAGAAGGGAAAATAAAATAAGAAAAAGATGTTGGGGCTAAGGGGATTCGAACCCCTTAGCTACTGCCCGCGAAAGTGAATAAAAAAAATAATTAGGTGAGGCCGTGGGGGTTCGATCCCACGACCTCACTGCCTACGCTCTCAACTGAGAGAAAAGTATTAAATATATTTATGGGGCTGTGGGGGTTCGAACCCACCACCTCACAGCCCTTAAACGAAAATTAATTAAAAGAAGGAGGCTGTGGGGGTTCGAACCCACAACCTCCTTACTTGTGCGAAATTAAGAGAAAAATAAAAGAGGTTGTGGGGGTTTGATCCCATAACCTCTTGGTTCAAGAAAGAATAGGATAATATTATGTTAATGAAAAATAAAAGGTGGGTTTGTGGGGGCTCGAACCCACAACCTATCGACCAAATTTAAGAAGAGGGTTAAATAGAAAAGAAATCCTTCAATGTTAATATTGTGATTTAACTTAGAGTTAAAATGTTATGAATATTAGAATAAAATCAATTAAAAATATAAATGATATCCAATTGATTCAAGACTTGGGTTCCTTGCCCAAACTTCCGTTTGATACATAAGTCATACGTGAACAAATCATCCAAGAATAATGCCATCTACTTAGATCGAAATTAAGATCTTGGTATATATACAAGATACATAAGTCTTGTACTATAAAATCTTAGGAATGTATGAGTCACTTAACGAATTACGAATGAAGCCTCATGGCTTGTATGTATGGATACATAAGTCTAACATACGTTCAAAAGTAAGTGAACCTAAGATGTATGAAATGAAATGATGAACCCTAGAAGGGTTAAGTATGAGTCTAAATACACTAAATAGCCAAGTGCATTGGCATATGATGATATGAACAATGAAATGATGAAATGAACAATGAAATAATGAAACCCTAGAAGGGTTAAGTAAGGGTGTAAAGCTCACCAAATGGCCAAGCGCATTGGCATATGATGAAATGAACATTCACCTAATAAGAGGTGAATAACTATGAAAAGCAAAGATGCTAATGATGATGAATGTGGTGACAACATGATAAGAGGCTAATGTAAATGATGAGAGCAATCTCAAATGAGCCTAAGTAAATGTTACCAATACGTACTCACCTATGAGAGTGTAAGATAATGAAGAGACCAGTCTCTATGAACACTCTAATGAGAGTATTGATCTTAACACACTCAATACGAATAATGAGATGAGAAATCATCTAATGAGCTATGATGTCCTCATACTAGAAGCCAGCTTCCATGACGTATGAGATGAATGTAATGGAACTTTGTACTGAGCACCGATAGACTAGCTATGAGCGGTGATGCCTTCTTTCGGGAAGGGCGGAGGTTCACGTAACTCTCACGAGATGAGACTGTCCGGCTTGCCGGGTATGGGTCTCCTTATATCTCCTAGTCTTCGAACCTATACTGCCAATATAGGGATCTGGCGGGGTTAAATTCCCATGTACGCTAGCATGTTATTGGATCACTTTGGCCGGTGATTCCACCTCTTTTCGGTGTAGGGGAGACACTGGATTTCATGATGCTCACATGATCTATGTCGGTTAAAGTTAAAGTTCCCAATGAATGAATGAGGCCAGCCTCAAATGATGCACATAATGAAATGAATTATACCAAAGGTATTAGGATAGGATAATCAAAAGGTGAGTTAGATTCAAGTAATGACATTAGGTCATTCTTGGTCATTGCACAACGAACCTAATGAAAGTCTTAAACTACATCCTAGGTATAACCGGTGGTTACACTGGAATATGAACAAAATGAAATGAAGTACGTATGAATGAATGAAGCAGACTCTGTGTTTGCTAACGAAGACTCCCAGTTGAGGTCCCATATGTTGAGCCTTCATTTCTGGGATGTCTTAATGTCAAGTCCATGATTCCAAGGTCTCATGGCATATGAATGAATGATATGAACGAAGTTATGTGCTATGTGTAAATGTTATGTGCTGTGTGCAAATGTGAAAAGTATGATTATGTATGTTATTCTCATGGCATAACTTTCCTATTCGAAATTTGGAAAGCTCACTTATTTTCCTAATCCAAATTTGGAAAGATCACTTACTTTCCTAATCCAAATTAGGAAACTTTCCTAATCTCAATTTGGCAAGTCCACTGACTTGACTTCCAAAAATCATGTTGTTAGGAAAGAGCTATTCTTTCTCATGCATGTCCTTGGTATGTGCTTGCATATACCCATACTTAGTACAAGTGTGTACTAACCCCATACACACTCTACTATTTTAGGTGCAGGCACAGGTGGACGGTAGAGCTACAGGATCATCGCTGCAGTTATCCAGACGTCTAGCATTCATCCGGTTTTTGGTAGGTCCTCATGCTTTCGAGGATGCTACTGTTTATGTTCTAGCTTAGTTTAGGAGTTGAGCTAGTGGAGCATGTTCCACTAGCGTTTCTTTCTTATTTTATTCAGACTATGTATGGATGCCATTTTGGCAATTATACGATTATGTTATTGAACTATTTCTTTCATTTGATTATCTCTTAATGTTTAGATGGTTGATGTTGAACAAATTACGAATGTATTTAGAAATGTTTAGTAAGAAATGTTTAGAAACAAAAAGTTTCAAATTTTCCACTAAAAATTAACCTATGTAAAGTAAGAATGACGTTAGTAGGCTTGTCTGCGACCTCTGAGAGGTAAACGACGCCGGTCTCGTCGGGGGTCTAGATTTCGGTAGTGACAATGGTCATGGGTAAGGGCCTTAAGGTATTGAATTGAATTGTTTGGCTTTGGATTGAAGTGATGAAATCAAGTTGGCGGTTTTTTCCCTTAACTTTCTTATTATTGTGTATAGTTATTGTAATTTAGCTTTTGGGTTATATGTGATTGGTATGGTCCACCTATGGTGGCGGTGTTATGTGAATTGATGTATCCTTGTAGGCGTTATTTTAAGTATATTGATGACATGGCCTTGTCAGCACTACTTGAAGTAACATGTTGATTAGTGTAGTTGATTATGTGAATTATGATCATATCTACCTATATGTGAAGTAATGTGAAAGTATGTATTCTTCTATTGATGTTATTTAGGTGATCATGTTAGACTAATGGCTATATGTTAAGTATGTAGTCTTAGAGTTTAGATGTGGTTGTTCCTAACTTGGCTATATGAGTCTATAATTATTGTATTGATAATGTTAAGGTAATGAATAGGTTGACTAAATAAGGTTAAGGGTCATTCTTAAGTGTCTAAAGAAAGTTAGGCTATATGTGTTAAATGGAAGTATGTTGTTTCTTGTTTAGGTAGACTTGTGTCCTTTACTTGATGCTTATATGAATATGTGATGTCTTGAATTAGGAACCTAAAAAGTCTTAGTAAGAAATGAATGAATGTAAGTGAGACATTGAATGATGATAAGAAGGTCCTTTATGTGGAACATTGAATCAAGTGGTAAGGTTATGAACCTTGAAATAGTAAGCCGTAATGGTATCCTTCATGTAATGAATGATGGACTTAAGGTTTATTGTCTGGAACGGCATCATATCATACCTTAGGAAAGTCATGATGAGCTTCTTGTCGCCATAGTAAGATAGCCCTAGTGGACGTTGCTTTGGTAGGGTAAATGTAATTGGGTTATGATCCAGATATGGTTCCCATTTATATGAACCTTAATGTGACTTAATCTATGAGAACAAAGGCTAGCACCGAGAAAGTATGGTAAGGGAAGTATCTCTAGTGAAGCACGAGACTAGAGTACAAAGAAGCCTTTCATAGTTTCTTTAACCATGTGCGTACATGGGATGTGTCTATGTTCTACCATTGGCAAGTAGAACACCTCATCGGAGTAGGATAGAATTCCGTATTCCATGCTTTGCTCTGCTCTATGTCGGTTATTGCCTATTCTCATCATATGGGATACCCACTAGCATTAGATAAGTCTATGAAGTTTAGGTGGTGGTTGGGGTGCTATCTAGACATTGCACAATAGGCTTTGAAGATGTTAGTTAGAGTCCCTAGATCTTCTCCAAGACCATTACTTGAATGTCCTTATGTGATGAATGTCTCTTAAATGATCTAAGTAATGTATTCACATAAGTTAAGAAAGCATGTTATATGAATAAGTTTCTTTCTAGAGTAGTTAAGGGTTGTCTAGTTACGGTGTGAAGGGGGCAAGGGAATGTTCACTTCATCTCTTACTTAGATGAGTCTTAATAAGGATTCTAGTTAGTGAATATGATTGATTATGTGGACATGATCCTAACCTAGGTAACTCTTAAGGGATACTTAGGTAATGTTGAAGAGGTCAATCATGGACATTCTCTTCGAGAGTTAATTGAGCAGGTCTGTTGATAGCCTTGGTAGGGGAGATTGTCATATTGTGTATGTCTGGTATGTTGATGTATTGTAGGTGTGTATGTGTCTCATTATGAGTAATCTTAAGGATCGTTTGGGCACATTTAGAGAGGGTGTATGGGCGGTCTCTCTTTGTGTGATTTAAAGGAATCTTAGGATAGCTTTAGTGAGAAGACTACATTCTAAAGGATGTTAAATGTGAAGCTAGGGAACTTAACTGTACGGTGAAGGGGACTTCACTGTAACAGTGAATTAGTCACTGTAATGTTTTCTTAAAATGTGATATTTAACTTAAATGATTTCTTATGTATTACTAAAGTGTTAAATGTTGTTCTTATGTTTATATTATGAGGTTTTAACCGAAATTAATGAAAAGCATGTTATTAACTAAATGTCCCTTTTTCATGGTTTTTGCATGGCTTCCATACTTAGTACATCTAATGTGATAACCACTTCATTTCCCTTTTTGACTAAAGTGTAGGTAATTGGAAATCTTGATGTACCATGGATGACGGATAGGTTTCTAAGAGTTAAAGATTAAGTATTGGTGAGTCCTTATTGATTCGAGGACAATATCCACAGGTTCGATTACGTCTTAAAGTCTTTATGCTTTTTCTTGTATGGGATTAGTGCCAAGTTTTGTATACTCTAAAGTTTAGATGGTTCAAGGGTTGTAAAGGTTTAAATGTTTTTAATGAAAGTCTTCCGCTTGTTTAATGTTTATAAAAAGAGTTCTTCGTGTGTGAAGAAAGTTTTAATTCTTCTCATTTTTAGTATGTTATTATGCAATGAACGATACGAGAGGCTTAGATGAAAATTCTTGAAGTCTCATTTGCCGTGTAACGATCTCAAGGATACTCTAACTTCTAGGGTGTACTTGAGGTTCATGACATGATTGGATCAGAGCATAAGGTTTGGGAGTGTTGTAGTTGTGTCATGAACCACATCAAATAGAATCTTGTTTATAATGTGAAGTGCGCCACATTATAAATAGGAGTATATTGGGTGCTAGGAAAGGTTTCACTTCTTCATTCATCTAATCGTGCCTAAGAGCCTTGTATATGGTGTTTTTCCCTTGTCTTCCCTATGTGTTGGTCATGTGAGTGTGAATTTATGAAGTTTGGGTTGAGGGAGAGAAAAGATGAGGTGTGGCTTGATAGATGAGGTGTGAAAGATGGTGTTATGACCTTAGATTGGTTTAGTTACCTTTTGAAGGGTTGTGGAGTTGAAACGAATGGTAAGGTAGAGTTAGAATGTGAAAATTAATGGTGAGTTTCTATTAGTAAGGGGGATGTGATGGCTAGATGATTGAACCTTGAGATTTTTTAGTTTCATGAGCTAGACTTTGGGTGAGAAGGTATTGGTAAGGGTTAAGGTGCGTTGAGAATTCCTTGAGGTAGATGGTATGTTAGCCTTAGAATGGGTTTCTCCTAAGTGGGGGAGTATGGTGAAGAGTATAATTATTGGGGAGTGAGGTACCCTTAACTTTTCGTTATGTGTTAATTCAAGCCTAAAACAAAGAGTTCTTGGTAACTTCAATTGTATAGGAGTTTTTGTGGAAAATGAGTTTCCAAACATTCTCCTTATGATATGCATGCTTGATTGAAATTGAATTTCATTGATACTCGCATTATGTGATTTATGAGGCCATGATTAAGTTGTAAAAGTGTTTATAAGATGTTACCTTGCATATTAGCATGTCGATATCATGAATTGCCTAAAAGTTGATTTTTTGGAAAAATTGCACAATTCACTGTAGCATGGATCACTGTTCACTGTAAGATTTTGCACAAATTGACTAATTGATTCTTTGGTCTAAAATTGTTTTTATATTGTTTGAACTGATGTATATGAGCGTGCGAAGGAATATTAAATGAGTTTTTGCTATTTGGAGTTAAGGATATGAGTTTTGTAGCATGATGAGTTATAGAATCCTATTCTAGTTGCTTGTTGTGTTGTAATTCTCTTCATTGTGTGAAACTGATATTTTCTCCTTGATGTGTGCTATATGGTTTGGTTATGAGTTACTTACTGAATACTTACTCTTGGAAGTGTTCGGAGAGTGGCAAGTGTCATTTGAGGACAAATGTTGTCCAAGTGGAGGAGAATCTAAGACCCTGAAAATGACTTAGGTGAATCTAGAGCCTCATGTGGTTGTCATGATGGTCTAAGGTTCTAAATTAGTCTATAAAGCATTATTGAGGCAGTAGCTAAGAGTTTAGGTGTATCGGAAGTCAAATGTCAAGGGCCGACCAAGACTTTCGACGACTAAGTCACCTAAATACCTCGTATGTGATTCTATGTGATTATGTGTGATGCATGAGCTTATATGGTTCTTAAATGAGTTAATATGATGTTTCTAGTCAGTGTATCAAGTTTCGTGAAGTTTGGAGGTCAAACATTCAAAAACGTCCATGACGTTCGAAAGTTGTGCCTAGAAATGACCTAGTGTGTCTAAGCATGTTTCGTCGATTTTTACGTGTTTGTTTTGAATGAAACTTAAGTGGTAGGTCCTAAACTCGTATAAGTGCATGTTCGGGTTGGAAACATCCGTGTACGACTCTATGTAAGACCCGCAAGGGGCCCTTAGAGGAGGACCCCAGCCTTGACCTCAACACTGCCAGGCAGTGTCCAGTCGACGGACCAAACGACGGCCGGTCTACTAGGCGAAGGCCCGTCAATGGGTTTTGTCAGTGGGGCCATCATGCCTGCAGGTGGTAGAGTCTCTGAACTCAACTACGAGACCTCATCGATGGGACATAATCTGACTGACGGTCCATCGATGCGGGAGTCGATGGAAGCAGGTTGTCCGTGGTTGGAAGTTTAAGGGTGAAAACGATGAGACCGCATCGACGGGTCCTGGGTGAGACAACGGACCCTCGATGGTCATGTCGATGGGTCCATGAGTTGCTGCTAGTTTTTTGTTAACTTGAGGGGTGAAGTCGTAAATTCACCCCAAGCCCCTATTAGTCTATAGACGGTTGTTTTGAGTGTTTATAGGTATTTTCAGTGTGTATAGGTCATTAAACACTCAATCAAACCCTAACACTAAGATCAAAACATATTCCCTCCAAAAGTTCTTCCAAAAACATCCATAAGAGTTCAAGGTGAAGATGAAGCTTGAAGATGGGTCTTCAATGGAGTTTCTTCTTCAATTAGCATTGGATTCTTCAAATAAGGTATGGGAGTTCTTCATCTAAGGTTTGCTATCACCTTAGAGCCAATTTCAAACATTTTTTCAATGGATTTCAAAAAGATAAAAAGTCCAATTTCTACTCTGAATCTTGGGTTCGTGCATGAAAGGTTTTCAAACGTTAAGATAAGATGTTATTGATGTTTAATTAATGTTTTACAATGAATTATCCATGAACCCATAATCTTCTAGAATATACTAATTTTCACTAAAGAATGGGTGAATTGTTATGCTTTGAGATTAATGATTTTATGTGTAGATTGTTATGGGATTTTGAATGATGTATAGATTATGTATTAATGACGTATAGGCTGTTTCAATTTGATTAATTGAGTAATGAATACTCTTAGATCTATTGACTATTAGGCTTATTGAATTGATATGAACTTAATGCTTATACATTCTATTGTAGTTTCTTATGGGCTTTCTAATGATATAAGGATTGTGTTCAATTGATATTTAATTGGTTTTAGATTGATAATTCTAGATTGAATTGACGTAGATTCATTGATTAGTATGATTTATGCTTTGGATTGATGTTCATGGTCATGGGTAAGGGCCTTAAGGTATTTAATTGAATTGTTTGGCTTTGGATTGAAGTGATGAAATCAAGGTGGTGGTATGCTGCCTTAACTCTCTTATTATTGTGTATAGTAATTGTAATTTAGACTTTGGGTTATATGTGATTGGTATGGTCCAATTATGGTGGCGGTGTTATGTGAATTGATGTATCCTTGTCGGCGTTATTTTAAGTATATTGATGACATGGCCTTGTTGGCACTACTTGAAGTAACATGATGATTAGTGTAGTTGATTATGTGAATTATGATCATATCTACCTATATGTGAAGTAATGTGAAAGTATGTATTCTTCTATTGATGTTATTTAGGTTATCATGTTAGACTAATGGCTATATGTTAAGTGTGTAGTCTTAGTGTTTATATGTGGTTGTTCCTAACTTGGCTATATGAGTCTATAATTATTGTATTGATAATGTTAAGGTAATGAATAGGTTTACCAAATAAGGTTAAGGGTCATTCCTAAGTGTCTAAAGAAAGATAGGCTATATGTGTTAAATGGAAGTATGTTGTTTCTTGTTTAGGTAGACTTGTGTCCCTTACTTGATGCTTATGTGAATATATGATGTCTTGACTTAGGAACCTAAAGGGTCTTAGTCATAAATGAATGAATGTAAGTGAGACCTTGAATGTTGATAAGAAGGTCCTTTATCTGGAACATTGAACCAAGTGGTAAGGTTATGAACCTTGAAGTAGTAAGCCGTAATGGTATCCTTCATGTAATGAATGATGGACTTAAGGTTGATTGGATGGAATGGCATCATATCATACCTTAGGAAAGTCATGATGAGCTTCTTGTCGCCATAGTGAGATAGCCCTAGTGGACGTTGCTTTGGTAGGGTAAATGTAATTGGGTTATGATCTAGATATGGTACCCATTTATATGAACCTTAATGTGATTTAATCTATGAGAACAAAGGCTAGTACCGAGAAAGTATGGTAAGGGAAGTATCTCTAGTGAAGCACGAGACTAGAGTACAAAGAAGCCCTTCATAATTTCGTTAACCATGTGCCTACATGGGATGTGTCTATGTTCTACCATTTGCAAGTAGAACACCTCATCGGAGTAGGATAGAACTCCGAATTCCATGCTTTGCTACCCTGGTTTATGTCGGTTATTGCCTATTCTCATCATATGGGATACCCACTAGCATTAGAAAATTCAATGAAGTTTAGGTGGTTGTATGGGACACTATCAAGACATTGCATAATAGGCTTTGAAGATATTTGTGAGAGTCCCTAGGTCTTGTCCAAGACCATTACTTGAATGTCCTTATGTGATGAATGTCTATTAAATGATCTAAGTAATGTAATGTCATAAGTTAAGAAAGCATGTTAAATGAATAAGTTCCTTTATAGAGTAGTTAAGGGTTGTCTAGTTAAGGTGTGAAGGGGGCAAGGGAATGGTCACTTCATCTCTTACTTAGATGAGTCTTAATAAGGATTCTAGTTAGTGAATATAATTTATTATGTGGACATGATCCTAACCTAGGTAAGTCTTAAGGGATACTTATGTAATGTTGAAGAGGTCAATCATGGACATTCTCTTCTAGAGTTACTTGAGCAGGTCTTTTGATAGCCTTGGTAGGGGTGATTATCATATTGTGTATGTCTTGTATGTTGATGTATTGTAGGTGTGTATGTGTCTCATTATGAGTAATCTTAAGGATCGTTTGGGCACATTTAGAGAGGGTGTATGGGCGGTCTCTCTTTGTGTGATTTAAAGGAATCTTAGGATAGCTTTAGTGAGAAGACTACATTCTAAAGGATGTTAAATGTGAAGCTAGGGAACTTAACTGTACGGTGAGTGGGACTTCACTGTAACAGTGAATTAGTCACTATAATGTTTTCTTAAAATGTGATATTTAACTTAAATGATTTCTTATGTATTACTAAAGTGTTAAATGTTGTTCTTATGTTTATATTATGAGGTTTTAACCGAAATTAATGAAAAGCATGTTATTAACTAAATGTCCCTTTTTCATGGTTTTTGCATGGCTTCCATATTTAGTACATCCATTGTGCTAACCACTTCATTTCCCTTTTTGACTAAAGTGTAGGTAATTGGATGTCTTGATGTACCATGGATGACGGATAGGTTTCTAAGAGTTAAAGATTAAGTATTGGTGAATCCTCATTGACTCGAGGACAATATCCACAGGTTCGATTACGTCTTAAAGTCTTTATGCTTTTTCTTGTATGGGATTAGTGCCAAGTTTTGTATACTCTAAATTTTAGATGGTTCAAGGGTTGTAAAGGTTTAAATGTTTTTAATGAAAGTCTTCCGCTTGTTTAATGTTTATAAAAAGAGTTCTTCGTGTGTGAAGAAAGTTTTAATTCTTCTCATTTTTAGTATGTTATTATGCAATGAACGATACGAGAGGCTTAGATGAAACTTCTTGAAGTCTCATTTGCCGTGTAACGATTTCAAGGATACTCTAACTTCTAGGGTGTACTTGAGGTTCGTGACATGATTGGATCAGAGCATAAGGTTTGGGAGTGTTGTAGTTGTGTCATGAACCACATCAAATAGAATCTTGTTTATAATGTGAAGCGCGCCACATTATAAATAGGAGGATATTGGGTGCTAGGAAAGGTTTCACTTCTTCATTCATCTAATCGTGCCTAAGAGCCTTGTATATGGTGTTTTTCCCTTGTCTTCCCTATGTGTTAGTCATGTGACTGTGAATTTATGAAGTTTGGGTTGAAGGAGAGAAAAGATGAGGTGTGGCTTGATAGATGAGGTGTGAAAGATAGTGTTATGACCTTAGATTGGTTTAGTTACCTTTTGAAGGGTAGTGGAGTTGAAACGAATGGTAAGGTATAGAGTTAGAATGTGAAAAGTAATGGTGAGTTTCTATTAGTAAGGGGGATGTGATGGCTAGATGATTGAACCATGAGAGTCTTTAGTTTCATGAGCTAGACTTTGGGTGATAAGGTATTGGTAAGGGTTAAGGTGCGTTGAGAGTTCCTTGAGGTAGATGGTATGTTAGCCTTAGAATGGGTTTCTCCTAAGTGGGGGAGTATGCTGAAGAGTATAATTGTTGGGGAGTGAGGTACCCTTAACTTTTCGTTATGTGTTAATTCAAGCCTAAAACAAAGAGTTCTTGGTAACTTGAATTGTATAGGAGTTTTTGTGGAAAATGAGTTTCCAAACAATATCCTTATGATATGCATGCTTGATTGAAATTGAATTTCATTGATACTCGTATTATGTGATTTATGAGGCCATGATTAAGTTGTAAAAGTGTTTATAAGATGTTACGTTGCATATTAGCATGTCGATATCATGAATTGCCTAAAAGTTGAATTTTTTGAAAAATTGCACAATTCACTGTAGCATGGATCACTGTTCACTGTAAGATTTTGCACAAATTGACTAATTGATTCTTTGGTCTAAAATTGTTTTTATATGGTTTGAACTGATGTATATGAGCATGCGAAGGAATATAAAATGAGTTTTTGCTATTTGGAGTTAAGGATATGAGTTTTGTAGCATGATGAGTTATAGAATCCTATTCTAGTTGCTTGTTGTGTTGTAATTCTCTTCATTGTGTGACACTGATATTTTCTCCTTGATGTGTTCTATATGGTTTGGTTATGAGTTACTTACTGAATACTTACTCTAGGAAGTGTTCGGAGAGTGGCAAGTGTCATTCGAGGACGAATGTTGTCCAAGTGGGTGAGAATCTAAGACCCTGAAAATGACTTAGGTGAATCTAGAGCCTCATGTGGTTGTCATGATGGTCTAAGGTTCTAAATTAGTCTATAAAGCGTTATTGAGGCAGTATCTAAGAGTTTAGGTGTATCGCAAGTCAAACGTCAACGACTAAGTCATCTAAATGCCTCGTATGTGATTCTATGTGATTATGTGTGATGCATGAGCTTATATGGTTCTTAAATGAGTTAATATGATGTTTCTAGTCAGTGTGTCAAGTTTCGTGAAGTTTGGAGGTCAAACATCCATGACGTTCGAAAGTTGTGCCTAGAAATGACCTTGTGTGTCTAAGCATGTTTCATCGATTTTTACTTTTTTGTTTTGAATGAAACTTAGGTGGTAGGTCCTTAACTCATATACGTGCATGTTCGGGTTGGAAACGTCCGGGTACGACTCTATGTAAGACCCGCAAGGGGCCCTTAGAGGAGGACCCCAGCCTTGACCTCAACACTGCCATGCAGTGTCCAGTCGATGGACCAAACGACGGCCGGTCGACCAGGCGAAGGCCTGTCAAAGGGTTTCGTCGGTGGAGCCATCATGCCTGCAGGTGGTGGAGTCTCTGAACTCAACCACGAGACCTCATCGATGGGACATAATCTGACTGACGGTCCGTCGATGCGGGCGCCGATGGAAGCAGGTTGTCCGTGGTTTGAAGTTTAAGGGTACAATCGATGAGACCCCATCGATGGGGCGTGGGTGAGACCACTAACCCTCGATGGTCATGTCGATGGGTCCATGAGTTGCTGCCAGTTTTCTGTTAACTTGAGGGGTGAAGTCGTAAATTCACCCCAAGCCCCTATATGTCTATAGACGGTTGTTTTGAGTGTTTATGGGTATTTTCAGTGTGTATAAGTCATTAAACACTCAATAAAACCCTAACACTAAGATGAAAACGTATTCCCTCCAATAGTTCTTCCAAAAACCTCCATAAGAGTTCAAGGTGAAGATGAAGCTTGAAGATGGGTCTTCAATGGAGTTTCTTCTTCAATTAGCATTGGATTCTTCAAATAAGGTATGGGAGTTCTTTATCTAAGGTTTCTTTATCTAAGGTTTGCTATCACCTTAGAGCCAATTTCAAAGATGTTTTCAATGGATTTCAAAAAGATGAAAAGTCCAATTTCTACTCCAAATCTTGGGTTCTTGCATGAAAGTTTTGAAACGTTAAGATAAGATGTTATATATGTTTAATTGATGTTTTGCAATGAAATTATCCATGAACCCATGATCTTCTCAAATCTACTAATTTTCACTAAAGAATGGGTGAATTGATTATCCTTTGAGATTAATGATTTTATGTGTAGATTGTTATGGGCTTTTGAATGATGTATAGATTATGTATGAATGATGTATAGGCTGTTTCAATTTGATTAATGGAGTAACAAATACTCTTAGATCAATTGAATATTAGGCTTATTGAATTGATATGAACTTAATGCTTATACATTCTATTGTAGTTTCTTATGGGCTTTCTAATGATATAAGGATTGTGTTCAATTGATATCTAATTGGTTTTAGATTGATAATTCTAGATTGAATTGACTTACATTCATTGATTAGTATGATTTATGCTTTGGATTGATGTTCATGGTCATGGGTAAGGGCCTTAAGGTATTGAATTAAAGAGTTTGGCTTTGGATTGAAGTGATGAAATCAAGTGGGTGGTATGCTTCCTTAACTCTCTTATTATTGTGTATAGTTATTGTAATTTAGCTTTTGCGTTATATGTGATTGGAATTGTTCACTTATGGTGGCGGTGTTATGTGAATTGATGTGGCCTTGTCGGCGTTATTTTAAGTGTATTGATGATCATGGCCTTGTCGTCACTACTTGAAGTAACGTGTTGATTAGTGTCACGACCCGAAAGCACCCCCTAGAAGTTAGGGAAAACTTTCGAATCGTGACCGGGCGTACTTGACCCCTTTGGGGTCTCGTACAAGCCCTCTAACTAGCAATCATAACATAAAGCATGAAAAGTAGTGCGGAATTTAAAACTTTTCACGATAATAATAATAAAAGGAGTCTTTTCATAAATACTAAGAAATCTTATCGTCACAAGCCAACTTAAAGACACGACTTAGAATCTTAGGGACACGGCCCTTTACAATAAAGTAAATACATTTTAAGTCTTAATAAGGAAACTAAGAAACATAAAAATTATGTCCTCGAATATATGAGGACATACCCAAGACTTGAGAGGTAGAATTCCCAAGATCAAACTTCGATCCTCCAAAGGCTTCCAACCTTACTCATAAGGTATAAAAAGTATGGGGTTAGTACAACAATGTACTAAGTATGGCATATGCAAAAACATGCAAAAAGGGACATTTTAGTAAAGATAGCTTTTTATGCAATTCTGTCACATCCGGGTTTACCCCCTAGACGTAACCGTCGTCGTCGTCCTCTCGGAGGACTAAGACAAGCCTCTTAGCTTCGTCATAGCATTCATCGACTAAAAATCTGAGCGACATCCTTGAGTTGGTATGAGGCCAACTCGGCATTCTCGCTAGATGACAGCCCCATAGCACACAAAACCTTGTGAACCTCATCAATAAATTCCTGAGGGTCTTCATCAACCTTCGACCCATAAAAGACAGGAGGATTCATTCGTGTGAAATCCCTAAGTCTGGAGGCCATAGTCTGTTCATGGACTCTAGGTGCCAAATCCCTATTGGCTTGAGCAGTCATGGCTTGGGCTTGCACTTTTGCGGCTTGAGCTTGAGTAGTCATGGCTTGAGCCATTTGAGCAATAATATCTCTCATCTGAGCTTCTGTCATCGGTGGAGGATCAGCAGGAACCTGGTCATCAATAGCAACCTCTTCAAGAGGAGGGGCAGGTTCATCGCGAGGAATTCCTGCAGCAGCCATCTCTTCCTCAAGTCTTTGAGCCGCGTTTCTCCTAGTATTCATCTCCTTTAACCAAAACACAAGGTTCAGGCGAAAGAATATCCGACGTACATTCTAGGGGCACGATATGGATTTCCAACAATGAGAATGATTCCTAATCGCCAAATAAGTTCCTATTCAAAAGTGTGGCGCACTTCACAATTATGAATACAAACTTAAATAACGTGGTTGAGAGAGAGACGTTCATATCAAGGATATTCAACCTCATGCTCTGATACCAAGTTTGTCACATCCGGATTTACCCCCTAGACGTAACCGGCGTCGTCGTCCTCTCGGAGGACTAAGACAAGCCTCTTAGCTTCGTCATAGCATTCATCGACTAAAAATCAGTAAGAATTAAAAACTTTTTATCTAAAACTACTCGGAGGTTTACATAGACCTCTACATACACATCATTATATATATCAAGTATACATAGACTTGTTCATATACGAAGATTACTTAGTCTTCTACTTTTATTTCATACACTTATATATTTAGAAAATAATAGTCATAAAACCATCTCATCTCATAAACCATCTATCGATTACAATAAGTCTTAGGCATAGCTCTACATCAAATGAAAGAAGCCGCATATAGCCTGTCTACTACATCGTCTCAAGAGAATAATAGAGTCAACATAGAATCATAGTAACTACACATCATAAAAGAGAGATATCGGCCACGTCCTCGAGAGAGTGAGGACCTACCACTTGGATCGCAAATTACCCAAGTCTTCCTTCCTAGCAATTTGGATCAAGCTCAACGACCCGAACCTAAAATGTTTGGGAAAAGGGAAAGAAAAGGGATTAGTACTCCACATGTACTAAGTATGGAATCTCATATACAATTACCAATCAAATATATTTACAAAGGGACATTTATGAAAACATAATAGACTACATATGCAATTAAAACCTAGCAAAGCAAAGCATACTAATGATAACCTTCAATAAGTCACAAGTGCAATGATCAAGTAAAATTACCATGTCTCCTACTCAATCAAGTAACCTACCAAGACTACAATTAGCAATTTGCTTACCAACATACTCTTCATATCATAATACGTCCTTCTTCAAGCAAAGACAACAACATTATATTCATAAGCATGTTATTCAACATACAAACCATTTACATCATACCATCTCTTTACATGCATTATATTAACCTCTCAAAGTTCCTATCAAGGCAAACTAGTGCAAGGCGTAGGTAGAGTCCCATACCCCTACCTAAGCTATAGCCAACCCCTCAAGTTACTTTGATTAGCCTATATCTTATTCATTCCTTTTAGTTTGGGGAACATTTGCCTTAACCGACATAGACCACATAATCGAATGTGGAATCCGGTGTCATGAAACCTTACACCGATGGAAGGTGGTCTACCGGCCAAAGTATAACCTAACGTAAACATAGCTATCTAGGTGGATCCACTAGCTAGTATCCTATGGTGGCGACATAGTTCAAGAACTAAGAGATAGG
Organism: Solanum sitiens; assembly: GCA_016801875.1. Taxonomy (NCBI): domain Eukaryota; kingdom Viridiplantae; phylum Streptophyta; class Magnoliopsida; order Solanales; family Solanaceae; genus Solanum; species Solanum sitiens. The sequence goes on from JABWTJ010000791.1 coordinate 141,752, forward strand.
TATTCCCTGTATATACCATTCGGTAATGGGGCCTCACCTCATGAGAATTCATGAGTGAATATTTCTCAAGGAAAGTCAACACTTCATGTAGATCTATAGGTGAGTATTCCTCTAAGGGAAGTCAACACTTCATGTAGATCCATAGGTGAGTATTCCTCTAAGGGAAGTCAACACTCTATAAAGAACAAATGGTGAATATTCCTCTAAGGGAAGTCAACACCTCTCAATGTCAAGTTCGCTCGGTGCTAAGCTAAGTCCCCATTTTTAGAGAAAGCTTTAATCTTTATTAATCTTCTCAATTTAATTAGATAGAAGGGTCAATCCCTTGTATATCATCATTATATCTCAAATAAGAATTGTATGAGTATTAGTCCTTTCATAACAATCCATATAGGTGAAGTCAACCCTCGTACATCTCATCATAATAGGGCACATCGTACAACTTCCCTATATTACATTACATCTAGCAACCTCACAACCAACCTAAGCATATAAGTTCATGTATCATATCAACTTATCACATCAATCAAAGCATACTTCAACATAACATTATCACATGATGACAATTAACCATAAGTTGAAGTAAAGGCTAGTATCATCAAGACTTACCCATACTCCTCCATAATCCATCAATAAAGGACCATACCATTAACCCATAGATCAACCAATCTTAGATCATCACGTCAATGTAATCCAATAATAATTCACAAGAACTAATCAAGGAGAAGCTCTATACTATGAAGCAATACTACATCAAAGCTTAGTAGCATGATCTCAAGGGTATCTTCTTGACTAAGATTCAATATTCAAGAACATAGGTGTGAAGAACTTCAATTCATCATAATAGACCCATAATCAATGCAATAACAATCATTAAAGACCATTTAACTAATTAGGAGATCATTTCTATCAAACTCAACCTAATCCATGTAAATTCAACATTTAGGGTTAAGGGTTAGGGGTCATCACCCACAATCTAGATCAAACCTACATCAATTAACCATAATCAAGTTACAATTCATGATAATCTACTCATTCTAACCCAAAGAATACATAATTAACTCAATTCACATGATCAAATTCGGATTGGGATGAAACCCATAAGAAACTCAACTTTTTGGAAAAAGCTTTGAAGGAACCCTTTGAGGAAAGAATCTCAAAGGTGAATTAGATCCCATACCTTAAGGTTTGATGACGGTTTGATGGTGAATTTCGTGCTAATCCAGCCCCCAAAGACCTTCCCAAGTTGATCTCCAATGGAGTCTTCCAATAGAGAGAGAAAGTAGAGACAAGGAAGAGAGTTTTGTTTTTGAGAGAATGATTAGGCTAATGAGGGTTGGGTCTTTATAGTGGGGTCTTAAGTCACTTAATTAGTCTCTCTTAAACCCCTAATTACCCCTAAGTCAATTAATTAATTAACTAACTAAAACTAACTTTTCCGAAACTGCCACAGACCTTCCACGATGGATCTACGACGACGGTCCGTCGTGGACGTGACGGACTGACATCCCTCTGTCCTGCACATCCGTCACGTTGGTCAGAGACTTGTGCAGGCGGAGGTTTTCTTCCCAGACACCAAGGATGGCACGACGGTCCGTCGTGGGCATGACGGACTGACATCCCTCCGTCCTGCACATCCGTCATGTTGGTCAGAGACTTGTGCAGGCGGAGGTTTGTCCTGCTATTTCTAGGGTCCTCCTCGAGGGTCCTTGTTTTGGTCCTCGGGGAGTCGTACCCTGACTTTTCCAGAATGAAACCATCCCACACTATATTTTACACCTATAGTTACAACCGTTTACCAATTTCTGACTCTTTAACTAGGTTAACTCAGAAGGACACTCTAGCCCTCTTATGAACCAATTTGCCGGACGTTTAAGAGTTTCGGTTCCAACACCACTTCAAAGACTCTAAATATGCCTAATTGGCTAGGAACACTGGTTTAGATTCCTAAGGAGACCATTTAAGCCTTATCACATGACCTCGGTATTTCAAAATGTTACAAATTCAATTATAACCTTCATGAATCTAGAAACAATCCCACATAAGAATCAACAATTAATACTTTATGTCTATCTTACCAAACTTAAGGTAAACAAAAGAAACATTTCAATTAACTTTGCTAAACTTGCAATAAAATTGAATAAGGCATCATAGTGAACATTTTGAATTCTTACCATGAAGACCTTACAGTGAATGGCATGGTCCAAGTTATATGAACCATTTTCCTTTGAAGTTGCCCTAACCCAAGGTTATTCTAAGACTCCCTAAGGTGAACCAAGAAAGGACTCTCATTACACCTCCCTTCAAGGCACACCAAAGCAACCCTTAAAACTACCTAATCTTAGGCTTACTTCGTTAGAAATTAAATCCACGCCCTTGGCTAACATATGCAAAACACTCATGGAAATATAGGTCATACCAAGTGCAATGTGAGAGTAGCATCCCATACTACCACTCCCACTTAGTACTCCTAATGGATTCCATTTACTCAAGTACTCCACAATAATCCTCCATAACACTACACCATAGTACTCATTCATACGGATTTCATGAAGGTACTCTTTTCCCATAGTAGGTATAGGTCACACCAAGTGCAATATGAGAATAGCATCCCATACTACTACTCCCAATCAATGCTCCTACTTGATCACTAATGTGGATTGAGCACTTCAAAACATACATACACAATTTCAACAATACACAAGATAATTAGTTTCAAATCAATTCTTTTGTGGGAGTTAGGTTAACCGACAAAGACCATGAGAGCTAGACATGGAATCCCGATCTTAACCCCTATCGGATGAGGGATCCTTACTTGCCTAGTGTAAGGTCATGCTTCTTAGCGTTTACATGGCTTTTCCAATAGCTACACCTATGCGGGCACATAGTTAAGGGATAAGGAGATTGTTACTAAGTAACTCACTCTCTACTAACGAGGAGTACTCATCTCAAGAGGTACTTTGGATTACAACATCTCAACTAACGAAGTGCAATCCACCTCCCTTTCATATCCTCTCGGTGCTAGGCATAACTCCACACGGATTTCTCAACATAATAGTCTATCTTAGAAAGCTCACTAGGAAATGGAGTGGTTGTTACTAGATACTACATCTCAACTCACGAAGTGTGTCCACCTCAAGATTTCCCCTTTTTGCTCAACTTGACATAATACAAATCTTAAAGGAGTGTGTGTGTACATGTGCACACCTTGCATATAAGCATCATTTCATTATCATCAATTTCTGCTCATACTTTAACCTTGATTCATCAAGCTACACACTCTACATACTTCTCATAATCATATACTTCATTTAGACATAAACTAGGTCAAACATGCAATTAAAGCTACATCAAACACAACACAAGACCCATTTCCAATATATATATCTTCATTTCACATATTAGACCTTCAAGATCACATACTCAAACCATACTAAGTAACATCAAGTTCATCAATTAGCACCGCCACCCATAAGGTGGACCATACCACTCAAATAGCAATTCATAATAAGAATTATACAATGAGAGCAACTCATCAACAAATCAAACCATCATTACCCATAAGCAATTTATCAATATTTCACCATATTAAGGCCCTTAGGGCAGTAGCTACACCAACACGACAAATACAAGAAGACCCAAGTTCATACCCTACTCAAATCATGCTCACATAACCCATTTTCAAGTCAAAATTGAAGTATGCATAAACAAGAGTTTCATGGAGTTTTAACATCAAAATCATCTATTCAAACCAAGATAAATACATTTAAACCATTAGAACTTAGTTACAAGAAGACCCATAATAGAAATCAAAGTTTAGAAGAAGTTGAGTTTAAACCCCCTTTTTGAAAACCATTTTGGAAGTTGGCTTCTTGAATGGAAAGGTATTCAAGAATGGATTCCATACCTTTATAAGAAAGAAACCCACGAATTTGATGAAGAAACAAGTCCCAATCCGTCCTCCTATCCTTCCTTGACTTCTAGCTTCCAAGAGAGTTGAGAGAGTTTTCTTGAGAGAAAGAGAGAGTTGGATCTTGAAGTGAGAGGGTCTTGTCTAGGTCTAGGGTTTAAAACTAATTTAATATAACCTAAAAACACCAAAATTATACACCTAGGGTCTTATAAGACTTGGGGTGTATTTACATAAAACACCCCAAGTTGGCAGCCTTAAGTCGTGCACTGGCAGGCCTCGTCGACGAGACCTCCTCGACGGCCCGTCACGTTCACCACGGACCATCATGGGGTCCCATCGAGGAACACTTGGCTCCAACTGGAGCCTGTCCAAGTTTCCACTCTCTGTCACTCGCGACGCCCTGGATCGACGGACCGTCGTGAGTGCAACGGACCGTCGCCATGGTCGTCGTGAGCCACTGATGGGCAGACTTTGCCCAAGTCTTGGTCCCTTCATCTAGGGCCCCTTGTGGGTCCTAGGTGGGGTCGTGCCCGGACGTCAAACCCCTAAACTAAGTCGTCTAGGTCTAAGGAACATCCGATGCATTTTTCAAGTAAAACGAACACATAAAACTCATCCAAACTCGCCAAGACATACATGTACATTCTAAGGCATACCATCCGAACGTCATGGACGTTTTTGGTCGATTGAACTCCAAACTTAACCAAACTTTTCACACTGCCTAAGGACACCAAACTAACTCCGTTTAACTTAAAGTTAACTCAAGAAACAACCATGAGGCTCTAGTTCGCCTTAGTTCATTTTGGGGAATTATATTAGGGATACATAACTTACCACTTTGCATGCAAGATATTAGGAAAGGATTGTTATAGCTAGAATTACCGAGTTATGAACCTATGGGGAACACTTAAGCCCTAGATACTTTAATTACTTGATAAAAATCAAATCTTTGAACGTGTCATTTATTTACGTAGAATTAGCCAATTACATTTGTTATTCAAAAAACACCTTTTTGTTATTTGTTTTCAGAAAGGACTTGACTAAATAAGAGTAATAGTGGGTTAAAGTTAAGTCTAAATCATTTTCCTCGTGGGATCGACCTCAACCTCATAGTTGGGTTCTTTACTTGATACGACCGCTTATACTTCTTTTCGAGAAGTAAATTTTAGCGTATCACTACCCCACTTAGGAGAAACCCGTTCTAAGGTCAACATAACTTCTACGACAAGGAAATTCCTCAAGGTACTTTAAACTTCACTAACCATTGCACCCCTTACTAGGAGAAACTCACCTTTAATTATTCTAATCTATTCAACTTCCTTCCTATGGCTAGATTTTAAACAACTTCAACCCACCTTAACAACCACTCCTTCTCATTCTCACACTACACCTTACCATTCTTTCAAACATATCTTCCCTTCAAAAGGTATCTAAACAAATCTAAGGTCATCAACACCATCTTTCACACCTCATCTAACAAGTCACATCTCATTTTTTGTCTCCCTCAACCCAAAATCTTCATAAAGTCTCCCCCAAGGTACCAACACATAAGGGAACAAGGGAAAGACACCGTATACTAAATTCTTAGGCACAATTAGATGAATGAAGAAGTAAAACTTTTCCTAGCACCCTATAGCTCCCTATTTATAATGTGGCACGCTTCACATTATAAACAAGACTCTACTAGATGTTGTTCATGACACAGCTAAGACACTCCCAAACCTTATGCTCTGATACCAAGTTTGTAACAACGCAGAAGTACACCCTAAAAGTTAGAGTATCCTTGTGATGTCACACGGCAAATGAGACTTCAATAAGTCTCATCTAAGCCTCTCGTATCATTCATTGCATAATAAACATTGAAAACGAGTAAGAATTAAAACTTTCTTCACGCACGAAGAATTTCTTTCATAAATATTACGCAAACGGAAGACTTTCATTAAAACTATAAACCTTTACAACATCCCATTGAACCATCTAACTTTAGAGTTTACAACACTTGGGACTAAGCCCATACAAGACATAAAGAAAAGACTTAAGACATAACGAACATGTGGATATTGTCCTCGAATCGATGAGGACTCACCAGTACTTCATCTTCAACCTTATAAACCTATCCATCTTGAATGGCACGTCAATACTTCCAATTCTCTACACTTTAGTCAAAAGTAAAGAAAGGGGTTAGCACATTAGATGTACTAAGTATGGAAGTCATGCAAAGACCATGAAAAAGGGACATTTAGTAATAACATGCTTTTCATGAATTTTCTATTTAAATATCATACTATTAGCATAAGAACAACATTTAACACATTAGAAATACATAAAAGATCATTTAAGCAAAATATTACATTTTTAGGAAACTTACAGTGAATTCACTTCACTGTACAGTGAACTCACTTCACTGTTACCGTGAAGTTCCTTCACTTCACTTAAGACACCCTTTAGCATGTAATCTTCTCACTCAAAGCTATCCTAAGATTCACTGAAGTCACATAAAGAGAGACCGCCCATACACCCTCTCTAGATGTGCCTAAACGACCCTCAAGATTACTTATAATAAGTCACATACACACTTACAAAGCATCATAACATCAATTACATGAACATGAGATTCTTCTACCAAAGGTGAGTTCCAAGGTTCACTTGAATGGATTGGGGCATTTGAACCAACGTGTATTTTAAGTTACTTGTTAATACATAGAAATTGGTTAACACCCTTAAGCCAATATTCTCTAAAATGCCCAATATTACCCAATATTGGGCATTGGGATGCCTATGTATCCCAATAAATATTCTTAAAACCTAATAGACTCTTCACTAGACAAGTACATTTTCTAGAATGTTACATGTGTAAAGGTGAATTTTGGCATGCTTTGTTGATATGATGCCATTTATGGATATATATGAGACCGATGTGAAATTACATGTTTTGTAAAGAGTTATGTTATGATATGGTTTTAGCTTAATTAAGTGTTAATATGGTTAAAATGAGTTTCCTTTTTGATTGGCATGTTACTATATGGTTTTGCATGATGGTAGTCTAAAAAAATATTGTTTAGGTTTGAAATGCCTTTAAGAAAAGTGTTAAATGGATAAAAATGCATGTTGCCCTTATATATTTAAGTGTTCAATGTTGCCCTTTGTATATGTGTAATGGTACATGTGTTGCCTTCTATGTGGGAACCGTCACGGTTGCCTTGATTGGGTTGAAGTCTTTTGTGTAGGCTTGATCATAGTAGTGAAAGTTGTGTGCTTACCTTGTAGGGTGATGATGTGGGTTTGAATGACCTAGAAGTTACCTTACTCTAGTATTGAAAGAAAAGAAAGAGGCCTTATGGCTAAGTCTCCTCTATTGTTCCCCTAATATTTTATGACCCTTGGTATTAATGGTATAGTTGAGTTCCTTTGAACTTGTCTAGGTTTGAAATCACTTTTAGGTAATGTTGATGAAGGGTTTTCTTAAGCTTAGGTCCCAAGATTGTGGTGATGTGCCTGGCTATTTAAATCGGTGAGATAAAGTTCTCTTAAGGTTGAGTTAAGTTTCTCTTAAATGAGTTTAACTTAAGTGGGGGATGGTGATGTGAGTAGTAAGGTTGTATATATCTCAATATTGTCCTTCTATTCTTACTTGAGCTTCAGACCAAAGAGTTCCTAGAAGCTTGTTCATGATAGGAGTCTTGCATAAAAGTATGAATTGCATATTCTCCATATGTTATATATGGATTCATTGACACTATGTTAAGCATGTGTTGAAGATTCTAAATTGCATAAAAAGGATTTTTGATCAAATTCATGTTTTCTCATATTGATTGTGCATCTTGATATGATAGTTGTGCATGTAACTTAATGAGATAAGGTAAGAAGCATGTTTGAAGTCACTCTTAATGTGTGGTGTTCTATGCCATCAATGAGAAATTGAGTCTCTTAGAAATGAAAAATTTTGAGTCTCTTGAAAACAAATGTGTGACATTTATGACTTAGGAAGTGTTAATGTAGGTTTACTCTTGAGAAGTGATAGTTTGTTTAGCTAATGCTCTTGACGTGTTCCTATAATGTAACAACCCACAAGTACACCCTAGAAGTTAGAGTATCCTTGTGATGTCACACGGCAAATGAGACTTCAAGAAGTCTCATCTAAGCCTCTCGTATCATTCATTGCATAATAAACATTGTAAAACGAGTAAGAATTAAAACTTTCTTCACACACGAAGAACTTCTTTCATAAATATTACGCAAACGGAAGACTTTCATTAAAACTATAAACCTTTACAACATCCCATTGAACCATCTAACTTTAGAGTTTACAACACTTGGGACTAAGCCCATACAAGACATAAAGAAAACACTTAATACATAACGAACATGTGGATATTGTCCTCGAATCAATGAGGACTCACCAATACTTCATCTTCAACCTTAGAAACCTATCCTTCTTGCATGGCACGTCAATACTTCCAATTCCCAACACTTTAGTCAAAAGTAAAGAAAGGGGTTAGCACATTAGATGTACTAAGTATGGAAGACATGCAAAAACCATGAAAAAGGGACATTTAGTAATAACATGCTTTTCATGAATTTTTTATTTAAATATCATACTATTAGCATAAGAACAACATTTAACACATTAGAAATACATAAAAAATCATTTAAGCAAAATATTACTTTTTAGGAAACTTAGAGTGAATTCACTTCACTGTACAGTGAACTCATTTCACTGTTACTGTGAAGTACCTTCACTTCACTTAAGACACCCTTTAGCATGTAATCTTCTCACTCAAATCTATCCTAAGATTCACTGAAGTCACACAAAGAGAGACCGCCCATACACCCTCTCTAGATGTGCCTAAACGACCCTCAAGATTACTTATAATGAGTCACATACACACTTACAAAGCATCATAACATCAATTGCATGAACATGAGATTCTTCTACCAAAGGTGCGTTCCAAGGTTCACTTGAATGAGTGTGGAGTGACCGCCCATACAATCTATTTCACACACACGCAAGGGATCCTATAGATTACCTAAGATAAAGTTATTCTCACTAAACACGCCAACACATTGATGATAGAACACTCTCCTTCCAAAGGCTATCAAAAGACCTACTTAAATAAATCAAGAAGATAACGTCCATGATTGACCTCTTAAAAATTACCTAAATAGCACTTAAGGTTACCTAAGTCTTAGATCATGTCAACAACACCAAACATCTTGCCTAACTAGAGTCATCCTCAAGAGTTCCATAGATAAGACATGAAGAGATCATCCTTTATGCCCTCTTCACAATTTAACTAAGAAATCCCTAAGCCACTCTAGATTAGGTACTTATTCACTTACATACTTCATAACGTAAGGCATTTGTTAATTAATTCATCATGACATATTCATGACATAAGGACATTCAAATAATGGTCTTGGAGAAGACCTAGGGACTTTCACTAACATCTTCAAAGCCTATTGTGCAATGTCTAGATAGCGTCCCATACCACCACCTAAACTTCATAGACTTATCTAATGCGAGTAAATATACCATATGATGAGAATAGGCAATAACCGACATAGACCATGGTAGCAAGACATGGAATCTGGAATTCTATCCTACTTCGATGATGTTGTTCTACTTGCCAATGGTAGAACTTGGACACATCCCATGTAGGCACATCGTTAAGGAATATGACGGGCATACTTTGTATTCTAGTCTCATACTTAACTAGAACTACTTTCCCTTCCCATATTCACTCGGTTCTAGCCTTGGTTCTCATAGATTGATTCACATTAAGGTTCATACAAGAGGGTTCCATGTCTAGTTCATAACCCAATTACATTTACCCTACCAAAGAGGTCTTCTAGGGATTACCTTCCAATGGCGACAAGAAGCTCATTATGACTTTTGCTAGGGAGATATGATGCCGTTCAAGCCAATCAACCTAGGTCCATCATCCTACATGAACGATACCCTTACGGCGTTCGACTTCAATTTACATTACTTTTACCCTTGGTTTCAAGATTTCACATAAAGACCTTCTTTTCATCATTCAAGGTCACATGTCATTCACACATTCAAGACTCTTAACATACTAAGTCAAATCATCACATAATCATGTTCATATAAGCATCAAGCAAGGTACATAAGTCTACCTAATCAAGACACCACATATTTCACTTTAACATACAATATAAGTCATTCTAGAAGTACTTAGGAATAACATCCTATACCCTAACATAACTTCATATAAGAACACATATATTCACATTACTTCACATACAAATAGATATAATCATAATTCATATAATCAACTACACTAATCAACATATTACTTCAAGTAGTGCCGACAAGGCCATGATCATCAATATACTTAAAATAACACCGACAAGGCCACATCAATTCACATAACACCGCCACCATAAGTGGACCATAAAAATCACATATAATACAAAAGCTAAATTACATTAACTATACACAATAATAAAAGAGCAAGAGCAGCATACCACCCACTTGATCTCATCACTTCAATCCAAACACAAACCATTCAATTTAATACCATAAGGCCCTTACCCATGGTTATAAACATCAATTCAACGCATAATCCATAATAATCAATAAATCTAAGTCAATTCAATATATATTTACCAATATAAGACCAAATATACATCAATGGAATACAATACTTACATCAATAAAAAACCCATAGAAAACTACACAAGAATTTATAAGCATTAAGTTCATATCAATTCAACAAGCTTAACATGCAATAGATATAAGAGTATTCATTACTCAATTAATAAAATTGAAACAGCCTATAAATCATTCATACATAATATATACATGAATCAAAAGCCCATAGCAATATACACATGAATTTATCAATCTCAAGACATAATCACATAACCCATATTTTAGTGAAATTTAGAGATTTGAGAAGATCAAGGGTTCACGTAGAATTTCATTGGAAAACATCATTTAAACATCAATAATATCATATCTTAACATTTGAAAACGTTTCATGCAAGAACCCATGATTTAGAGTAGAAATTAGACTTTTTCATCTTTTTGAAATCCTTTGAAATCATCTTTGAAATTGGCTTTAAGGTGATAGCAAACCTTAGATGAAGAACTCCCATACCTTATTTGAAGAACCCAATGCTAATTGAAGAAGAAACTCCATTGAAGACCCATCTTCAAGCTTCATCTTCACTTTGAACTCTCGTGGAGGTTTTGGGAATTCTTAAGGGATTTGGGGGTTTTATTTTGGAAGAATGAATTATTATAAATGTTAAACACTTATATACTCCTTTAAATACCCAATATACCCTTAAATAAACATCCAATACATCCATTTAGAAGTGGGGTGAATTTACATTTTCACCCCTAACTTGGCAGCAGCCTGCGCAGAAAAACAGCTTCCACTGACGACTGCCCTCGACGGGGCATCACCCCACTGACGGGCCGTGCTGGCAACCGTTGGTGGGTTCATAGACTTGACAAGTCTCTCTTCCTTCCCCCAGTCCAAGCAACCATCGACGACACCCATTGGCGGGGCGCCAACAGGCCTACGAGCCATCGACTGCTCCGTCGTTTGGGGTCAGCCTGTGACAGCCTTGCCAACAGGTTTTGGGTCCTTCCTCAAGGACCCTTGGATAATCCTTGGGGATAATTTCCCAGACTTTACAACCCAAATACGATCGCCTATAAGTTTAAACCTCTCACCTGAATTTCATCCAAAATGAACACATAAAACTCGACGAAACATGCATAGACACACAAGGTCGATTCAAGGCATATCTTTCGAATGACATGAACGTTCTTGGACGTTTGACCTCTAAACTTCACAAAACTATACACACTGCATATACATGCTATAATAACTTATTTAAGAACCTCAAAACCTCATGAATCACACATAAGCACATAGAACCACATATGAGGCACATAGGTGACTTAGTCGTCGAACGTCTTGGTCTTCCCTTAACGTTTGACTTCCAACACACCTAATACTTTAGCTACTGCCTCTATAACATATATTAGACATATTTAGGACCTTATACCATCAATACAAACATGTTAGCCTCTAGTTAACCTAGGTTATTTTTGGGGTCTTACATATAAATTGCATGCATTTCCCTAATTGATGCATGCTTATGAAAATTATTGGCATGCTAGAAATTGAAATTTTGTGAAGTGACTTCCTATTGTTGTGATGTATGTTGTGTGACTTACTATTTATACTTCACTAGGATGGAATTATGAGCATGTTTTAGCAAAAAGTTTAGAATTTCTCATTTAAAGTGAATTGACCTTTGTGCATTGCTTGTGTCTGAACGCATGAGACATGCAAGTCTATGTGGTAAGGTTGTGTTGAGGAGAAGGAAATTCCTCCTTAAGCATAACTAAGCATGGTAAGGTTGAGTACAACCTTCATGGCACTAGGTCTAAATGATAAGGATCCTTGATGATCTACTTGACTGAAGTCTATATGCATTGAAGTCTGAGTTTGTTGTGTGCTTCTTGAGTGATGTTGAACTCGCATATGTGTGACTTAAAGGTTATTACATAATGAGCTCCTAATGAAGTGAAATGTAAATACCATGTTATGATTAGGAGAAGGATGTTCCTCATATGAACATGACAAGAACCTATGTGTTTGATGCATTTTGAAAGTAAATGAATAAAGTTTTTGCTTGCTTGTGTTGTATTGAGTGCTAAATGGTTTGAAGTTTGTGTTCCTTGTATGTTTGGCGCATTAAATTCTATATGATTATTTTATTAATGTTGTGAGCTGCTCTATGGTTCATTGAAGTCCTTGATGTGTTTGGAATATTCCCAGTGTCATTCGAGGACGAATGTTCCCGAGTGGGGGATATTGTAAGACCCCAAAAAATGAATTAAGGTGCTTAGAGACTCACATGTGTCTAAAAAGATTTAAAATATGTTCATTTAGTCTTTTATATTATATATACTTTATTTGAAGTCATTTGGAAGTCAAACGTCCAAGAACGTCCAAGACATTCGAAAGTTGGTCTTTAGATGTGCTAGTTTGTAATGGGTGACCCTAGCATATTAATAGATGCGTTAAGGGTCAACACGTTCGTGTACGACTTCCCGAGGGACACCCTAAGGGCCCCCAAGGAGGACCCAAACGTTGGACAAGGAGGTTGCCCAAGACATCTTGCAGCAGAAAGTTTTGGGGACCAGCCTCGCATTGCGCACCTTTCACTGAGTGTGCGTGTGCGACACGTTCCCATCACGAGGCACACTGCCTCAAAAATTATTTGGGGCAGAACTAGAGGCTGCCTCCGGGACGCGCAGCCACTCCCCAGATTCGAGTGCGTTGTTTTAAAGTTAATTTTGACATGTCTAAAAGTCCTAACAATTATGGGGTATTTTGGTAACTTGGGGAGATGGTTATAACATGTTTTTATGACTTATTTAACACCTTCTCCATGAAAAAACCCCAACACCCATTAAGAAATAAAAATCCCAAATCTCTCTTCTTTTCCAAATCCTCTCAAACCTCCATTGGAGGGAAAACTCAAGTTCAAGCTAGGGGATGGATTTTCTGTAACACCCCGTAGCCAAAACAGACCAAAAATTAGTTTTTCAGATTTTTTTTTTTGGCAGACAGTTAAGGGGAAATGCAGTTGGGTCAACTTAAAATGATAATAACTCTTATAACAAAATGCATTATGTCTCTCATGACCTACCCACAGATATATAATTGAATTATCTTTCCATAGCCACCGACCTTGCTAAGATCAGACCTCCGAGTAAAAAGTTATGCCCATTTTAGTAAAGGCCTGTCGAACAGGCCCTCACGATGGATCCAACGACGGGGCGTCGGGAACACGACGGACCGTCAGTCCTGGCCGTCGTGTGGCCCGACAGCAACCTTCCCAGGGGTCTTTTTGACCTTTCCCACTCCGTTTAAACCATAAGTTACGTCGTTTTGACCCTAAATCATCAGATTTTAGTCAGTTTAATCCTAGAAACATAATTAAAACATATCCAAGTCAAATCATTAAATCAAAACCTAGAAAATTAGAAGCAAGAGAGGAGAAAAAAAGCTCAAGAACCCTAGTTCAAGAACGCCACAAGCTCCAGCAGTTCCAGCCCAGAAACTTAATTATTTTTCCGTGGATTTCAACACCAGGTAAACAGGCGAACGATTCATCGAGCTCGACTCAGCTTGCAAAACTGCCAACGTGTCAAATTGCAACCCCATTTCTCAAATTCAAGACTTTAGCTCCAGAAGTCATTATCAAATTACAAGTTTCTACAATTAGACTCATAACCGTTCGACCCATACCTTCGAGATAATATGAATTTTCCAAACTTAGCCAAAATTGGCCATTTGACGAACTTTGCCCTTAAGAATGACATCAAACTCTCCATCATTGGGGAAAGTACATCACTTAGCACAAATGGGGGTTAGTGAGACTTCACCCAACTAGACCCAACAAAAATTTATCACAACACAACAATTTATGATCAATTTTTAACGTACAAGTCTAGAGAAATCAATGTTTTATGCATTTATGCACTGTTACAAAACTAAAACGGGCAAACTAACACATTAACTATGATTTCAATACAGGTCCGGCACAAGACAACAAGATTCTATCATATGCGTTCAAGATCAACTACTAATCAATAGTTTGGGGTTCAGATAATAAACGTTTTAGTCAAATGAAATGTTTGAAAAGATAGGAGATAATGTAATCCAAATTTCAGAACGATATGAACAGTAAAGAATAACAAAAAAGGGAAAATATGCAAAATATAGAGTGTAGGTGAAAGTTTACGAGGCTAAAATGAGGGAATATGAATGATTTTGTAAGATTAAATAGTTTGGACTTTTAAAACCTATCAGTTCGCGGCCTATTCAGAGGTATTTGTCGCCACGCTTAAATGCTCAGCGATTGCCGAGTGGTGACTTACCTCGCCAAGTTTTATAGGACCTCCAGTTAATTTGGGGGTCCAAACGACGGACAAAATCAGGCTCGCCGACCTATTCGATGAATCAATAATTCATCGATAGGCCCATCTAGTTTTATAGACTCTCACCTAATATTTTTGAGATTCCAACAATGTTACAAGTTGGACTCGCCGACTGGACTCTTGGCTCGCCAATCTGCATTTCTCAAACACATTCCACCTTTCAACATGCAAATTCAACACCCATTATTTATTTCACGTATCAAGACACTACTTCAAGTTCATGTGCAAATGATCATTAGTAATATAACCCAACCAAGGGTTGGTATCCTGGGATCCTTCCCAAAGGGAGGGTTTGGATAATTAATATACAAGTGCGAATATACTCAAGTCAATCGTAGCTAAAAACATTTACGAATGAAAGCATAGCTCATGGTTGGGGTGAGACAAGTGTCAAATCACATGGGGGGTGTGATTGTAAGTATCAACTACAATACCAAATAAATTTAAAGTAACAATTCCAGACGGTATTCTTGGGATGTGATATGATTATGGGCTAAGGTAGACAACTGGGTAATTGCAATTGATAGTAAAGTTTTTGCAAATCAGTGACTAAGCTAGACTTTACTGGGGATAAACTTTATCTCAATCAATTTACCCCAAATAAAATTTGTTTCTCTCGCACACTAATAAGTCGTACTTAAGAACAACCTTTGATTTAGTCCATTCACTCTCTCCTGCTAAATATGTGCAAAAGCATTTAGGATTAACTCTCTCGAGTTGAACCTATGACAGCCCAATACCCACATATCATCAACTTACTACTCTTTGTTTTCAAACTTCTCTCTCGAGAAAGCCAAAACACTAAGGAAGAGTTGGATTTGCAACTACAACCCTTTAGATTAAGACACAATTACTGAACAAAATCACTTTAAAACAACATTTATACTATCAAATAATAATGCCCAGCAGCTAAATCAACCCATAATCAAATAATCACACCCCAAGAATTGGGTTTTTAGCTAGACATAGTAAAAAGGTAGAAATTGTTACAGAAATGTGTTTCCATCAACTTGATAAGATTAATATTGTCTTTACAAAGGTCTAAGATATTGAATCTTCAACACCCACTTCTAATTTCTTCGGATTGCAAATCTTCAAAATCTTTAAAGTAAAGGAAAAATATTGTCTCTAATTTAGTTCATAGCTCTCAAACTTGAAAACTGAATAATTTATAATTCAACAAAAGATTCGATAGTAAGCTAAATGTTTTTTAAACAAGTACTTATATAACCAAAAATTGTGCTATGTAGGACCATTAGTCTCTTTTAGTCAGGATCGCCGAGTTGATCATTTATCCGCCCTTTTGTCAATTTCGTAGCCATTTTGCTTTGGACTTCATCATATTCAAGTTCTATAACTTTGGGTTATATAGCACTGCATCACGAAATCGTTCGGCGACTCACCAACTTCTCCTTTCTATCACTGACTTGATTTCTCCTTTAGGGCTTGGCACACTGGAACATTAGGTGAGACCATCGACATTAGGTGACCCGCCTAATGTTTAGGCAATCCTCAGCCTTCTTAACTTCGTTCTTTAAGTTGCCTTGTTCTTTTTTGCTCATTAGTGACCATACTTTGTTACTCAATCAAAATACAGGAATATTAAGGATTTATATCAGTTATTGCCAGAAAATATGAATCTGGGGACATTAAATCTATTAAAATACAACCCTAAATGAGTCTAAATTTGTCACAACCGGGGAGTACCCCCTAGAAGTAATATGGCGCACTTGACCTCTCGGAGGTCTGATACAAGCGCATCGTTATCATTAATCGCATTCTCATAGGTAAATTTAGCGAAAAATTTACAACTTTCTTAGCACATCATACGCTAGAACATCACTTCCATTATATATAAAATATCATAATACATAGTTAAAGAATCTAGGTTCTTTTTGCCATCCTAGACTAAACATCATTAGAGTATGTTAGTACACGACCCTTACAACATAAATCATTAGTATATTTTATTCATAACTTTACAGTAAAGTAAGATTTAGGAAATCCGTGAACTTAAGGATTCCTTTCCTTGAGTTTGAGAATCTCATATCAAGCTGCTCACCATTAAAGACATCCTTTAAGCATCCATAACCTACACTTTGTGTAAAAATGTAGAGAAGAATGGATTTAGTACAAGAATGTAGTAAGTATGACAACCATGCAAAAACATGCATTTAAAAGGGACATTTTACTTTAAGTCATGCATCATGTCTTTTGTGAAAACTCCATAAAACCTTTATACAATAAGCATTATACCATTTACATACTTCATATACGCATATTTCAGTGTTAAACATCATATAAATCACACATTGCATTTATTACATTTTAGGACCACATTACAGTAGGCTTTCTTTTTTTACAGTAAGCTTTGTTTTCCTGCTTACAGTGAACTTGTTGCATTCAAAGTGACTTCATCTTTACCTTAATTCCTTAACTTCCCAAGTAATCCCTCTAGTGATACTTGGTGCAATGCATGAATAATGTCCTATTACACTATCCATACTCAAGCATCACCTTAGGACCACAAGGAACTCAAGCATACAACCTTTTAACTGAACACATATATTCATATTCGACCTTTTCATATAACAGGAACATGCTTCACATTAGACATAACATAATACCTTACTCATAATCCAAATATAAGTCTACTAGTGCAATGTACATGTGAATCCTCATAACCTCACACATACTTATTAAACCTATCAAAAGACCATAAGCATCATAACATGTACTTCATATACCAATCGTAATACCATAGTTGTAAGACCTCAAAAATGAATTAAGGTCATTTGAGCCTCACATGTGTCTATTAAAGTATATAAATATTTTTATTAAGTGTTATAGTATGTATACTTGAATTGAGGTGATTTGGAAGTCAAACGTCAACAGACGACCAAGACGTTCGAGACTATGTGTGTGGCGTGGGATCATGATGTGTGTGGCGTGGGATCATGATGTGTGTGGCGTGGGATCATGATGTCTATATAAGAGTTATAATGATGTTTATCGGCAGTGTGTTAAGTTTTATGAAGTTTAGAGGTCAAACGTTCAAGAACGTCCAAGAGGTTTGAAAGTTAGTCATTTAGACGTGTCTTTGTATGTTGGCTTTGTTTTTATGGGTTGTTTGGAGTTTAAAGTTACTGTAGTTGACCCTAGTACCTTAATAGACATGTTAAGGGTCAAAACGTCTGGGTACGACTCCCCGCAGACCACCCGAAGGGCCCCCAAAGAGGAACCGGACATTAGACAAGAGGCTGCCCAAGGCAGCGAGCAAGCCAATATTTAGTCTTGCCCTGTGTGACGCGCGTTTAGCACACACGTCACTATCCCAAAAAATTATTTGGGGAAGAATTTGGAGGCTGCCCCACGACACGCATACCACTTCTAGATCCGGTTGCGTCGTTTTTAAGTCAATTTTGACATGTCTAAAAGTCCCAATAAGCATGGAGGTGTTTTGGTAACTTAAAGGGACGGTTATAAACTGATTTTATGACTTATTTAAACCCTTTTCCAAGATAAAACCCCAATACCCAATGCAACATGGGAAAGTAGTAGCCTATGCGTCTAGATAACTTAAGACGCATGAGAGGAACTATCCAACTCATGATCTTGAGTTAGCGGCCGTGGTATTTGCTTTGAAAATATGGAGGAATTACTTGTATGTTGTTCAATTTTATGTGTACACCGACCACAAGAGTCTCCAATATGTGTTTACTCAAAAGGAGTTGAATCTCGTACAAAGAAGGTGGTTGGAATTATTCAGGGATTACGATATTAATGTTCTCTATCACCCCAGCAAGGCCAATATGGTTGCAGATGCTCTAATTTGTATGACCATGGGTAGTGTGTCTCATGTATAGGAATCCAAGAAGGACCTAGTGAAGGATGTTCATAGGTTGGCTAGATTGAGTGTAAGATTGGAAGATTCTCCAAATGGTAGGTTTATGGTCCATCAAAACTCCGAGTCATCTTTAGTGGTTGAGGTGAAGTCCAAACAACACCTTGATCAACCATTGATGGAGTTGACAAAATCAGTTCTTGGCTAGCTTAATGATTCATTTTCCTTAGGAGGGGATGGTGTCTTGAGGTATCAAAGAAGTTTGTGTGTTCCCAATGTAGATGGTTTGAGGAACCGAATTCTTAGGGAAGCTCATGGGTCCCATAACTACATTCATCCGGGTTCGACAAAGATGTACCATGACCTTAGGGAAGTGTTTTGGTGTGAAGGCTCAAAGAAGGACATAGTGGAGTTTGTTGCAAAGTTTCCAAATTGCCAACAAGTGAAAGCGAAACACAAAATGTCAGGTGGTTTAGTTCGAGAAATCCAAAATTCCTACTTGGAAGTGGGAAGACATCAGGATGGATTTTGTGGTAGGTTTGCCTCGGACACAAAAACAATATGACTCTATATGGGCGGTTGTGGATAGGTTGACCAAATCCGCTCATTTTTTCCAGTCAAGACTACTTATTTGGTAGAAGATTATGCAAAGATCTTCATAAATGAGGTTGTGTGTCGCCATGGTATTCCGTTATCCATCATATCGGATAGGGGTGCACAATTAACATCTAGATTTTGGAGGTCATCCCAAGAAGGGTTAGGTACCAAGGTAATGTTAAGCACTGTCTTTCATCATCAAAACGGATGGTCAAGCGGAGAGTACTATTTATATCCTTGAGGATATGCTTAGTTCTTATGTCATTGATTTCAAGTGTAATCGGGATAAGCACTTGCCTTTGGTGTACTTTGCTTATAATAATAGTTTCCATTTCATCCATATTCATGGATCCTTATGAAGCCTTGTATGGTAGGAGGTGTAGGTCTCCTATAGGGTGGTTTGAAGTTGCTGAGTCTTCACTTCATCGAACTTAATTTATTTATAAGACTTTGGAGAAAGTTCATATCATAGGGAACCAGTTGCAAACATCCTATAGTCGGCAAAAGTCTTATGCCGATCATATGAGAAGAGATTTAGAGTTTGATGAAGGTGATAAAGTGTATTTGAAAATTTCGCCTATGAAAGGGGTTGTTAGTTTTGGCAAGAAAAGTAAGTTGAGTCCTCGTTATGTGGGTCTCTATGAAATATTTCAAAGTGTTGGTAAGGTTGACTATGAGTTGAAACTCCCTAATGAATTGACTTCGGTTCATCCAGTTTTCTATGTTTCTATGCTTAAGAAGTGTATCGGTGATCACTAGTCTATTCTTTCTATTGAGGGTCTTGGTGTGAAGGATAACCTCTCCTATGAGGAGGTTGCGGTCAAAATCCTTGATCGTCAAGTGAAGAGGTTGAGTAACAAAGAGGTGCCTCCGTAAAAGTGTTGTGGAGGAACCATCTAGTTGAGGGGGCACCATGGGAGGCCGAGGCCGACATGAAGTTCCGTTATCCTCATATCTTTACTTATGAAGGTTAGTTGTTCTTACTTATAATGAAAATAATCACTAAATTTAGAGTTACTATGATATTTGGTGAAGTTTTGAAAAAAATGTGCATTTTGGTGTCATTATAGTGAAGTTACAGTGAATTGTGCATATTGACATGAAAATTTGCAATTATTCTTGTTTTGAGTCATGTGCATTTTGACATGATAAGACTTTATAAAATAATATTGAGCATGCTGTTAGGTTGAGTTTTGGAATTATTGACTCATATATGGTATGTTGATCTCATGTTGTTGTGAGAAAGAGATTTCCTCATAATGTGATTTTGAGCCTGATTGTCACATCCGGGGAGCACCCCCTAGAAGTAACATGGCGTACTTGACCTCTCGTAGGTCTTATACAAGCCCATAGTTATCATTCATCGCATTGACATAGTAAATTTAGCGGAAAATTTAAAAGTTTTAATAGCACATCATATGCTAGAAACTTATTTCATATAAATATAAAACATAAGTCATAATTCATATTTAGACCTTAAGTCTCTTTTCCATCTTAGAGTCAATCAACGTTAGAATACATTAGGGACACGGCCCTTATGACATATTACATAACTATACAATATTTAAACACTTTACAGTAAAGACATAAGTAGGAAATCCTTGAACTTAAGGATTCCTTTCATCGAGCTTGGTAATCATTTATCAAGATCTTCACCATTCACGGCATCCTTTAAGCATCCATAACCTACACTTTGTGTAAAAAGTAGAGAAGAATGGGATTAGTACAAGAATGTACTAAGTATGGCAACCATGCAAAAACATGCATTTAAAAGGGACATTTTTCTTGAAATCATACTTCATGCCATTTTGAGTAAATCTTCATAAAACCCTTATACAATAACATTTATATCATTCAGATACTTCATAGAAACATAATCAAAGGCCAAACATTTCATAGGATCACATATAGGCTTTATTACATTTTCAAGTAACATTACAGTGAACTAGTTTTCCCTTAACAGTGAACTATTTTCCTTTTATTCATTAACCTCCCAATTAACCCTCTAGTGATACTTGGTGCAATGCATCACCTTAAGGACACAATGAAACATACATATCATCTACACAAGACAAGACATATCATTATGTAAGCATAACATATCAAAGACACATTTTATCCAATACCATAGAACTATTACAGTAAGCTATATACAATTTACACATATATTTACTTCTTTTCATGCTCAAAATTTTAAGACCTTATTCATGAACCCAATCTTAGTCTACTAGTGCAAACCCATCATGGGACCACAAACCTTAACATTCAATTCATACATCAACATATAAGTGAAGACAACTTCATTCATGACAACAACCTTCATCATATAGTCATTAACACTCACATAGTGCATATAAGGATAAGACCACATCACATAGTCTCATACCATGTACATCTTCACAACAAGTAGACAACTTCTACAATATCATGCATAAAGACATATTCATAACCATACACATTAGAACACCTTCCTAGAACTTCCTAAGGAGGTACTTGTGCAATCTCTAGATGGGTTCATTACTTCCACCTATCCTAAGTAACCTCTCTTAAGTCATTCTAATTAGGGTCCTAGTCATTTAATTCCATTGTCCATTTTACTTTAGGGAAACTATAGCCTTAATCGACACTAAGACCATTGGTGCTAAACATGGAATTTTGTGTTGTAGAGCCTTACACCAATGGGAGGTGTTACTACCTAGCCAAGGTAGAACATTAACATATATCCTAGCATCCTAAGTGAATTCACATTGCTAGATCCTATGTAGCAAGCATAGTTTATGGAACTAAGAGATAGGTAGTTCCCTCTACATGTCATTGGACAATTGTGGCCTCATCTCATAAGAAAACATGGGTGAACCCTTCCTCAAAGGGAAGTCAACACCTCATGTGGGTCCATAGGTGAGTACTCCTATAAGGGAAGTCAAAACTCTATGAGGGACAAATGGTGAATCTTCCTCCAAGGATAGTCAACACCTCTCAATGTCAAGTTCCATCGGTGCTAAGCTAAGATCCCTTTATTGAAAAGCCTTTATAACATTTTCATAAAACATAGGCTTAAGATATTCATTCTTTATATTCTTATAGCATATTCAAGCACCTATTTAGTTTAGAGTATTCTTGGGCACCCCTCTCAAGGACCCTATATATACTAGATCATCATTCATGTGTGTGTGTACATATATGTCAGAAAACCTTTCACATAACACATAAATATCACACGTGTTCATATATCTATGAATAAGTCTGTAGGTATAACCATAAGAGCAATCCTTTCATATAAACCCATTAAGACTCTATGCACATTCATACTTCATCATACACATAAGCTTAACATGCATAGCAATAGACACTAGTGAATATGAGAACTACCTTTCATTTAGACACCATGAACCTTTATTACTTTTAAGCATGCATGAAGTGTGAGTGTGTGTACATTAGTAAGCATGATCACATAATGGCTATCAACAACTCATTTAGGCATCCACCCTGTTAGACCACAATACTCTTCAAGCATAGACCACACAACACAGAGTAGCAGAGGAGACAAGTTAACTTCATAGAACACTTTAAGACTCCTAACATGAGCTATTCACATATTAACATAGGGGTACATGGATAGGGGTCACCAATCATTAACACTTAACCCATTGCATCACCTACACATGCTCTTACATAGCCCTTCACTTGCTCATAACAATAGTAACACAACCTAGGTTCACAACTATAATGGAAGACTATGCACAAGTTACACATAAGGTGATCATCATAACCACTCATTCATATAATCATCAATTTGCATTCAAGGACATGGTAAACACATTATAATGACAATAAAGTAAACACCGCCACCATAAGTGGACCATACCACACAATGCCATACAAGGCTTCATCAACTACAATACTATAAGGAAAGTAGAAGAGATAAGCATTCTTACCAATTTCTCACCCTTTGATCTTCATTGATAAATGCACCTTGCTCATCAACACTTGATATATAGGGCAGTAGCTATATGTACTTTAATCATAAAGAAACCATGTACAAGTCGCTACAAGATCATACTATAACATGATACAAGGCATCACATATATACTAGAAAGTAGAGAGTCATAGCTCACTCATTAATATACTTTACTTTGTTTATCATGATTAAAATTCATAATATACCAATAATACCAACCTAGGGCAGTAGCTATAACCCTAATAATGAAGACTAAATCATGCTTCATCTACCCTAAATCGATATCACATTATGTTCATAACATTAGCAAATTTAAGGTTAAAACATGTAGATTAATCCTTATCAAGGTTCCATTGATTTGATCATTAAGGGTTTAGACCCATAAATCATTCATAACATCATCCTAAAATAGTAGCTATAAGAATCTTCACCTAATCGATTTCAACATGAAATCATTAAAAGGCAACGTTACAGTGCATCATACGTTACTACTTAATAGCTTAGAAGCACATAGATCAATTAGTACCAAGCTTTCTTTAATTTTATCATACCATATTTATATTCACAATTAAACCAACTGATCATCCTAAGGCAGTAGCTACAAGAACCACAACATAATCGAAATTCACTTTTATTCATTAAAAGGCCACTGTCACAGTGATCATATTGATAGCTAGGCGAGGTATGCTAAAATCTGCATACATTGATCCATATGGATCTTCATAGTCAATTTATCATTAATTCAAATAAATAACAGTAGATATAGACAATTCAACGTAAGAGAATCGCAATTTAACCATTAACAAGCCATGATCACAATGCCCATGCAAGGGCTAAATCAAGTTTTGGAAGGGACATGGGTTCATCATGAAATTGGATTCAAAGTCATGTTAAAAACAATAAATTAACTTCAATTCATCATGATTTAATCATTAGAAACCTTTTTAGAGAGAACCCATGGCTAGATTGAAGAAGGAGAACTTTGATAATAGAATCTCTTTTGTAACTTTGAGATTAACTCTCTAGATGGAAGGATAACTAGAGATGAAGGATCACCATACCTTTTTATTAATGAAAACCTTTAAAACTTGATGATTCATTCAAGGAAATCCAAGCTCCAAGTTGTTCCTGAGCTTCACCAACAATGGTGGTTTCTAGGGAGAATATTTTTTGAGGGAAAGGTTCAATTTGTGTGAGTTGGTTTTGGGAATGGGTTGATATCGTTTTGGATCACTTAAATACACCCAAAAATCACCAAATAAATCATGTGGGGTCAGGTTAGCACGTGGGGTGAATTTCCCAGTCACCCCTTTAATGAAATAGTGCACAGGCAGTGGCACCAGGCCATCATCAACGGAACCAACGACTAACCGTCCTTTGGCTTCCGTCAATTGGTCCTTGGACAATTTTTGGGTTGATACCTTCCCAAGATAAGTATCAATCGAAGTGACCTCACCTACGGGCCGTTGGTTGACCAACTGGCCGTCGTTTGGACCGTCGATTGACACTGCCAAGGCAGTGTCTTGACCAGCCTTGGGTCCTTCTTATGGTCCCTTTTGCGGGGCCCTTTAGAAGTTGTACACGGACGTTTCCAACGTAAATACAACCCTTAACAAGTTGTAGACCGTCCACACAAGTTTCACCCAAAATATACTCCTGCAACTCGTCCAAACAAGCAGGGCCCCATCAACACGCTCATGAACGTCTCAAGAGCTATCTTTCGAACGTCTTGGACGTTCTTGGACGTTTGACCTCCAAACTTCACGGAACTTAATATACTACAATTAAATATCATTATAACTCATTTTAAGACTTCATAAGCTCATTTTATACAATTTTAAGCATGCATAGACACATGAGGCACATAGGTGACTAGTCGTCAAACGTTTTGGTCGCCCCTTGACTTTTCACTTCCAAATCACTTCAAACTTTGCACACTGCCTCTAAACCATATTATAAGACATTTTAGGACTTTAGAACCTTAACACAAACATTTTAGGCTCTAGACACCCTATCTCATTTTAGGGGTCTTACAATATCCCCCACGGAAACATTCTTCCTCGAATGACACTTAGAACATTTTTAATCACAACAAGGACTTCAATGCATCATATATCAGTTCATTATATTCATATCATCATCACATAGACGTTAATGCACAAAAATTATGAGGAAAACAACTTCACATAATTTAGCACTCAATGCACACAAGCAAGCAAAACTTCAATTCACTCACTCTTTAATGCATCAATCAAAAGGCTCTTATCATGTTCATAGGAGGAACATCCTGCTCCTAATCATAACATGGTCATTACAATCCATTTTATTAAGAGTTCATCATACACCCTTCTTTTAATCATAATACACCCTTCTTTTAATCATACTAAGGCAGATTCCACATCAATCAAAAGTAAGTAGGCACTCATACTTCAATGCACATAGACTTGAGTTAATTGAATCAACAAGGGCCTTCATTAGTTAGACATAGTGCAATGAAGTTCATACTCAACCGTACCATGTTTAGTGGTGTTCATGGAGGAATATCCTTCTCCTCAACATAATTACATGTGTAATGAGTTTACACCCAAGCAAATGCACAAAGATCATTTTTACTGTAATATCAGAATTTCTCAACTTTTAAACAAAGGCATGCTCATATTTCCTTCCTACTGAAGTCTAAATGGTAAGTCACACCAAATACATCACAACAATTAGGAAGCCATTTGAAAAAATCATAATTCCTAGCATAACATTGGTCTTTACAGTAAGCATCATTGGGAAAAATAACACAAATCGTAAGCACACACATGCACACTTAGCTACACATGCTTTCATCTTTTAAGGGTGAGCCTACAATCATGATTTCCTACCCATACAAGTCACATATTTTTCAAGAGACTCAACATAGTTCATTTTAAAGAGACTCAACTTTTCATTAGAAGGCTAAACATTACACCTCACAAGTGATTGCAACCAAGTTCCTTACTTTACCTCATGAAGTCAAATTTTCAATTAGCATGTTAATATGCACAATGAATATGAGAAAACATGGATTTTATCAAAATTTCCTTTTATGTACCTTGGAATCTTCACAATATCTTTAAAGTAACGTCAATCAATACATACCAAACATATAAGGTTCATGCAATTCATACTTTATGTAAGACTCTATTCATGAACAAGCTTACTAAGAATTCCTTAGTATTAAGTTCAAGTAAAAATAGAAGGACAAGGTAGAAGATATCTACAACCTTACTATTCCATTACCATCCCCCACTTAGGGTAAACCTAATTAAGAACAACTTAACCCAACCTAAAGAGGATCTTAACTTAACAACCTTCATTTTTCATCACATAAAAGTGATTACTATTTAGAATGAATTTACAGTAAGTCAAACAAGATATTCTAAACTTCATCTCCTAGGTAATTTATTCCCAATCATCAAGTTAGGTCATACCAAGCAACCACATAAGGTTTTCATACATTACAATAGACACCAAGGGGACTTATCCATAAGGACTCTTTCTTTTCTTTCAACATTAAAGTAAGGTAACTTATAGGTCAATCAAAC
This sequence comes from Solanum sitiens, assembly GCA_016801875.1. Lineage (NCBI taxonomy): Eukaryota > Viridiplantae > Streptophyta > Magnoliopsida > Solanales > Solanaceae > Solanum > Solanum sitiens. The sequence goes on from JABWTJ010000791.1 coordinate 168,636, forward strand.
CCACATCATCACCCTACAAAGATAAGAATACTACCCTCAATTCTAGGGGAAACATTAATTCCACAACATCAAGGGACTCACAACACAATAAGAAGTTAGAAACAACTCTACGACTCATCATGCCATAAGACTCTCATTCTTCATTCCAAATAGCAAATCTCCTTTTTAAATTCTTTATCATGCTAATATGCATCAATTATATAAACATTTCAACAACTTCCAATCAAAGAACAATTTAGTTGATTTCCCAAAATCTTATAGTAAGCTGCCTAACATTACAGTGAGCATGCTTCCAAATTCCAAAAATGAAATATTTAGGTAATCGATGGGAAAAGCATGATAATATGGGATACAAAACTTTACTAATACAAGCATACTATGATCACACCTAGGATCATGTTTATACAAAGAAATTCAATCCATACTAGGCAACTTATCAAGGACCACATATATACAAAGGGAAATATTGACACTTTTAAGCATATATTCTTAGGGTAGCATGCTTCCATAGGTAGTCACTGGGCATTTCAAGTTCAAATCATAGTATTAGGCTACCATCAAGTAAAACCTTATAGGAAAACATTATTCCAAAAGAATTCATTTTAACCATAATAATGTCTAACATGCTTTAACTATATCATGACATACATTTCTCAATATAACATGCTATTTCACATAAATTTCATATGTATAGACATAATTGGCTTCACATCATCAAAACATGCCAATATTCACCTTCACACATACTCATTCAACCATAAAACTAAGATAAGCATTTAAACTCACCTTTTCTCCCTCAAGCATAGTGATACAATCTCATCCAAGCAATCACAACTAAAAGACCACCGGACAAGAAAACATAAGGGAGAGATCTTATAGAGTTAAGTTCTATGGCATGATATGAGAATGATGAAAAAGGGAAACTCTATCGTCCTATAGCCTCCCATACCATTTGATGTGTCGCAACTCACCACCAATGCTAGGAGACTCTACTAGACGTGGCAATATGAGACTTTTCGAACCTAAAACCACATTATGAACCTGATGCTCTGATACCACATTTATCACATCCAGGGAGAACCCCCTAGAAGTAAAATGGCGTACTTGACCTCTCGGAGGTCTTATACAAGCCCATAGTTATCATTCATCGCATTGGCATAGTAAATTTAGCGAAAAATTTAAAACTTTTCATAGCACATCATATGCTTGAAACTTACTTCATATAAATATAAAACATAAGTCATAATACATATTTAGACCTTATGTCTTTTTGCCATCTTAGACTCAATGAGCATTAGAATGCATTAGGCACACGGCCCTTAAGACATATTACATAACTATACAATATTTAAACACTTTACAGTAAAGACATAAGTAAGAAATCCTTGAACTTAAGGTTTCCTTTCATCGAGGTTGGAAAATCATCTATCAAGCTCTTCACCATTCAACACATCCTTAAGAATCCATAACCTACACTTTGTGTAAAAAGTAGAGAAGGACCAGAAAGGCTGGTCGAGACTTAAGAAGTTGTAGACCTTCCACATTAGTTTCACCCAAAACAAACACCTGCAACTCGTCCAAACATGCAAGGCCCCATTAAGACGCTCATTAACGTCTCAAGAGCTAACTTTTGAACGTCTTGGACGTTCTTGAATGTTTGACCTCCAAACATCATGAAGCTCAATAGACTACCATTAAACATCATTATAACTCATTAAAAGACTTCATAATCTCATTTCATATAACTTTAAGCATGCATAGACACATGAGGCACATAGGTGACTAGTCGTTGAACGTTTTGGTCGCCCCTTGACGTTTGACTTCCAAATCACTTCAAACTTTGCACAATGCCTCTAAACCATATTATAAGACATTTTAGGACATTATAACCTTAATACAAACATGTTAGTATCTAGAAACCCTATCTCATTTTGGGGGTCTTCCACTTATGGTGTGGTAATTAAAGTTTTAAATTGATTTATGAAAATAATGTGATTTATGTGGGAAATCATGTTTTTATGTATCATTGATTTAGTTGGTCTGCTAGTCTTGAGTCTATTCCTTTCTCACAAAATATTTTAGTGTCATTTGGGGACGAATGTTCCAAAGGGGGGGATAATATCAAACTTTGAAAGTCTACGATGTGTTCAAGAGCATAACATAGGTGTCAAAAGGTTTGGACACTGTTTTAAGGTCTACTTTAATGCATATAAGTCATTTAGGAGAGTTACAAATCAAAATGTCAAGGAACGTCCATCACGTTCGAAAACTAGTTCAACAAGGTACTAGCGTGCCTTAGTCTATTTGATTAGCTTTTAGGAGTTGGAAAATGATGATAATAGGTGCAAGGATATCAAACACATATTAGATTTTGTTCATGGTCAAAACATCCGGGCACGTCTGCCCAAGGACCAACCAAGGGTCCTTCAGGAGGACCTTGCGATTTGGCAAGAAATTGTCAAAGGGCAGTGCCCAAAGACGGGTGTCTTCAATGGTTCGTAGTTCAATCGACAGGGCGTCAATGGACACTTATAATATTTGGCCAAAGGCCTGTTTTTACAATTCTTTGAACATAGCAACGGATGTGCAGCACGGAGGGAGCGGTGTCCGTCGATGGACACACGATCCATCGATCGTGGTCTCGTTTGTGAGGGAGATGGTTTTGCTGCACGTTTTAATTAATTCATTTAATTAGTTAGCTTAGTTAGGAGGATAATTAGGTTTTATGGGAGGTATAATTAAGTTAATTAAAAACCTATGTAAATACCCTAACCTAATTAGACTAAACTAAGCTCTCATAACTCCCAAACCCAAAACTCTCTTCCTTCTCTCTTCTCTCTCTCTCTAGTTGAGGAACTCCATAGAAGACAACATCAAGGTGGGTTCAAGGTCTTCAATCACCAAGTTTTATCCATCAAACTTAATCAAACATTAAGTTATGGGATTCTTTTCACCTTTGGGACTTCTTTCCCCAAAGGGTTTCATCAGATTGGTTTCAAATATATGAAATTCAAGTGGGTCTTTTCCAATATCGAAATTAATCTTTTGAATTGCTTTGTTTATGATTTTTTTTTATATTAGTCATAGATTATAATTTATTATAACTCGATTATGTTATTTCGTGATGGATTGGTCTAGTTTTTTGAAGATGACCTATTCCCCTTAACCCTAGGTTGTGATCTTAATATGAATTGTGTAATGTTGGTTCAACTGACTTAGTTATTTGTTGAATTACTACGAGATGATGTTATTGTAGCAATTATGAATAGAATAAGAAGAATCGTAGTCCACTTATGCTAGTTCTTGAATAATTTATCTAGGTTGTGAAGTATGTTATGAATTTGACCTAAGTGTCTTATCTTAAGCTATGAACTAGTGATGAATTGTGATGTAGTGATTCAATTGGCCTTGTTATCATGTTGGTTATTGTAATGTGATTATATTACTCCTTATTGGCTTGAGTTAAGTGTTGATGGTAAAACCTGGAAGATGGATTATGAAGGAGACTTGGTAAGTCTTGTGATCCCTATTCTTTAATTCAATTGTAGTTACTTGTGATTAAGTGATGATGTTATATTCAAGAATACCTTATATAAGGATTCATAGGATTGGTATGACGATGAATTGAAATGTCTTGACTATGGGTGTGAGGTTAACTATTATGTAAATGTTATAAAGATGGTGATAACTACCAATGTGCCTTATCATGAATGATGATTTAAATATGAAAACAACATTTATATGAATTGTAATGAATGGGCTATACTTGTAACATTTGGAAACTTGAAGATGTGTCGTAAAGCCTATCATAGGGACAATTAGGTTTAGGCACTGTTTTTAAGGCATTTTTTTATGAATTTAGGTCGTGTAGGAAGTTTAAGAACCAAAACATTTAAGAACGTCCATGACATCTGGAAAGTTGGTTCACAAGGGTGCTAGTGCGTGTTAGCTTGTTTGACTAGTTTTTAAGAGTCGGAATTATACGGAAATTAGTAAAAATATGTGTAACACATGTTAGGTATCTTTCATGGTCGAAACATCTGGTGTACGACTCCCCAAGGACCAACCAATGGCCCTTGAGAAGGACCCTTGCGCTTGGGACAACACTGCCTGGACAGTGTGCAATCGACGGACAAGGAGACCGGTCGTGTGTGGACAAACGGGGTGTCGATGCCTCTGTTGTCCCACAATTAGCCATGGTAAAGAAGCCCCTTGCCTGCATAGTCTCTGAACTCAACGATGGAGTGCAGGACGAGAGGGGTAGTGCCCGTCGACTCACAGGTGGCCCGTCGTTTGGGGTCTCGTCTATGAGGGTCGAGTTTCGCTGCCAAATTTTAAATGGTTTCATTTAATAAGTTAGGGGATTAGATCATTTAATTTGGGGTTAAGGGAGTTTAATTAAGTTGATTTAAGACCCAATATAAATACTCCCAACCCTCATTAACCTAACACAACTCTAAAACAAATCTCTCTACCTTCTCTCTACTTTCTCTCTCTATTGGAAGACTCCATTAAAGCTAAGTCTAGGAGGTGATTTTGGCAATGTAAAAGGATGGATTCATCTTTAATTTCTCATCAAGACAATAAGGTATGGGATCTCTTCACCTTTGAGACCTCTTTTGTAAGACCTCGAAAATGAGATAAATTTTCTAGAGCCTAACATGTTCGTCTTAATGTTATGAGGTCCTAAAATACCTTATTATGTTATATATAGGCAGTGTACAAAGTTTGAAGTGATTTGGAAGTCGGACATCAAGGGACGTCCAAGACGTTCGATGAATAATCGCTTATGTTCCTCATGTGTGTATGCATGCTTAAATTGTATGAACTGAGTCTAATGAGTCTTGAAATGGTTTTAAATGATGTTTAATGTTATTGTATGAAGTTTTGTGAAGTTTGGAGGTCAAACGCCCAAGAACGTCCAAGGCGTTCGAAAGATAGCCCCTAAGACGTTCATCGTATGTCATGTTGGGGTCAAGGCTGTTTGGACGGCTTGTAGGTGTTTGTTTTGGATGAAATTTATGTGGAAGGTCTATAACATGCTAAGGTTTGTAATCGAATTGGAAACGTCCGAGTACGACTTCTAACCGACCCCAAAGCTGCCTAGACACTGCCTGGGTAGTGTCCCTTGACGGACCCAATGACGGATAGTTGGGGAACCAACGGACCGTCAAGCAGGTCTCGTTGAAGGGGCCTTGCCTTGGTAATGTCTTGAGACAAGAATTTGGCTAATTCATGGGCGATGTAGGGCATGATGCCTCGTCGAGGCCCACGTCGCGAGTGCCTGCACGTTTGGCTGCCTGTGTGCTGCCACTTAAAGGGGTGAATGGGAAATTCACCCAAAGTACTAACCTGACTATAATAGGTTTATTTAGTTAATTTTAGGTGTATATAAGTCTTTAAAAAAACGTGATCAACCCATTCCCAAATTCTCTCACATGTTTAAAGCCTTTCCCCTCCAAAATATTCTCTCTAGAACCTCCATGGTTTTTGAAGCTCAAGAACAGCTTGTAGATTGGATTATCATGGGCTCTTCATCAATTTTTATAGGTCTTCATGAATATTAAGGTATGGTGATCTTCATATCTAGTTATCTCTTCATCTAGAGAGCCATTCTCAATGTTTTTCAAAGAAATCTTATGATCAAGTTTCCAATCTTCCAATCTAGCCATGGGTTCTTTCTCAAAACGTTTTAAATGATTAAATCATGATGAATTGAATTTAATACAGTGGTTTTAATGTGTTTTCACTCCAATTGCATGATGAACCCATTTTCCTTCCAAAATTGGTTTAGCCTTTGCATGGGCTTTGTGATCTTGACTTGTTATCGATTGAATTATGATTCCCTTACGTTGAAGTGATTGTATATACTGTTATTTACATGAATTTATGTTGAATTTATGTTTAATGATCCATGAGGATCAATGTATGAAGATTTTAGCATGTTTAGGCTAGTTTCTATAGTTCACTGTAACATTGGCTTTCTTATGATCTAAAGTGAATTTCGATTAAGTTGTGGTTCTTATAGCTAATGTTTTAGGTTAATACCATAGTTGAATTATGTATATAAATCATGTATGACCAAAGTAGAGAAGTCTTGGTTTGAATTAATATAGGTTCTTCTTGTCTATGAACTTGTAACTTGTGATCTTGACGTTAGGATAGTCGCTATAGGAATTGATTATGGTTAGTGTCTATAGCTGCTGCCTATAATGAAATATGAGGATGAATTATATGTTATTAATACAATATGGGTCAATTCATGATAGGTTGAATATGATAAATCTATGTAAACTTACGTTCCATGAACTCCCTATATGAAGTATGCTTGTATCGATCTTAATGGCAAATTGTAGTAGTGTCTCATCTAGATTATGATTTCATTACCTACTTCCTTAGGGTGATACGATTCATGAAATATGACCTATAATCCATATGAATTAAATTGATTAACGATCTATGTTCTTCTACTTTCCTAGTATGTGATGTATATGTTATGGAATTATCATGTAGTGACTTGTACATGGTTTCTTATATGTTTAAAGTACGTTTAGCTACTGCCATATATGTGAATTATTGATGAATAAGGTGAATTGATCAATAATGATCAAAGGGTGAGAAAATTGGTAAGAATGCTTAATTCCTTTACTCTTCTACTTCTCTATTCTTTTATAGTAATGTTGATGAAGCCTTGTATGGCATTGTGTGGTATGATCCACTTATGGTGGCAGTGTTTACTTAATTGTCATTATACATGTGTTGATCATGGCCTTGAAAGCAAATTGATGAACTTATGAATATGTGCTTAAGATGATACTATGAGAAGCTTATGCTTACTTTCCTATTTCAGTTGTGAATTAGGTTGTGTGGCTATTATATGAACATGTGTATAACCATGTTAGGGTAAAGTATAGGTTCTTCCATGGATGTGTTAAGATGGTTAATAACCCCTTACCTATGTATCCCTTATATGGAAGTGTAAATAGGTAAAGTTAGGAGTCTTGATTATAAGGTAAATATTGTCTTGTCTCCTATGCTATCATGTGTTGTGTGTTATGTGCTTGGAAGTGTAATGTGGTCTAATAGGGTGGCTGACTTTAAAAGTTATTGATAGTCATTATGTGATAATGTTAGTCAATGTACACACACTCTCACTTACATGCATATTACAAGTAGTATAAGTCATAGTGTCTAAATGAAAGGTAGTTCTTATATTCACTAGTCTCTACTACTATGCATATTAAGGTGATGTTTATGAATGTATGATTTGTATTCCCTTACTAGGATGACTTGATAGGTGTACTAGTGTGGGCAAGGGTATGGGACCTTGTCTATGCATTGCACATGTGTATCTTGATAGGATAGTTCCTAGGTTTGGTTCTTATGCATATGAAGGATGATTATATTAACATGTTATGAATATGATATAATGAAGTATGAATGCGTATAGTGTCTTAGTAGGTTTATATGAAAGTATTGCTCATATAGTTATGCCTATAGACTTATGCATTGATATATGAATATGTGTGACCTTATGTGTTATGTGAAAGGTTTTCTCACATCTAAGTATACACTCACACACATGGATGATCTAGTTAGTGAGAGGGGCCTTGTTAGGGGTGCCCAAGAATACTCCAAATCTAGATAGGTGCTTGAATATGCTATAAGCATATGAATGATGAATATCCTAAGCTTATGTTCTTATAAACAAACGTAATAAAGGCTTTTCAATAAAGAGAACTTAGCCTAGCACCGAGGAATTTGAATATGAGGGAGTGACACTTCCCAACATAGGAAAGGTAGGGTTCACTACGGTCCGCATGTGAGGGGTGACACTTTCTTACATAAGGAAGGTAGGGTTCATTACGGTCCTCACGGGGTGGATAGCCTCATGACCCAACCTAGGGTGTAGAGTTGATATTTCCATGAATTCTCCAAGTTCCATAAACTATGTTGCCACCATAGGATACTAGCTAGTGGACTTCCACCTAGATAGCTATGTCATGTTCGGTTCTACTTTGGCCGGTAGATCCACCTTCCATCAGTGTAAGGTTTTGCGACACCGGATTCCATGATTAGCACCCATGGTCTATGTTGGTTAAGGTTATGGTTTCCCTAAAGGTAAAATTGACAATGGAAGTAATTGAATAGGATCCTAACTAGGAGGACTTAAGGTAAATTACTTAGGATAGGTGGAAGTAATGAACCCATCTAGACATTGCACAAGTGACTCCTTAGGAAGTCTTAGGAAGGTACCTTAATATATGTGATTATATATGTGTCCTTTATGTATGATATTGTAGTCTTGGTTTGACTACGTTTTTATTGTACTATACTTCTATGATGGCATGTGTTGTCTTGTGTAGATGCGATGTATGGTATTCTCTTGTGTTCCTAAGGTGATGCATTGCACCAAGTATCCCTAAAGGATTACTTAGTAAGCAAATGAATTGAAAGAAAAAATTAATGTTAAGGAGAGTGAGTTCACTGTAAAGTGACCTTTATTTGTACTTAAATTCTATATGTGCTTTTCTATGATGTTTGGCCTTTGATTGTGTTTCTATGAAGTATGTGGATGATATAAATGCTATTGATAAAGGTTTTATGATAATTTACTCAAAATGGCATGAAGTATGATTTCAAAGGAAATGTCCCTTTTAAATGCATGTTTTTGCATGGTTGCCATACTTAGTACATTCTTGTGCTAATCTCATTCTTCTTTACTTTTTACACAAAGTGTAGGTAATGGAATGCTTAAAGGAGGTCTATGATTGAGGTGCTTGATAGGTGATTTCCCAAGCTCAAGGAAAGGAATCCTTAAGTTCAAGTATATCCTAACGTGTACTTATTGTAAAGTCTATTTAGTAATGTATAGCTTTGTATTATGTCTTAAGGGCCTTGTCCTTAATGTACTCTAAAGTTATTGAGTCTAAGATGACAAAGGGACTTTGAGTCTAAATATGTATTATGACTTATGTTTTATATATATATGATGTGATGTTTCTAGCATATGATGTACTATGAAAAGTTTTAAATTTTCCGCTAAATTGACTATGCCAATGCAATGAACGATATGAGAGGCTTGTCTTAGACCTCCGAGAGGTCGACGCCGCCGGTTACAATCCAAGATTGTACCCTATATTCTAGGGTATGCTTTTGGGTTGTGACAAACTTGGTATCAGAGCATGAGGTTTATGAAGCGGTTTTAGGTTCTAAAAAGTCTCATATTGCCACGTCTAGTAGAGTCTTGTATCATTGGTGGTGAGTCGCGACACATCAAATGGTACGAGATGCTATAGGACGATAGTGTTTCCCTTCTTCATCATTCTCACCATAGAACTTAATTCTATAAGATCTCTCTCTTATGTTTTCTTGTCCAGTAGTCTTTTAGATGTTATTGCTTGGATGAGATTGTACAATGCTTGAGGGAGAAAAGGTGAGTTTAAATGCTTATCTTTATTTTATGGTTTGAATGAGTATGTGTGAAGGTGACACTTGTCCTTATTTGATGATGCATATACTAACTAGGGCGACTTGAAGGGTTAACTAGACTTAGGTAGGGGTATGGGACTCTACCTATGTCTTGCACTAGTTTGCCTTGATGGAGACCTTAGGAGGTTAATACTATGTATGTGTATAATGATAGATGTGAATGTCCTTATGTGATGATCTATATGCTTATAAACATGTAAATAGCCTAGTGTGCTGAAGATATGGAGTTATCCATGCATTAAAGTTATAGATTAGTGGAGTAGGGTGATAATTGTGTTTCTTGTTGGGTTACTTGGTTTAGTGAAGTATGGAGCTTTACTTGATCATTGCACATGTTAACTCTATGAGGATTATGATTGGTTATCGTACCTTATTATGTATGAAATATCTCTTAATTGACGATGTGATGCCAATTATGGCAATATATGAAATCTATGTGAAATAGCAAGTGATGTCGAATGATGTATGACATGATATAGTTAAAGCAAGCTAGAAGTTATGGTGGTTAAAGTGAATTTTCTTAGATTGTTGTATTCCTATATGGTTTTGTATGAGGGTAGCCAAATATTAGGATTTGAACTTGGATTGTTTAAATAACTACCTATGGAAGTATGTTATCCTATGAATGTATGTGATTAAAAGTGTGCATTGTTTTCCTTTGCATATATAAGTGGTACTTAATGAGTTGCTAGTATAAATTGGAGTCTTTTGTAGAGACTTGAGTTGTAAATATAGTATGCATGCTTATGAAGAATGAGTTGGTAAATCTTTGTATCTTATAATTCCATACTTGTTATATTAAATGTCTAAATGTTGCACTTTTGGGTATTTGGAAGCATTCTCGTTGTAAAGAGTAGGCAACTTATTGTAACATGTTTGGAGAACCTACTAAACTGTCATTTGATTTGATGTTGTTGAAAAATGTGTAGAATTTATGAATATGAACATGATAAGGAATGTGAAAAAGAATTTTGCTATTTAAATTAAAGGATGGGAATCTTATGACATGATGAGTCGTAGAGTTATTTCTAAACGTCTTGTTGTGTTATGAACTTCCTTGTTGTTTTCCACTAATTATGTATGGCCTTAGTGTCTATTGCATTGTAAGAAGACCTTATGTGAATAGAATAGTATGATCAAAATTGATGGTTGAGGATGATTTGTCAAAAATTGATAAGGTTTAGAATGCCTTGGTGTTTGAGTAGTGATATTGTAGAAAATGTCTACATTGTTCTTCTATTCTTACTTGAATTGGAAAATATGAATTCTTAGTATGCTTGTTCATGAAAATAGTCTGGCATAAAGTGTGAATTGCATGATCTTTATATGATTGGTATGAATTGATTGACATCATCTTAGAGACATGGTGAATTTTCCAAAGAGCATGAGATGAATTTTTTGATAAGATCCATGTTTTCTCTTGTTGACTTGCATTTTAATGTGCTAATTGTGAAGTTGACCTCATGAGGTAAGACAAGGAACTTAGTGATAGTCACTTGTAGGTTAAATTGTTTAGCCTTGTAATGGGAGTTGAGTCTCTTTTACAATGAAATATGTCGACTCTCTTGAAAATTTAGTGATTTGATGATTTGTAATGCAAAAATTGTAGGCTTATTTTTGAAAGGTGAAAGCATGTTTAGCTAAGTGTACATGTATGTGCCTATGATTTGTGCTATTTTTCCAAAACGAGGCTTATTATAAGGGTGAGTATTATGTTAAGAAAAGAAATTTGTGAAATGACTTCCTATTTTGTTGTGATATACTTTGTGTGACTTACCATTTAGACTTCACTAGGAAGAAAAATATATGCATGTCTTGGCTTGAAAGTTGAGATTTCTCATTTTTAAAGAAATTGATCTTGTACTTTGCTAAGGTGTGAACTCATGATGCATGTAATTTGTTGGGGAGTAAGATATTCCTCCATGTACACCACTAAGCATGGTATGATTGAGTATGACCTTCATGGTACTAGGTCTAACTAATTAAGATCTTTGTGATTTAACTAACTTAAGCTTATATGCATTGAAGTATGAGTGCCTAATTAACTTTGAGTATGAGTTATGATCTGCCTATGAGTAGCTTTTCAAGGTTTTTCTTGTAATGAATTAAGGCGTAATGATCTTGTTATGATTAGGATAAGGATGTTCTCCCATGAACATGAAAAAGAACTTTTGTGTTTGATGCATTAAAGAGTGAGTGAGTAATGGTTTTGCCTGCTTGTGTGCATCGAGTGCTAAAATAATTTGATGATATTTTAAATGTTATTAACTGCTCTTATGTGCATTGAAGTCCTTGATGTGATTAAAGAGTCCTAAGTGTCATTCGAGGACGAATGTTCCCAAGTGGGGGATATTGTAATACCTCAATAATGAGATAAGGTGTCTAGAGCCTAACATGTTTGTCTTAATGTTATTAGGTCCTAAAATGCCTTATTATGTTATATATAGGCAGTGTGCAAAGTTTGAAGTGATTTGGAAGTCGGACGTCAAGGGACGTCCAAGACGTTCGACGAATAGTCGCTTATGTTCCTCATGTGTGTATGCATGCTTAAATTGTATGAACTGAGTCTAATGAGTCTTGATATGGTTTTAAATTATCATTAATGTTATTGTATGAAGTTTTGTGAAGTTTGGAGGTCAAACGCCCAAGAACGTCCAAGGTGTTCGAATGATAGCCCCTAAGACGTTCATCGTATGTCATGTTGGGGTCAAGGCTGTTTGGACGTCTTGTAGGTGTTTGTTTTGGATGAAATTTATGTGGAAGGTCTATAACATGCTAAGGTTTGTAATCTCATTGGAAACGTCCGGGTACGACTTCTAAAGGGCCCCACAAGAAGCCCCAAAATAAGGACCCCAAAGCTGCCTAGACACTGCCTGGGCAGTGTCCCTTGACGGACCCAATGACGGATCGTTAGGCCACCAACGGACCGTAAAGCAGGTCTCGTCGAAGGGGGATTGCCTTGGGCAGGTATTTAGCCAAGAATTTGGCTAAGTCATGGGCGACGGAGGTCATGATACCCCGTCATGCCCATGACGCCCCGTCGAGGCCCACGTCGCGAGTGCCTGCAGGTTTGGCTGCCTGCGTGCTGCCACTTAAAGGGGTGAATAGGAAATTCACCCCAAGTACTAACCTGACTATAATAGGTTTATTTAGTTAATTTTAGGTGTATATAAGTCTTTAAAAAAACGTGATCAACCCATTCCCAAATCCTCTCACATATTTAAAGCGTTTCCCCCTCCAAAATATTCTCTCTAGAACCTCCATGGTTTTTGAAGCTCAAGAACAGCTTGTAGATTGGATTATCATGGGCTCTTCATCAAGTTTTATAGGTCTTCATGAATATTAAGGTATGGTGATCTTTATCTCTAGTTATCTCTTCATCTAGAGAGTCATTCTCAATGTTTTTCAAAGAAATCTTATGATCAAGTTTCCAATCTTCCAATCTAGCCATGGGTTCTTTCTCAAAACGTTTTAAATGATTAAATCATGATGAATTGAAGTTAATACAATGGTTTTAATGTGTTTTCACTCCAATTGCATGATGAACCCATGTTCCTTCCAAAATTGGTTTAGCCTTTGCATGGGCTTTGTGATCTTGACTTGTTATCGATTGAATTATGATTCCCTTATGTTGAAGTGATTGTATATACTGTTATTTACATGAATTTATGTTGAATTTATGTTGAATGATCCATGAGGATCAATGTATGAAGATTTTAGCATGTTTAGGCTAGTTTCTATAGTTCACTGTAACATTGGCTTTCTTATGATCTAAAGTGAATTTCGATTAAGTTGTGGTTCTTGTAGCTACTGTTTTAGGTTAATACCATAGTTGAATTATGTATATAAATCATGTATGACCAAAGTAGAGAAGTCTTGGTTTGAATTAATATAGGTTCTTCTTGTCTATGAACTTGTAACTTGTGATCTTGACGTTAGGATAGTCGCTATAGGAATTGATTATGGTTAGTGTCTATAGCTGCTGCCTATAATGAAATATGAGGATGAATTATATGTTATTAATACAATATGGGTCAATTCATGATAGGTTGAATATGATAAATCTATGTAAACTTACGTTCCATGAACTCCCTATATGAAGTATGCTTGTATCGACCTTAATGGCAAATTGTAGTAGTGTCTCATCTAGATTATGATTTCATTAGCTACTTCCTTAGGGTGATATGATTCATGAAATATGACCTATAATCCATATGAATGAAATTGATTAACGATCTATGTTCTTCTACTTTCCTAGTATGTGATTTATATGTTATGGTATAATCATGTAGTGACTTGTACATGGTTTCTTATATGTTTAAAGTACATTTAGCTACTGCCATATATGTGAATTATTGATGAATAAGGTGCATTGATCAATAATGATCAAAGGGTGAGAAAATTGGTAAGAATGCTTAATTCCTTTACTCTTCTACTTCTCTATTCTTTAATAGTAATGTTGATGAAGCCTTGTATGGCATTGTGTGGTATGGTCCACTTATGGTGGCGGTGTTTACTTTATTGTCATTATACATGTGTTGATCATGGACTTGAAGGCAAATAGATGAACTTATGAATATGTGCTTAAGATGATACTATGAGAAGCTTATGCTTACTTTCCTATTTTAGTTGTGAATTAGGTTGTGTGGCTATTATATGAACATGTGTATAACCATGTTAGGGTAAGGTATAGGTGCTGCCATGGATGTGTTAAGATGGTTAATAACCCCTTAACTATGTATCCCTTATATGGAAGTGTAAATCGCTAAATTTAGGAGTCTTGATTATAAGGTAAATATTGTCTTGTCTCCTATGCTATCATGTGTTGTGTGTTATGTGCTTGGAAGTGTAATGTGGTCTAATAGGATGGCTGACTTTAGAAGTTATTGATAGTCATTATGTGATCATGTTGGTCAATGTACACACACTCCCACTTACATTCATATTACAAGTAGTATAAGTCATAGTGTCTAAATGAAAGGTAGTTCTCATATTCACTAGTGTCTACTATTATGCATATTAAGGTGATGTTTATGAATGTATGATTTGTATTCCCTTACTAGGATGACTTGATAGGTGTACTAGTGTGGGCAAGGGTATGGGACCTTGTCTATGCATTGCACATGTGTATCTTGATAGGATAGTTCCTAGGTTTGGTTCTTATGCATATGAAGGATGATTATATAAACATGTTATGAATATGATATAATGAAGTATGAATGCGTATAGTGTCTTAGTAGGTTTATATGAAAGTATTGCTCATATAGTTATGCCTATAGACTTATGCATTGATATATGAATATGTGTGACCTTATGTGTTATGTGAAAGGTTTTCTCACATCTAAGTATACACTCACACACATGGATGATCTAGTTAGTGAGAGGGGCCTTGTTAGGGGTGCCCAAGAATACTCCAAATCTAGATAGGTGCTTGAATATTCTATAAGCATATGAATGATGAATATCCTAAGCTTATGTTCTTATAAACAAACGTAATAAAGGCTTTTCAATAAAGGGAACCTAGCCTAGCACCGAGGAACTTGAATATGAGGGAGTGACACTTTCTAACATAGGAAAGGTAGGGTTCACTACGGTCCTCATGTGAGGGGTGACACTTTCTTACATAAGGAAGGTAGGGTTCATTACGGTCCTCACGGGGTGGATAGCCTCATGACCCAACCTAGGGTGTAGAGTTGATATTCCCATGAATTCCCCAAGTTCCATAAAGTATGTTGCCACCATAGTATACTAGCTAGTGGATTTTCACCTAGATAGCTATGTCATGTTCGGTTCTACTTTGGCCGGTAGATCCACCTTCCATTGGTGTAAGGTTTTATGACACCGGATTCCATGATTAGCACCCATGGTCTATGTCGGTTATGGTTATGGTTTCCCTAAAGGTAAAATGGACAATGGAAGTAATTGAATAGGATCCTAACTAGGAGGACTTAAGGTAAGTTACTTAGGATAGGTGGAAGTAATGAACCCATCTAGACATTGCACAAGTGACTCCTTAGGATGTCTTAGGAAGGTACCTTAATAGATATGATATGTATGTGTCCTTTATATATGATATTGTAGTCTTGGTTTGACTATGTTTTTATTGTACTATACTTCTATGATGGCATGTGTTGTCTTGTGTAGATGCTATGTATGGTATTGTCTTGTGTTCCTAAGGTGATGCATTGCACCAAGTATTCCTAAAGGATTACTTAGTAAGCAAATGAATTGAAAGAAAGAGTTAATGTTAAGGAGAGTGAGTTCACTGTAAATTGACCTCTATTTGTACTCAAATTATATATGTGCTTTTCTATGATGTTTGGCCTTTGATTGTGTTTCTATGAAGTATGTGGATGATATAAATGCTATTGACAAAGGTTTTATGATGATTTACTCAAAATGGCATGAAGTATGATTTCAAAGGAAATGTCCCTTTTAAATGCATGTTGTTGCATGGTTGCCATACTTAGTACATTCTTGTGCTAATCATATTCTTCTTTACCTTTTACACAAAGTGTAGGTAATGGAATGCTTAAAGGAGGTCTATGATTGAGGAGATTTATAGGTGATTTCCCAAGCTCAAGGAAAGGAATCCTTAAGTTCAAGGATGTCCTAACGTGTACTTATTGTAAAGTCTATTTAGTAATGTATAGCTTTGTATTATGTCTTAAGGGCCTTGTCCTTAATGTACTCTAAAGTTATTGAGTCTAAGATGGCAAAGGGACTTAGAGTCTAAATATGTATTATGACTTATGTTTTATATATATATACGATGTGATATTTCTAGCATATGATGTGCTATGAAAAGTTTTAAATTTTCTGCTAAATTTACTATGCCAATGCAATGAACGATATGAGAGGCTTGTCTTAGACCTACGAGAGGTCGACGACGCCGGTTACAATCCAAGATTGTACCCTATATTCTAGGGTATGCTTTTGGGTTGTGACATCTTTCCTCAAAGGGTTCATCCAATTTGATTTCAAAAGTTAGTGATTTCTAATAGGTTTCATTCAATTCCAAATTTGATGTTATGAATTGAGTTGTTGATGTTTCCTTTAGGTTGATATGAGTTTATTAACATGTATTCTAACTTAATTGGAGTAATTGATGATGATCTTGCCTAAATTGAAGAACACGTTCCCAAATCCTTAACCCTAGGTTGTGTTCTTGACTTAGATTGTAAATTGTTCATTCAATTGACTTACTTAGGGGTTGAATCACTTGTATATGATGTTGATATGCTGTTTATGACCCTATTAGGATTATAATTAGTCTTTCATTCTAGTTCTTGATAGGGAATCTAGGGTATGATGAATTGACTGAATCCTAAGCTTTGATCTACTATTGAATTGTGAAGTAGTGACTCTTCTATACTTGTGATTACATTGGTTATTGAATTGTGGTGATTTGATGAACTAATTGGGTTGAAGTAAGGGTTGATGGTAAGACCTTGGTGATGGTTAGATTGTGAAGAACACTTGGTAAGTCTTGTGACCTTATCCTTTGTTTCAATTATGGTTAATTGTGGTTAAGTCATGATGATTGTGTTGGAGCATGTTTGTATAGGATTTATAGGTTGGTATGATGTTGAATTGAAATGTCTTGGTATGTTTGTAAGGTTGATTAAGATGTAAAGTGATAAGGGTGATGATGATTGCCAAATGTGCTTTGTTATTGAAAGGCTATACGGTGTTAACCTTACTTATAAGAATTGTGATGAAAGGCTTTTACTCATACAAATTCCTATTGAGCTATTATGATGATGATTATACAAGGGATATACCCTATAATTGTAATATGATTACTTGATGTTAGGGTTATGTGAGATTATGGGTTCAAATATGTGATATGCATATTGTTGCTTTGACTTGATTAAGCATGTTTAATTGGTTAGTCTAGTTGTTGATTGTGCATAAAG
The DNA here is from genome assembly GCA_016801875.1 of Solanum sitiens. Lineage (NCBI taxonomy): Eukaryota > Viridiplantae > Streptophyta > Magnoliopsida > Solanales > Solanaceae > Solanum > Solanum sitiens. Next base: position 186,047 of record JABWTJ010000791.1, read on the forward strand.
ACATGAAATGGCATGATTTAACTAAATGTCCCTTTTTAGCATGTTTGATTGTTATATGTGCATATGGTCTCATACTTAGTACATGTGGCGTACTAACCCCATTTTCTCCCCTTTTCCCCAAACACTTTAGGTTCCGGTCGTTGCGGTTTGGTTTGAGGCGATTGAGAAGAAGGCTTGGATACTCTTATCATCCAAGTGGTAGGTCCTCATTTCCCCGAGGATGATGCCGATATTCTACCTACGGATTGTTTAGCTAATATGACACTTATGTTGACTCTATCTTACATTTGAAGACAAAGTTATATAAAGCCAATATGTGGCTTACTTTTATTGTTGTAGGGCTATGCCCATGTTGTATTGTCATTTTAGATGATTTATGAGATGTGATGGATTTTATGACTTTAATTCTATCTTATATATATGTGTATGAAATAAAAGTAGAAGACTAAGTAATCTTCCTATACGAACGGGTCTATGTATACTCGATATTATACTATTATGTGTATGTAGAGGTCTATGTAAACCTCCGATTAGATATAGTTAAAAAGTTTTAATTTTTCCGCATAATTTAGCCAATGAATGTTATGATGAATGCTAAGAGGCTAGTCTTAGTTCTCAAAGAGGACGACGATGCCAGTTACGTCTACGGGGTGCTCCCCGGATGTGACAAACTTTGTATCAGAGCATGAGGTTAAATATACTTGGTAACTACATCTCTCTCAACCACGTCTAGGTAGATTTGTACTCATAATTGTGAAGTGTGCCACACTTATGAATAGGAATCTATATGATGCTTAGGAATATCTCTTTTCTTGGAAATCCAAAGTCGTGCCTCTAGAGTAACTATTATGTGCTTTTGTCTGAACCTTGTATTTTTTTGGTTATAGGCAATGAATACCCAGAGTAATGCGGCTAGGAGGCTTGAGGAGGAGGTTGCTCCTCCCCGTATTGAAGAAGATCCTCCACTTAAAGAGGGGGTTAATGTTGAGCAAGTTCCGGCCAACCCTCCACCCTTGATGGATGGAGAGATAAGGGCTGCCCTTCTTCAGATGGCCCAAGCCATTACTTCTCAAGCTCAAGCTGCCACTTTCCAAGGTCAAGCTATGACGTCCCAAGCCAACCGAGAGGTTGCACCTCGAGCCAACTTGAAAGTCTCTACTATGTCATCTCGTTTGAGGGATTTCGCTCGGATGAATTTGCCTACCTTCTATGGTTCTAGGGTTGATGACGACCCCCAAGAGTTCATTGATCAGGTGTACAAAGTTCTCTTTTCTATGGGGTTTAGTTCAAGTGAGAAGGCCGAGTTAGCCACATATCAACTCAAGGATGTGGCTCAAATTTGGTATGTTCAATGGAGAGATAATCGGCCTCTTCCTGGTGGACTGGTTACATGGGAGATATTCAAAAATGCATTTCTTGATCGATTCTTCCCTAGAGAGATGAGGGAGTCCAAAGTGGTGGAATTAATCAACCTTCGTCAAGGAGGTATGACTGTTCTTGAGTATTCTATGAAGTTTACTAAATTGTCAAAATATGCTCCTTCCTTGGTTTTGGATCCTAGGGATGAAATGAGCCGCTTTGTGACGGGAGTATCGGATGATCTACAAGAAGAATGTCATTCGGCCACGCTTCATGATAATATAAATATATCTCCACTCACGGTGCATGCTAGACAAGTTGAGGAAGCTAGGCTAGGAGAAAGGCAAGAGATGCTAAGAAGACAAGGTCTTTTGAAAGGGATTCTTCCAAGAGTAGGCTTGAGATTTAAGACAAGCCTAGGTTCAAAAAGAGATTTTCAAATCAAGTTCCATCTAAGTTCCCTAATAATCGAGAAGATAAAGGGTCAAAGCCGAGAGCTCAAAAGGGGAAAAGTAGTAACTCACCTAATGAGAAGCCGACATGTGCCAAGTGTGGAAAGGGTCATTTCGATGAGTGTTTGGTTGGAATGGGTAATTGTTATGGTTGTGGAAAAAATTGCCACAAGGTTCGAGATTGTCCTAACATGAAGGGGCAAGAGAAGACTGGTCAAGCAAGTGGTTCGAGTGATGCTCCAAAGAAGAACCGCTTTTATGCTCTTCGTACTAGGGGTGAGCAAGAGACCTCTCCCAATGTGGTGACCGGTATGTTACAAGTCTTTGCTATTGATGTTTATGATTTACTTGATCCGGGTGCGACTTTGTTTTTGTTTACTGCTCTTGTAGCTAAAAAGTTTGATACTTTACCCGATGTCTTGCATGAGCCTTTCTTGGTGTCTACATCGGTGGGTGAGTCGGTTGTTGCTAAGAGGGTATATAGAAATTGTAAGACCCCAAAATGATATACAGTTTATAGAGCCTACATGTTCGCCTTAATGTTATAAGGTCCTAAAATTACTTATAATATGGTTTATAGGCAGTTTATAAAGTTTGAGGTGATTTGGAAGTCAAACGTCAAGGGTCGACCGAAACATTCGACGACTAAGTCACCTAAATGCCTCGTATGTGGTTCTATATGATTATGGGTGATTCATGAGATTATGAAGTCCTTAAATGGTTTATAATGATTTTAAATGATAGTATATGAAGTTTCGTGAAGTTTGGAGGTCAAACGACCAAGAACATCCAAGGCTTTCAAAAGATAGCCCTTAAGACGTTCATCGTGTGTCATGGTGGGGCTTGGCCTGTTTGGACGTCTTTTAGTTTTTTTTTTGGATGAAATTTATTTGGAAGGTCTATAAATTGTTAAGGTTTATAATCGCATTGGAAACATCCGGGTACGACTTCTAAAGGGCCCCACAAGAGGCCCCAAAAGAAGGACACAAGGCTGTCGAAGACACTGCCTGGGCAGTGTCCATTGACGGACCCAACGATGGATCCTTGGTCCACCAACGGCTCGTCGAGCAAGTCTCATATACTGGAACTTGACTGGGTCAGGTCAAAATCCAAGAATTTGTCTAAGTGCCATGCGACGGAAGCCAGGCACGGACCGTCGACTTCATGACGCCTCGTGAGTGCCTTCGTCGTGGGTGGCCTGTCAACTGGCAGTTGCGTCTGTTTCATTTAAGGGGTGAATGGTAAATTCACCCCACGTCGTAACCTGACTATAATAGGTTTATTTTATTAATTTTAGGTGCATATAAGTCATCTAAAATGTGATGAACCCATTCCCAAACCAACTCACACAAATTGAACCTTTCCTTCCAAAAATGTTCTCTCTAAAACCACCATTGTTGGTGAAGCTCAAGAACAGATTTAAGTTGGGTTTTCCATGTATGAATCATGAAGTCTTAGAGGTTTTCATGTGAATAAATGTATGGTGATCCTTTATCTCTAAGTAACCTTTCACTTGGAGAGTTCTTCTCAATGTTTACAAAGAAAGTTTATGATCAAAGTTCTTCTTCTTCTATCTAGCCATGGGTTCTTTCTAAAAAGGTTTTGAATGATTGAATCATGATTAATTGAAGTTAATACAGTGGTTTTAACGTGAATTTTACTTCTAGTGCATGATGAACTCATTCTCCTTCACCAAAATGATTTAGCCTTGCATGGGCTTTGTGATCTTGAATTGCTATCGATTGAATTATGATTCTATTACATTGAGTTAATCGTATATGCTTTTATTTACATGAATTTATGTTGAAGGATCCATGAGGAGCAATGTATGAAGATTTGAGCATGTTTAGCCTAGTTTCTATAGTTCACTGTAACATTGGCTTCCTAATGATCTAAAGTGAAATTCGGTTAAGTTGTGGTTCTTGTAGCTACTGTTTTAGGTTAATATCATGGTTGAATTGTGGATATAAGGCTTGTATGAACAAAGTATAGAAGGCTTGGTGTGAATTAATATAGGTTCTTCTAGTCTATGGAGCTGTAACTTGTGATCTTGACGTTAGGTTAGTTGCTATAGGAATTGATCATGGTTAATGTCTATAGCTGCTGCCTATAACAAAATATGTGGATGAATTATATGTAATTAATACAATATGGGGCAATTCAATATAGGTTGAATAGGATTAACCTATGTAAACTTACCTTCCATGAACTCCTTATATGAAGCATGCTTGTGTCGACCTTAATGGCAAATCGTAGTAGTGTCTCATCTAGACTATGATATCATTAGTTACTGCCTTAGCGTGATATGATTCATGAAATATGATCTATAATCCATATAAAATAAATTGGCTAATGATCTATGTTCTTCTACTTCCTAGTACATGTGAGATGCCTTGTATTATGTTATAGTATGTTCTTGTAACGACTTGTACATGGTTTCTTATATGTTTAAAGTACATATATCTACTGCCATATATATGAATTATTGATAAAATAGGTGTATTGATCAATGAGGATCAAAGTTTGAGGTTGGTAAGAATGCCTATTTCCTCTGCTCTTCTACTTCTCTATTCTTTATAGAAATGTTGATGAAGCCTTGTATGACATTGTGTGGTATGGTCCACTTATGGTGGCGGTGTTTACTTTATTGTCATTATATATGTGTTTACCATGGACTTGAAGGCAAATTGATGAACTTATGAACATGTGCTTAAGATGATACTATGAGAAGCTTATGCCTACTTTACTATTCTAGTTGTAACCTAGGTTGTATGGCTATTGTATAAGCATGGGTGTATCCATGTTAGGGTAAATTATATGTGCTGACATTGATGTGTTAAAAAAGGTTAATAATCCCTTACCTATGTACCCCTATGTGAATGCATGAATAGCACAAGTTAGGAGTCTTAAGTGTATTATGATGTTGGCTTGTGTCCTATGTTATTGTGTGTTGTGTGGTCTATGATTGAAAGTGTATTATGATGTAAGAGGGTGGCTGCCTCAAGGTGTTGTTGATAGACATTATGTGATCATGTTGACCAATGTACACACACTCACACTTCATGCATTCTTAAGAGTAGTAAAGGTTCATGGTGTCTAAATGAAAGGTAGTTCTCATATTCACTAGTGTGTACTACTATGCATGTTAAGTTTATGTATATGAAAGTATGATATGTTTCCTCAACTAGGATGACTTGATAGGTGTACTAGTGTGGGCAAGGGTAGTAGATATATGATTGAATATGCTATAAGCATATGAGGAAGTAATATTCTAAAGCTTATGTTTTATAAATAAATGTAATAAAGGCTTTTCAATAAAAGGGAACTTAGCTTAGCACCGAGTGAACTTGAAAATGGGAGGTGATGACTTGTCCATAAAAGGAAAGATTCATCCTAAAGTTGCCCGTGTGATGTTAAATCCCTTGCTTATGGGATATGTCATCTAAGGGATTCCCATGAGGAGCGTCCCAATTACCACACGGTATGAATAGGGATATCTACCTCTTAGTTCTTGAACTATCTTGCCACCATAGGATACTATCTAGTGGATTCCACCTAAAAATCTATGTTTATAATGGGTTGTACCTTGGCCGGTAGACCACCTTCCATCGGTGTAAGGTTTGATGACACCAGATTCCATGTTTAGCATCGCATGGTCTATATCGGTTGAGGTTATAGTTTCCTAAAGGTATAGACAATGGAAGTAAATGAATAGGATCCTAACTAAAATGACTTAAAGGAGGTTACTTAGGATATGTGGACGTAATGAACCCATCTAGAAATTGCACAAGTAGCTCCTTAGGAAGTTTTAGGAAGGTATTCTAAGGTATATGATTAAGAATATGTCTTTATGCATGGTATGGTAGTAATTGTCTACTTGTCATGAAGATGTGCATGGTATGAGTCTAGATGATGTGATGTTATCTTTATATGCATGAAGTTGGTCTTATTAACTACATGATGAAGGTCTTGCTTGACATAAATGAAGTTGTCTTCTCTTACTATGTTGATATATGATTTTGATGTAAAGGCTTGTGGTCTCATGATAGGTGTACTAAGTATGTGTGAGGTATGGGGCCTTACATGTACATTGCACTAGTAGACTTAGATTGGGGTTATGAGTTATGTTTCATAAGGTTCAATATGAAGTAAATTAGTATATGTGCATATTGACGAGGAGTTCACTGTAATGTCTTATGATCTTGACTTGAATGTGTCTTCTAATGGGCTATACTTCTATGATGATATGTTTTGGCTTATGTTAGTTGTTTGTATGGTTTTACTTGTGGTTCTAAGATGATGCATTGCACCAAGTATCACTAAAGGGTTACTTAGAAGGTTAATGAATAAAGGAGAAAAGAGCTCACTGTAAAGTGGAAAGGGGGTTACTGTAATGTGCTTTAAAAATGCATTAAATTCTATATTTGATCTTATGTAATGTTTGGCCTTTGAATATGTTTATACGATGTATGTGAATGATATAAATGCTATTGGTTAAATGTTTTATGATGATTTACTCAAAAAGACATGAAGTATGATTTCAAAGAAAATGTCCCTTTTAAATGCATGTTTTTGCATGGTTGCCATACTTAGTACATTCTTGTGCTAATTCCATTCTTATCTACTTTTTACACAAAGTGTAGGTTATGGATGCTTAAAGGATGTCATGAATGGTAAATATCTTGCTAGATGATTCCCACGCTCAATGAAAGGAATCCTTAAAGTTCAAGGATGTCCTACTAATGTCTTTATTGTAAAGTGTTTCAATATTGTATAGTTATGTAATGTGTCTTATGGGCCGTGTCCCTAATGTACTCTAAAGATATTGAGTCTAAGATGGCAAAGAGACTTAAGGACTATAAATGTATTATGGCTTATGTTTTATACATATATGACTTGAAGTTTCGAGCATATGATGTGCTATGAAAAATTTTAAAATTTCTGCTAAATTTACTATGTTAATACGATGAATGATAAGTATGGTCTTGTATAAGACCTCCAAGAGGTCAAGTAAGCCGTGTTACTGCTAAGGGGTTCCCCCGGATGTGACAGAAATTGTCCTATCATGTTGCCCAATAGAGTTTCTAATGTTGATCTAGTTGAACTAGATATGCTTGATTTTGATATTATTTTGGGTATGGATTGGTTGCATTGTTGTTTTGACACTATTGATTGTAGGACAAGGGTAGTGAGGTTCAATTCCCAAATGAACCCATTGTTGAGTGGAAGGGGGGAAGTTCTATTCCTAAATGTGGTATCATTTCTTGTTTGAAGGCTTGCAAAATGATCTCTAAGGGCTGCCTTGTAACATTTTAAAATACCGAGGTCATGTGATAAGACTTAAATGGTCTCCTTAGGATCTAAACCAGTGTTCGTAGCCAATTTGACATGTTTAGAGTCCTTGAAGTGGTGTTGGAACCGAAAGTCCTAAACATCCGGCAATTGGTTCATAAGAGAGCTAGAGTGTCCTTTAGATTTAACCAAGTTAAAGAGTCGGAATTTGGTAAATGGTTGTAACCATAGGTGTAAAATATTGTGTGGGATGGTTTCATGCTTGAAAAGTCAGGGTACGACTCCCCGAGGACCAAACGAGAACCCTCGAGGAGGACCCTTGAAGCAGCAGGGCATGACGGACCCCATGACGGGGCGTCACAGGCGCGACGGGGCGTCGAGGCCTCCGTTGTGCCAGCCTTAGATCCTGGGGAAAAGCCTCCGCCTACACAAGTCTCTGACCAACGTGACGGATGTGCAGGACGGAGGGATGTCAGTCCGTCACGCCCACGACGGACCGTCGTCGGGGATCCGTCGTGGAGGGTCTGTCGCAGTTTCGGAAAAGTTAGTTTTTAGTTAGTTAATTAATTAAGTGTCTTAGGGGTAATGAGGGGTTTAAGAGAGACTAATGAGTGACTTAAGACCCCACTATAAATACCCAACCCTCATTAGCCTAATCATTCTCTCAAAAACAAAACTCTCTTCCTTCTCTCTACTTTCTCTCTCTATTGGAAGACTCCATTGGAGATCAACTTGGGGAGATCATTGAGGGCTGGATTAGCACGAAATTCACCATCAAAACGTCATCAAACCTTAAGGTATGGGATCTAATTCACCTTTGAGATTCTTTCCTCAAAGGGTTCCTTCAAAGATTTTTCCAAAAAGTTGAGTTTCTTATGGGTTTCATCCCAATCCGAATTTGATCATGTGAATTGAGTTAATTATGTATTCTTTGGGTTAGAATGAATAGATTATCATGAATTGTAACTTGATTATGGTTAATTGATGTAGTTTGATCTAGATTGTGGGTGATGACCCCTAACCCTTAACCCTAAGTGGAAAATTGATATGAATTAGGTTGAGTTTGATAGATTTGGTCTCATAATTAGTTAAATGATCTTTAATGATAGTTATTGCATTGATTATGGGTCTATTATGATGAATTGAAGTTCTTCACACCTATGTTCTTGAATATTGAATCTAAGTCAAGAAGATACCCTTGAGATCATGATATTAAGCTTTGATGTAGTATTGCTTCATAGTATAGTGCTCCTTTTGATTAGTTCTCGTGATTTGTTATTAAATTACATTGATGTGATGATCTAAGATTTGTTGATCTATGGGTTGATGGTAAGGTCCTTTATTGATGGACTATGGAGGAGTATTGGTAAGTCTTGATGATTCTAGCCTTTGTTTCCAATCATGGTTAATTGTTGTCAAGTGATAATGCTATGTTGAGGTATGCCTTGATTAATGTGATGAGTCAACATGATGTATGAGTTGATATGCTTGGGTTGGTTGTGAGGTTGCTAGGCGTAATATACCATAGGGAAGTTGTTACGATATGCCCTATTATGATGAGATGTACGAGGGTTAACTTCACCTATTTGAATTGTTAATGAAAGGACTAATTCTCATACAATTCATATTGAGCTATGATGATAATATACAAGGGATTGACCCTTCTATCTACTTAAATTGAGAAGATTAATAAAGATTAAAGGCTTCTCTAAAAAAGGGGACTTAGATTAGCACCGAGCGAACTTGACATTGAGAGGTGTTGACTTCCCTTAGAGGAATATTCACCATTTGTTCTTTATAGAGTGTTGACTTCCCTTAGAGAAATACTCACCTATGGATCTACATGAAGTGTTGACTTTCCTTGAGAAATATTCACTCATGAATTCTCATGAGGTGAGGCCCCATTACCGAATGGTATATAGAGGGAATACCTATCTCTTAGTTCTTGAACTATGTTGCCACCATAGGATACTAGCTAGTGGATCCACCTAGATAGCTACTTTCACGTTTGGTTCTACTTTGGCCGGTAGACCACCTTCCATCGGTGTAAGGTTTCACGACACCGGATTCCACATTCGATTATGTGGTCTATGTTGGTTAAGGTAAATGTTCTCTAAACTAAAATGAATGAGTAAGGTATAGACTAATCAAAATAACTTGAGAGGTTGGCTATAGCTTAGGTAGGGGTATGGGACTCTACCTACGCCTTGCACTAGTTTACCTTGATAGGAACTTTGAGACGTCAATATTATGCATGTAAAGCGATTGTATGATATAAATGGTTTGTATGTTGAATAACATGCTTATGAATATAATGTTGTTGTCTTTGCTTGAAGAAGGACGTATTATGATATGAAGAGTATGTTGGTAAGCAAATTGCTAATTGTAGTCTTGGTAGGTTACTTGATTGAGTAGGAGACATGGTAATTTTACTTGATCATTGCACTTGTGACTTAGTTAAGGTTATTATTAGTATGCTTTGTTTTGTTATGGTTTATTTGCACATATAGTCTGTTATGTTTTCATAAATGTCCCTCTTTAAATATATTTGATTGGTAATTTTATATGAGATTTCATACTTAGTACATGTGGAGTACTAATCCCTTTTCTTTCCGTTTTCCCAAACATCTTAGGTTCGGGTCGTTGAGCTTGATCCAAATTGCTAGGAAGGAAGACTTGGGGTATTTTGCCATCCAAGTGGTAGGTCCTCACTTTCTCGAGGACGTGGCCGATATCTCTCTTTTATGATGTGTAGTTACTATGATTCTATGTTGACTCTTTTATTTTTTTGAGACGATGTAGTGGACAGCCTATATGCGGCTTCTTTCATTTGATATAGGGCTATGCCCAAGACTTATTTTAATCGATAGATGGTTTATGAGATGAGACGGTTTTATGGCTATTATTTTCTAAATATATAAGTGTATGAAATAAAAGTAGAAGACTAAGTAATCTTCGTATATGAACAAGTCTATGTATACTTATTATATATAAATATGTGTATGTAGAGGTCTATGTAAACCTCCGAGTAGTTTTAGATAAAAAAGTTTTTAATTATTTCTGATTTTTAGTCGATGAATGCTATGACGAAGCTAAGGATGCTTGTCTTAGTCCTCCGAGAGGACGACGATGCCGGTTACGTCTAGGGGGTAAACCCGGATGTGACATGCCTATATCATATAGTGAGAGTCCAAGATCTTGACTCCGAAATTCCTCCCATTGAGTCGGTCCCCGTAGTGAGTGAATTTCCGTAGGTTTTCCCTAATGACCTTCCCGGTATTCCTTCCGAGCGGGAAATTGATTTTGGTATCGATTTGCTACCGGAAATAAACCCTATTTTAATTCCTCCTTATCGAATGTCTTCGGACGAATTGAAGGAGTTGAAGGCACAACTTAAAGATTTTCTAGACAAGGGATTTATAAGGCCTAGCATTTCTCCATGGGGTGCTCTGGTCTTGTTCGTGAAGAAGAAATATGGGTCCTTGAGGATGTGTATTGATTATCGCCAACTCAACAAAGTCACAGTCAAGAACAAGTATCCTCTCCATCATATTGATGATTTATTTGATCAACTCCAAGGGGCAAGCTACTTCTCCAAAATTTATTTGAAGTCGGGGTATCACTTGCTAAGGGTGAGAGGTGAGGATGTACCAAAGACGGCTTTTCGGACTCGTTATGGCCACTATGAGTTTCTTGTTATGTCCTTTGGTCTCACTAATTCTCTGGTGACGTTCATGGACCTAATGAATAGAGTATTTCAAAGTTACCTAGATTCATTTGTCATTGTGTTCATTGATGACATCTTGGTATATTCGAAGAATGAAGGTGACCACATGGGTCATTTGAGGGTGGTATTGAAAACCCTTAAAGAGCATCAATTGTTTCCCAAGTATAGAAAATGCGAGTTTTGGTTGCGGTCGGTGGCATTTATTGGTCACATCATCTCTAGTGAAGGAGTTGAGGTTGATCCAAGGAAAATGGAAGCGGTGAGGAATTGTCTGAGACCATTGACTCCAACTGATATACGGAGTTTCTTGGGTCTTGCGGGTTATTATCGGATGTTCGTGGATAGGTTCGCGTCCATTGCATATCCTTTGACTACTTTGACCCAAAAGAGTAAGATGTTTGAGTGGTCCGAAGCATGTGAAAAGAGATTTCAAATGTTGAAAGATAGGCTTACTTCGGCTCCGGTGTTGACATTAGCGGAGGGTTCAAAGGGCTTTGTGGTTTATTGTGATGCATCCCGTGTTGGTTTGGGGTGTGTGTTTATGTAACATGGGAAGGTTATTGCCTATGCTTCTAGGCAACTTAAGGTGCATGAGAGGAAGTATCCCACTCATGACCTTGAGTTAGCGGCCGTGGTGTTTGCTTTGTAGATTTGGAGGCATTATTTGTCTGGCGTCCATGTTGATGTGTTCACCGATCATAAAAGTCTCCAATACATGTTTACCCAAAAGGAGTTGAATCTCCGACAAAGAAGATGGCTTGAGTTATTAAAAGATTATGATATGAGTGTTCTTTATCATCCTGGCAAGGCGAATGTTGTAGTGGATGCTCTAAGCCGTTTATCTGTGTGTAGTGTTTCTCATGTTGATGAAGCCAAAAGGGACCTAGTGAAAGAGGTTCATCGATTGGCTAGATTGGTAGTTAGATTGGAGGGTTCTTCAAATGGTTGTGACATGGTCCATCATAACTCCGAATCATCTTTGATTGTTGAGGTGAAGTCTAAACAACACCTTGATAAACCATTAATGGAGTTGAAAGATTCGGTTCTTAGCAAGGTTAATGAGTCCTTTTCCTTAGGGGGTGGATGGTGTTTTGAGATATCAAGGGCGGTTGTCTGTTCCAAATGTTGATGATTTGCAAAACCGTATCCTTGAGGAAGCTCATGGGTCCCATTATTCCATTCATCCGGGGTCAACAAAGATGTATCATGACCTTAGAGAGGTATATTGGTGGGAAGGTTTTAAGAGGGACATAGCGGAGTTTGTTGCTAAGTGTCCAAATTACCAACAAGTGAAAGCCGAACATCTAAAACTGGGTGGCTTACTACAAGAAATGCAAATTCCTACTTGGAAGTGGGAAGACATCAATACGGATTTTTTTGTAGGTTTGCCTAAGACCGCAAAAGGGTATGACTCCATTTGGGTGGTGGTTGATAGGCTGACCAAGTCGGCTCATTTTATTCCCGTCAAGGCTACCTATTCGGCGGAGGATTAAGCTAAGATCTTCATAGATGAGATTGTGTGTCGCCATGAATTCCATTATCCATCATATCAGATAGGGGTGCACAATTCACATCTAGGTTTTTGAGGTCATTTCAAAAAGGGTTGGGTACTAAGGTGAAGTTGAGTACCGATTTTTATCCTCAAACGGATGGTCAAGCGGAATGTACTATTCAAACCCTTGAGGATATGCTTAGAGCTTGTGTCATCGATTTCAAAGGTAGTTGGGATAAGCACTAGTCTTTGGTGGAGTTTGCTTTCAATAATAGTTTTCATTCATCCATTTCCATGGCTCCTTATGAAGCCTTATATGGTAGGAGGTGTAGGTCTCCTATTGGATGGTTCGAAGTCGGTGAGTCCTCAATTCTTGGTCCATTCTTGATCTATAAGACATTGGAGAAAGTCCATGTAATAAGGAATCGGTTGCAAACGGCCTATAGTCGGCAAAAGTCCTATGTCGACAATAGGAGAAGGGATCTTGAGTTTGAGGAAGGTGACAAAGTGTATTTGAAGATTTCTCCTATGAAAGGGGTTGTTAGATTTGACAAGAAAGGGAAGTTGAGCCCTTGTTATGTGGGTCCCTACGAGATCTTGCAAAGGGTAGGTAAGGTGGCTTATGAGTTGAAGTTACCAAGTGAATTGGCTTTAGTTCATCCGGTCTTTCATGTTTCCATTCTTAAGAAGTGTGTGGGTTATCCCGAGTCCATTCTTCTTATTGAGGGCCTTGGGGTCAAGGATAACCTCTCTTATGAGGAGGTTCCGGTCTAAATTCTTTATAGACAAGTGAAAAGGTTGAGGAACAAAGAGGTGATATCCGTAAAAGTGTTATCGAGAAACCACTTAGTTGTGGGTGCTACACGGGAGGCCGAGGCCGACATGAAGTCCCGATATCCTCATCTTTTTTATGATTGAGTTTAGTCATCCTTTCTAATAGTGTAAATATGATTAGTAATTGAAGTCCTTTGATTTTTGGGGTGATGAAATGCGAAAGATGAATTTTTGAATTTTGGGCAGTGAGCTGCCAGTGATTTTGCTTCAAAATGTGAATATTTTGTTTTGGCTCGTTTTAAGTCATGTTGTGTATTTTGACATGTAGAGTCTTTATGAAATGTTTAGTATCATGTTAATAAGTTGAATTTGAATCTAATTGACTCATGTTTGTCATGTTGTGCTCAAATAGTTGTTAGTGAGAAGGAGGTACCTTATAAAGTGAGGTTGAGTCTCATATTTGGTAATTGAAGTTTTAAATTGCCTTGATTGAAAGGATATGTATTGTATTGTATTGAAATGCTGGTTGTTGGGCTGCTAGTCTTGAGTCTATTCCTTCCTTGAAAAGAATTTTAGTGTCATTCGGGGGTGAATGTTCCTAAGGGGGGGATAATGTAACATTTCGAAACTTCAAGATGTGTCGTAAAGCCTAACATAGGGACAATGAGGTCTAGGCACTGTTTTTAAGTCATTTTTCATGAATTTAGGTCATGTAGGCATTTTAAGAACGTCCATGACGTTCGAAAAGTTGGTTCACAAGGGTGCTAGTGTGTCTTAGCTTGTTTGAATAGTTTTTAAGAGTCGGAATTATACGGAAATTAGTAAAAATATGTGTAACACGTGTTAGGGATGTTTCATGGTCGAAAAGTCCGGGTACAACTCCCCAAGGACCAACCAAGGGCCCTTGAGGAGGACCCTTGCGCTTGGGACAACACTGCCTGAACAGTGTGGAATCGACGTACAAGGAGACGGGCCGTGTGTTGACAAACGAGGAGTCGATGCCTCCGTTGTCCCACACTTAGCCATGGTAAGGAAGACCCTCTCCTTCACAGTCTCTGAACTCAACGACGGAGTGCAGGACGAGAGGGGTAGTGCCCGTCAACTTATAGACGGCCCGCCGTTCGGGGTCTCGTCTGTGAGGGTCGAGTTTTGCTGCAAAATTTTAAATGGTTTCATTTAATTAGTTAGGGGATTAGATAATTTAATTATGGGTTAAGCGAGTTTAATTAATTTTATTTAAGTCCCAATATAATACTCCCAACCCTCATTAACCTAACACAACTCTAAAACAAATCTCTCTACCTTCTCTCTACTTTCTCTCTCTATTGGAAGACTCCATTGAAGCTAAGTCTAGGAGGTGATTTGGGGGCTGGAAAAGGGTGGATTCATCTTCAATTTCCCATAAAGACAATAAGGTATGGGATCTCATCACCTTTGAGACCTCTTTCCTCAAAAGGTTCATCCAAATTGATTTCAAAAGTTAGTGATTTCTAATGGGTTTCATTCAATTCCGAATTTGATGTTATGAATTGAGTTGTTGATGTTTACTTTAGGTTGATATGAGTTGATTAACATGTATTCTAACTTAATTGGACTAATTGATGATGATGTTGCCTAAATTGAAGAACATATTCCCAAATCCTTAACCCTAGGTTGTGTTCTTGACTTAGATTGTAAATTGTTCATTCAATTGACTTGCTTAAGGGTTGAATCACTTGTATATGATGTTGATATGCTGTTTATGAACCTATTATGATGATAATTAGTCTTTTATGTGAGTTTTTGATAGGGAATATAGGGTATGATGAATTGACTAAATCCTAAGCTTTGATCTACTATTGAATATTGAAGTAGTGACTCTTCGATACTTCTGATTACATTGGTTATTGAATTTTGGTGATTTGATGACCTAATTGGGTTGAAGTAAGGGTTGATGGTAATACCTTGGTGATTGTGATATTGTGAAGAAGACTTGGTATGTCTTGTGACCTTATCCTTTGTTTCAATTATGGTTAATTGTGGTTAAGTCATGATGATTGTATTGCAGCATGTTTGTATAGGATTTATAGGTTGGTATGATGTTGAATTGAAATGTCTTGGTATGGTGGTGAGGTTGCTTAAAATGTAAAGTGATAAGGGTAATGATGATTGCCAAATGTTCTTTATTATTGAAAGGCTATAAAGTGTTTACTTATAAGAATTATGATGAAAGGCTTTTACTCATACAAATTCCTATTGAGCTATTATGATGATGATTATACAAGGGATAGACCCTATGACCTAAACAAATTTGTGAATTATAAATAAAGACTAAAGACATTTCAATAAGGGACTAGCTTAGCACCGAGTGAACTTGACAATGAGAGGTAATGGCTTTCCAATAGAGGAAGTGTTATCGTTTGGTCCTATATGTGATGTTGACTCCCCATTGAGGGATACTCATTTCATTGATTCCCATGAGATGAGGCCCCAATTACCAAGAGGTATGTAGAGGGAATATCCTATCTCTTAGTTCTTGAACTATGTTGCCCCCATAGGAAGACTAGCTAGTGGATCCACCTATAAAGCTATGTTTATATTAGGTATTACCTTGGCCGGTAGACCATCTTCCATCGGTGTAAGGTTATGACACCGGATTCCACATTAGCTTATATGGTCTATGTCGGTTAAGTCAAGTGTTCCCTAAACTAAAATGAAGTAATGATGTATAGGATTACTAAGGTGACTTGAAAGGTTAGACTTAACTTAGGTAGGGGTATGGGACTCTACCTAGGTCTTGCACTAGTTTGCCTTGATAGAAGCTTTAGGAGGTCAATATTATGTATGTAAATGATTATGAAAGGTAAATGACTTTATATGATGATTATTATATTTATAGACATGCAATTAGTTCTTGCTGACTAAAGTATGAACTTATGTATGTTGAAGGTTATGTTATGTGATGTATCTTACCATTTCTGATTGTTGTTTGGTTACTTGATTAAGTAGGGTTATGGGGTTTTACTTGGTCATTGCACTTGTGGCTTTATAAGGGATATGTATGGTTGTCTTGCTTTACTTGTTCACATGATCAACTCTTATTCATAATTGTAATATGATTACTTGATGTTAGGGTTATGTGAGATTATGGGTTCAAATATGTGATATGCATATTGTTGCTTTGACTTGATTAAGCATGTTTAATTGGTTAGTCTAGTTGTTGATTGTGCATAAAGATATGAAATGGCATGATTTAACTAAATGTTCCTTTTTAGCATGTTTGATTGTTTTATGTGCATATGGTCTCATACTTAGTACATGTGGCGTACTAACCCCATTTTCTCCCCTTTTTCCCAAACACTTTAGGTTCCTGTCGTTGCGGTTTGGTTCGAGGCGATTGAGAAGAAGGCTTTGATACTCTTATCATCCAAGTGGTAGGTCCTCATTTCCCCGAGGATGATGCCGATATTCTACCTACGTATTGTTTAGCTAATATGACACTTATGTTGACTCTATCTTACATTTGAAGACAAAGTTGTATAAAGCCAATATGTGGCTTACTTTTATCGTTGTAGGGCTATGCCCATGTTGTATTTTCATTTTAGATGATTTATGAGATTTGACGGATTTTATGACTCTAATTCTATCTTATATATATATGATGAAATAAAAGTAGAAGACTAAGTAATCTTCACATACAAACAGGTCTATGTGTACTCGATATTATACTATTATGTGTATGTAGAGGTCTATGTAAACCTTCGATTAGATATAGTTAAAAAGTTTTAATTTTTCCGCATAATTTAGCCAATGAATGTTATGATGAATGCTAAGAGGCTAGTCTTAGTTCTCAAAGATGACGACGATGCCGGTTACATCTAGGGGGTGCTCCCCGGATGTGACAATACTCATGCAATTCTTATTGAGATATGACAATGATGATTATACAAGGGATAGACCCTATGACCTAAACTAAGCTATGATTATTAATAAAGGATTAAAGACATTTCAAAATGGTACACTAGCTTAGCACCGAGTGAACTAAAGTGAGGAGTGTCCCTTAACACACAGGGAAGGTAGGATCACTAATGTAATCTTGAGATTGGAGACTATAATGCATGTAGCATAAAGAGGGTCCCAACTATATCTCCTAGTTCTTGAACTATGTTGCCCCCACAGGAGTACTAGCTAGTGGATCCACGAAGTTGCTATATTCATGTGTGGTACTACCTTGGCAAGTAGTCCGCCTTCCTTCGGTGTAGTGTTTCATGACACCTAATTCCACGTTAGCTCATGTGGTCTATGTCGGTTAAGGCAAGTAGTTCCCAAAAGTTAAAATGAACTCTTACTAGGATGACCTAAGGGGTTTAACTTAGTCTAGGTGGGGTATGAGACTCTACCTAAGCATTGCACTAGTTAACTTTAAGGGAAGTCTTGGGGCGATGTTCTTATATATGAATATGATTGAAAATTGTACATGTTATGCATATGATGATCTTGATCATTGATGATACTAAATGATGATTGGTTTCACTTATGAACATGTGTTGATCTCCATTGCTAAAGTATGATGATATGTACTCTTAAATGGAATGCTATGTGAAGTTGGATATTAGTCATAGTTCTTGTTGGGTTACTTGATTAAGGTTATGGGGCTTTGCTTGGTTATTGCACTTGTTGACTTAATATGGGTTCATGAGTGATTGTCTTGCTTTGATTATGTTGATATGAAATCTTGTCTATGCTTATTGCTACTATAACTTGATGATAGAATTATCTTGACTAAGTGTTCAATTATGTGATATGCATGATGGCTTGGCTTGCCCTAGGATTGTTAGTCTTGTGATGTACATGCTTTTGACTTAATAACGATGTCTTATTGGTTGGTATGGTCTTCTTGAATATGCATAAGGCTTTCTAAATATAAAATAGCATGTTTTAATGAAATGTCCCATTTTAGCATGATTTGATAGTATATGTGCATATGGTCTCATACTTAGTACAAGTAGTGTACTAACCCCATTTCTCCCTTTTCCCCAATAATTTTAGGTTTCGGTCGTGGAAGGCTTTTGAGAAGACTTTGAAGAAGACTTGGAATCTTTCAATCATCCAATTGGGTAGGTCCTCACTTTACGAGGGCAATGCCACTATCAAGCCTATTGAGTTGTTTTAGTTTTAAGACTCTTATTTTCTTTCCTTTTTATTGAGTTCGAATTGTATAGCCTATATGTGGGTCTATTACATTGATGTATGGGCTAGGCCCAATTTGTTATAATCTTGTTAGATGGTTATGAGATGAGATATCCATTTGAGACTATGTTATATCTTATATATACTTATGTGCAATAAAAGTAGAACAATATGTAATCTTTTCAATACGAAGGGTCTATGTATACTCAATATGAATATATATTATGTGAATGTAGAGGTCTATGTAAACCTCAATGTAGAAGTAATGAAATATTTTAAATTTTTCCACATTTTGACCTATGAATGTAATGATGTAAGGTAAAAGGCTAGTCTTAGTCCTCAAAGAGGACGATGACGCCGGTTACATCTAGGGGGTGTTTAATGGATGTGACACTTACACCAATGGAAGGTGCTCTACTTAGCCAAAGTAGAACATTAACACATGCTAGCAAACTGAGTGAAATCACTTGATGGATCTTATGTGGCAAGCATAGTTTATGGAACTTGGAGGTACATGTGGAAACCCTCTTTATGCCAAATGGGGCATTTTAGTTATCCACTTATGAAAATCCTCTTTATGCCTATTGATTCATTGTAGTTATACAACTCGTGACGATAATGGAGAACACCTTCCCACATTGGGAAGGGGCAACCCTCATCTACGTTCACTCGTTGCTAAGCTAAATTTCCTTTATTGAAAAGTCTTTATTACGTTACATTATAAAACATAGGCTTTAGGAGATTGACTCCTCATATGCTTAGCTCATAGGTCATAAATGAGAGTTTATCAACCTATATCATGTGAGAAACCCTTTTACTTGGACATAGCATATTCAAGCACCATCTATTTTAGGGTACTCTTGGGAACGCCTTCCAAGCGCCCCTCTATTGACTAGATCATGATACATATGTGTATGTATAAATATATGTGAGCCAGTCCTTTCACATAACACATTAAGGCCACACATGTTCATACATTAATGCATAAG
Source organism: Solanum sitiens (assembly GCA_016801875.1). Lineage (NCBI taxonomy): Eukaryota > Viridiplantae > Streptophyta > Magnoliopsida > Solanales > Solanaceae > Solanum > Solanum sitiens. The sequence continues at coordinate 205,301 of JABWTJ010000791.1, forward strand.
TGTATTTATGACAAATCCTTTCATATAAACACATTAAGACACTATGCACCTTGATAACATAACCATGCATTCATATTCATATGCATAGAAAACCAAACCTAGGAACTATCCTGTCAAGGCACACATGTGGAATGCATAGACAAGGTCTCATACCTTTGTCCATACTAGTACAGCTATCAAGTCATCGTAGTTAATAATACATCACATAGCATCATAGAAGAATAACATACCATAAGACACATTTATTCAAGACTTACAATATTATTACAGTAAGCTCTAGTCATTATGCACATATGCTAACTTTACTTCACATAGAACATTATAAGACCTTCATCATAGTCAGTACATAGACATAAACCTAACATAACCATTGACATTCTCATAACATTAGCAATACAACCTAGATCATAGCTAGAATAGTAAACTAGGCATAGGATTCACATAGGGTGATCATCACCACCACTTATTCATAATACAATTGCCTTAAAGGCAATGATCACATCACATACATATTGTCAATAAAGTAAACACCGCCACCATAAGTAGACCATACCACACAATGCTATAAAGTCTTCATCAACTAACAATTCTATAGAAAAGTAGAGGGAAAAGTCATTCTTACCAATTCATCAACCTTTGATCATCATTTATAAATACACCTTTTTAATCAATAGTTAAAGTATAGGGAAGTAGCTAAATGTAGTTTAATATAAACGAAATCATGTATAAGCCACTACAAGATCATGCTACTAACAAGTACACTACATCACCAATTCACTAGAGAGTAGAGAGACATAGATAACTCACCAATTTCCCTTGACTTGATCTTCAATCATAATTCATCAACTATATACATGTAGGGCAGTATCTAAACATATAGCAGTCGAATCTAAATCATGCTTCATTTACCGTAGAATTGATATTGCATCATGTACATTACAATATCAATCTATAGGCTAGAAGAACCTACATCAATCCTTACCAATTTGATTGTATATATTCACATTGAATCAATTACACCTAATTTATCATCACATTACATTGACGGAAATAGCTAAGACGATTCATCATAATTGAATCTCATAACATTCATTCTAGCTTCAAGATCACAAAATACTACATTATAGGCTAATCTTATTCAAACCTTCAAACATTTATCCACATGGATCACTAATTAACAATTCACCATCAATACACATACTAGGAAGTAGATATAAGCATTTTAACATAATTGAATGACAATTCAATTTACATAAGATCAAGATCACAAAGCCCATACATAGGCTAAAACGAGTTTGAGAGAGATCATAGGTTTAATATGGAATTGGATTGAAAATCACATTCAAATCAGTAGATAATAAATAATTCATTAACATTATGCTTTTGAAATCAATTTGAGAAAGAACCATAGCTATATTGAAGAAGGAGAAGTTTGATCATGAATTCTGTTTTAAAACATTGAAAGGAACTCTATAGGTGAATGGTTATGTACAGATGAAGAATCACCATACCTTTATTAAATGAAGGAAACACAAAAAATTGGTGAATAACGCATGGAAATCCCATCTACAAGCTCACCTTGAGCTTCATTTCCCATTGAGGTTTCTAGAGAGGATATTTTGGGAGAGGGAAGTCTAATTTTTGAAGAATGAATTGGGAATCGGGTTATAAAATTTTTTAACAATCCTAATATACCAAAAAAAATAACCAAATAAACCTACTAGGGTAAGGTTAGGACGTGGGGTGAATTTCACATTCACCCCATGATGAAACAGCGTGCATGGCAGTGATGGTGCAGCATGCATCGATGGACCCATCCACGTCGAGTAGGTCCATCGACGGACCGTACTGCAAACCGTTGTTTGTGTATGGGGCTGGTCAACTGACTTGAGACTTCACCAATCTAAGTCCCAATCAATGCCTCACTGTAAACGGAGCATAGGTAAACCTACTGGCCGTCTATTGAGGATCGTTGGCAGAGGCAGTGTCTAGGCAGACTTTGGGTCCTCTTTGAGGGCCTTTTGCGGGGCCCTTGGGAAGTCGTACCCCGATGTTTCCAACGTAAATATAAACCTTAAAATGTCAAGGACCTTCCACATTACTTTCACCCAAAAAAGAACACTCGGAACACGTCCAAACATGCTAGGCACACTCAAGTCGCACATGCACATCTCAAGGGCTAACTTTCAAACGTCTTGGACGTTCTTGGACCTTTGACTTCCAAATGACTTTTAATCAATCATGCATATATTAAAAAATTTAATTAACATGTTCGCAAGCTTATAGGCACATGTGAGGCTCTAGACACCTTAACTCATTTTAGGGGTCTTACAATATCACCAACTTGCGAATATTCGTCCTAAAATGACACTTGGAACACATTAATCACAACAAGGACTTCAATAAATCATAGAGCAACTCATAATATTCATAACATCACCACATAGAATTCAATGCACCAAACTTACAAGGAACACAAACTTCAAACCATTTAGCACTCAATGAAACCCATGCAAGCAAAAACCTTTATTTACTCACTTTCAAAAATGCATCAAACACTTAGGCTCTAGTCATGTTCATAGGAGGAATCATCCTTCTCCTAATCATAAAATGGTCTTTTCATTTAATTTTATTAAGATTCAATCATGCAACCATATTTAAGTCACACTTAAGCAGATTCAACAACACTCAAGAGACTAATAAGCACTCATACTTCAATGCACTTAGACTTGACTTGAGTAAATCAGCAAGGATCTTTATTAATTAGACCTAGTGCCATGAATTTCATACTCAACCATACCATGTTTATTTGTGTCCATGGAGGAATGTCCTTCTCCTCAACAAATTTACATGTCGAGTTCATAGGCAAGCAATGCACAAAGGCCAATTCATTTAAAAATGAGAATTTCTCAACTTTTAACCAAACCATGCTCATACTTTATTCCTAATGATGTAAAATTGGTAATTCACACCACACACATCACAACAATAGGAAGTCATTTCACATAATTTCAATTCCTAGTATAACACTAGCTTTCATCACATGCATCATTTAAAGAAAATCTGACAATTTATAGGCACACACAAAGACACTAGCTAAACGTGCCTTCACTTTTCAAGAGTGAGCCTACAATCATGCTTTCCAAACCAAAAAAGTAACATAATTTTTAAGAGACTCAATATTTTTCATTTTAAAGAGGCTCAACTTCTACATATTAAGAGTGACTTCAAACATGCTTCTTACCTTATCTCATGAAGTTAAATGCACCACCAACGTATCAAGATGCACAATCAACATGATAAAACCAAAATTTGATAAAAAATCATTTTTCATGAAATCTAGAATATTTAGAACATGCTTAACATAGTGTCAATTAAGACATACAAAACATAGGGAGAACATGCAACTTATACTTTTATGGAAGACTCCTATCATGAACAAGCTTCTAGGAACTCTTTAGTTTCAAGCTCAATTAAGAATAGAAGGACAAGATTAAAAATATATACAACCTTACTACTCCCATCACCATCCCCCACTTAGGGTTAACCCAATTAAGATAAACTTAACCCAACCTCAAGAGGGTCTTAGGTTACCAACCTTCATCATCATCACTTAAAACAGATTACCACTTCAGAAGGAATTATAGTAACTCAACATAGGAACACCAAAGGGTATTTTAAACCTTATCATCTAGGAATATTATCCCCAATCATCAATTTAGGTCATACTACCCAACCACATAAAGTTTTGAACAATATCATAGTCACCAAGGGTTATACAACACTAGAGGAAAACAATAGCGGAGACTTAACCATAAGGCCTCTTTCTTTTCTTTGAACATTACAGTAAGGTAACTTCTAGGTCAATACAACCTACATCATCACCATAAAAGATAAGCATGCTACCCTCACTTCTAGGATCAATTCTACACAAAAGACTCCAATCCAAATAAGGCAACCATGAAGAACCACACATATACAAAGGGCAACATTTTAACCATTACACATATATAAGGCAACATTGAACTATTAAACATACATATATAGGCAACATGTATTTTTGGCCATTTACCACATTCTTCAAAGCATTTCAAATCCAAACCATATCATAAGACTATCACTATAAAAACCATATAGCAACACACCATTCCAAAAAGAGATTCATTTTAACCACACCAACTTCTAACATGCTTTAATCATATCATGACATACATTTGTCGACATAACATACATATTTCACATATACTCATATATATCCACAAAGGGCATCATATAAACATCAGCCAAAGTTTACCTTCACACATATTCATCAAACCATAAAACCAACATAAGCATCAAAACTCACATTTTCTCCCTCAAGCATAGAGATACCATCTCATCCAAGAAATCACATCTAAAAGACCACCAGACAAGTAAACATAAGATAGAGATCTTATAGAGTTAAGTTCTATGGCAAGACATGAGAATGATGAATAAGGGAAACTCTATCGTCCTATAGCCTATCACTCATAGATGTGTTGCGACCCAGCACCGATGATTGAGACTCTACTATGCGTGTCAATATGGGACTTTTGGAACCTAAAACCACTTTTATAAACCTCATGATTTGATACCACGTTTGTCATGACCGGAGAGCACCCCCTAGAAGTAATATGGCGTATTTGACCTCTTAGAAGTCTCATACAAGCCCATAGTTATCATTCATCGCATTCTCATAGGTAAATTTAGCGAAAAATTTAAAACTTTCTTAGGACATCATATGCTAGAAAATCACTTCCATTATATATAAAATATCATAATACATAGTTAAAGACTCTAGTCTCTTTTTTCCATCCTAGACTTAACATCATTAGAGTACGTTAGGGACACGTCCCTTACAGCATAAAACATAAGTATATTTATTACATAACTTTACAGTAAACTAAGGCTTAAGAAATCCTTGAACTTAAGGATTCCTTTCCTTGAGCTTGAGAATCACATATCAAGCTCCTTATAATGAAAGACATCCTTTAAGATCCATATCCTACACTTTGTGTAAAAAAGGTAGAGAAGAACGTAGTTAGTACAAGAATGCACTAATTATGGCAACCATACAAAAACATGCATTTAAAAGGGACATTTTACTTGGAACCATGCATCATGTCTTTTTGTGAAAACTTCATAAAACCTTTATACAATAAGCATTATACCATTTACATACTTCATATAGGCATATTTCAGGGTTAAACGTCATATAAAATCACACATTGCATTTAAGACATTTTAGAAACACATTACAATAAGCTTTCCCATTTTACAGTAAGCTTGCATTTCCTCCTTATAGTGAACTTGTTGCTTTCACAGTGAGTTCATCTTTACATTAATTCCTTAACTTCCCAAGTATTCCGTGTAGTGATACTTGGTGCAATGCATGAACAATGTACCATTACACTATCCATACTCAAGCATCACCTTATGACCACAAGGGACTCAACATACAACCTTTCAACTCAACACATACATTCATATAGGATCTTTTCATACAACAAGGCACATTCTTCACATTAGACACAACATAATACCTTACTCATAATCCTGATCTAAGTCTACTAGTTTAATGTACGCATCATAACAAGTACTTCATATACCAATCATAATACTATAGTCAACTACATGCATATCAAGTAGGACCTTAAATCATATAGTCAATAAGACCAACATTATACGCATAAGGAGAGACCTCATCATATAGAACCATTAGGACTCATACCATGCATATCATCGCAACAAGTAGACAATACGACAATGTCATGCATAAAGACATAAACATATGCATATACATTGGAACACCTTTCTAGAACTCCCTTCAAAGAGCTACATGTGTGATGCATAGGTGAAGTCCCATTACCCGGCCTACACTAAGCAAACATCCCTTAGGTTATCCTAATTAGGGTTCTAGTCATTTACTTCCATTGTCCATTTTACTTTAGGGACTATAGCCTTAACCGACACTAAGACCATGGGTGCTAAACATCCAATTTGGTGTTATAGAGCCTTACACCAATGGAAGGTTCTCTACTTATCCAAAGTAGAACATTAACACATGCTAGCATACTAAGTGAAATCACTTGTTGGATCCTATGTGGAAAGCATAGTTTATGGAACTTGGAGGTACATGTGGAAACCCTCTTTATGCCAAATGGGGAATTGTAGTTATCCACTTATGAAAACCCTCTTTATTCCTATTGAGGCATTGTATTTATCAACCGTGAGGACTATGGTGAACAAGCCTTCCCACATTGGGAAGGGGCACCCCTCATCTAAGTTTACTCGGTGCTAAGCAAAGTTCCCTTTACTGAAAAGCCTTTATAACATTATTTTATGAAACATATGCTTTAGGATATTGACTCCTCATATTCTTAACTCATAGGTCATAGATGAGAGATCATCAACCTATATCATGTGAAAAACCCTTTCACATGGACATTGCATATTCAAGCACCATCTAGTTTAGGGTACTCTTGGGAACACCTTCCTAGCACCCCTCTATTGGCTAGATCATCATACATGTGTGTGTATATACATATATGTTAGGAAATCCTTTTACATAACACATTAAGGCCACACATGTTCATACATTAATGAATAAGTGTATTTATGACAAATCCTTTCATATAAACACATTAAGACACTATTTACCTTCATAAGATAACCATGCATTTCTTTTCATATACATAGAAAACCAAACCTAGGAACTATCCTATCAAGGCAAACATGTGAAATGCATAGACAAGGTCACATACCCTTGCCCATACTAGTACACATATCAAGTCATCCTAGTTAATGATAGATCACAAAACATCATAGAAGGATAACATACCATAAGACATATTTATGCAAGACTTACAATATCATTACAGTAAGCTCGAGTCATTATGCACATATGCTAACTTTACTTCGCATAGAACATTATAAGACCTTCATCATATGAAGAACATATACATAACCCTAAAATAATAATTCACATGCTCATAATATTAGCAATACAACCTAGATCATAGCTAGAATAGGAAACTAGGCATAGCCTTCACATAGGGTGATCATCACCACCATACATTCATAATATAATTTCCTTAAAGGCCATGATCATATCACGTACATGTAACATCCGGGGAGCACCCCATAGAAGTAAAATGGCGTACTTGACCTATCAGAGGTCTTTTACAATCCCAAAGTTATCATTCATCGCATCAACATAGTAAATTTAGCAGAAAATTTAAAACTTTTCATAGCACATCATATGCTAGAAACTTTACTTCATATATATATATATAAAATATCGTTATGCATACTTATACCTTAAGCCTATTTTCCATCTTAGACTCAATATATATTAGAATACATTAGGGACACGTCCCTTAAAACACATTACATAACTATACATTTTTTAAACACTTTACAGTAAAGACAAAAGTAGGAGATCCTTGAACTTAAGGATTCCTTTCATTGAGCTTGGGAATCATCTATCAAGCTCTTCACCGTTCAAGACATCCTTTAAGCATACATAACCTACACTTTGTGTAAAAAGTATAGAAGAATGGGATTAGTACAAGAATGCACTAAGTATGGCAACCATGCAAAAACATGCATTTAAAAGGGACATTTTATTGAAATCATACTTCATGCCTTTTTGAGTAAATCTTCATAAACCATTATACAATAGCATTTATATCATTCACATACTTCATATAAACATACTCAAAGGCCAAACATTTCATAAGATCACATATAGAATTTATTACATTTTCAAATCACATTACAATGAGTTATTCCTACATTACAGTGACCATCCCTTTTCTTTTATTCATTAACCTTCCAAGTAGACCTCTAGTGATACTTGGTGCAATGCATCACCTGAAGGCCACAAGGAAACATACATATCATCTACACAAGGCAACACGTACCATCATAGAAGTATAGTATTACATAGACATATTTAAACCAATTCCATAGGACCATTACAATAAGCTACATTCAACTTACACATACTTTTACTTCTTTTCATATTCATCATTATAAGATATTGTTCATGACCCAAATATTAGTCTACTAGTGCAATGAATATGTGAAGCCCCATAACCCCTTACATACTTATTAAACTCTTCATGATACCACAACCCTTAACATACAATTCATGCATTCTCATAACAAGTAAAGAAAACACATGCATGTCAATACAAGACCTTCATCATATAGTCATTATACCAACATAGTGCATATAAGGATAAGATCACATCATATAGTCATTTAGACCAACATAGTGCATATAAGGATAAGATCACATCATATAGATTCATACCATGCACATCTTCGTAATAAGTAGACAACTTCTACAATATCATGCATAAAGACATATCCATAATCATACCCATTATGGTCACCTTCCTAGGACTTCCTAAGGATCTACTTATGCAATGTCTAGATGGGTTCATTACTTCCACCTATCCTAAGTAACCTCCCTTAAGTCATCCTAGTTATTTACTTCCATTGTCCATTTTACTTTAGTGAAACTATAGCCTTAACCTACACTAAGACCATGGGTGCTAAACATGGAATATGGTGTTGTAGAGACTTACACCAATGGAAGGTATTCCTACCTAGCCAAGGTAGAACATTAACATATATCCTAGCATCCTAAGTGAGTTCACTTTGCTAGATCCTATGCGGCAAGAATAGTTTATGGAACTAAGAGATAGGTAGTTCTCTCTACATTCCATTGGGACACCTCATGTGGGTCCATAGGTGAGTATTCCTCAAAGGGATGTCAACACTCTATAAGGGACAAATGGTTAATCTTCCTCTAAGGGAAGTCAACACCTCTAAATGTCAAGTTCACTCGGTGCTAAGCTAAGTTCCTTTAATTGAAAAGCCTTTATTACATTTTTCATAAAACATAGGCTTAAGATATGTATTCCTCATATGCTTATAGCATATTCAAGCACCTATCTAGTTATGGAGTATTCTTGGGCACCCCTCTAAAGGACCATCTATTTACTAGATCATCATTCATGTGTGTGTGTACATATATGTGAGCAAACCTTTTACATAACACATAAATATCACGCATGCCCATATATCAATGCATAAGTCTATAGGTATAACTATATGAGCAATCATTTCATATAAACCCACAAAGGCTCTATGCACACTCATACTTCATCATACACATAAGCTTAACATGTATAGTAATAGACACTACTGAATATAAGAACTACCTTTCATTTAGACACCATGAACCTTTACTATTTTTAGCATGCATGAAGTGTGAGTGTGTGTGTACATTGGCCAACATGATCACATCATGGCTATCAACAACTCATTGAGGCAGCCACCCTCTTAGACCACATTACACTTTTAAGTATAGACCACACAACACAATTTAGCATAGGAGACAAGACAATCTTCATATTATACTTTGAGGCTCCTAACATTAGCTATTCACACATTCACAAAGGGGTACATGGGTAGGGGTCATCAATATGTAATATTTCATTAATGGAAGCACCTACACATGATCTTACATAACCATTTACATGCTCATAACAATAGTACCACAACCTAGGATCAACTATAATGGAAGACTAGGCACAACTTACAGATAAGGTGATCATCATAACCACTCATTCATATAATCATCAATTTGCCTTCAAGTCCATGGTCAACACATATATAATGAAATAAAGTAAATACCGCCACCATAAGTGAACCATACCACACTAATCCATACAAGGCTTCATCAACATTACTATAAAGAAGTAGAGAAGTAGAAGAGTAGAGCAATTATTACCTATCCTTTAGCCTTTAGTCATCATTGACCATTACTAATCTTTCATGAATAATTCAAGAATAGGAAAGTATCTATAGTACCATAATCATAAGAAAAAAACCATGTACAATTTGCTACGATATCAGATTACAATCTAATACAATACATTAGACATCTATACTAGAAAGTAGAAGAGCATAGATCTTTAACCCAATTCACTTGCATTGATCATCAGTTATATTTCATTAATAGCATAAGTCTAGGGTAGTAGATTGAAGAAATCATAGCTTAAAAGAGATCCTACTACAATTGCCAATAAACACTAGATCACTGTAAACATGTTTCATATTAGGAATTCATGGAAGATAAATTTACATAGGTTAGTCGTATTCAAACTATCATGTCTTGACCCACATTGTGTCCATTACATATAATTCATAATTACATTACATCATAGGCAGTAGCTAATCATTATTTTAACATGATTGAATCTCACAATAAGCATGCTAGAATCATCAATCTACAGGCTAAAGCATGTAGGTCAATCTTACCAAATTTTCTTTGATTCGATCACTAAGGGTTCATATCCACAATTTATTCATAATATCAACTTAAGACAGTATCTACAATTACCTTTACACAATCGAAATCCCACATTAATCACCATGAAGTCGAACTTACAGTGAACACATAGAACATAGGCTAGTTTTGTTCAAATCTTCATACATGGATCCAATTGGATAATTCATCAACAATTCAATATCAATATACTTAAATAACAGTAAATATAAGCAATTCAACGTAAGAGAATGACAATTCAACCATTAACAAACCATGAATACAATGCCCATGCAAGGGCTAAATCGATTTTGGGAAGGTACATGGGTTCATCATGCAATTGGATTAAAATCACGTTCAATAGAATAGATTAACATCAATTCATCATGATTTAATCATTTAAAATGTTTTTGGAAAGAAACCATGGCTAGATTGAAGAAGAAGAACTTTGATCATGAAATCTCTTTTGAAACTTTGAGATTAACTCTCTAGATGGAAGGATAACTAGAGATGAAGGTTCACCATACCTTTGTCTAGTTGAAAACCTATAAAATTTGGTGAGGAACAGGAGAATCCAATGTACAAGCTGTTCTTGAGCTTCAACAACAATGGTGGTTTTTAGGGAGAATATTTTTGGAGGGAAAGGTTTATTTCGTCAGAAGGGATTGAGAATGGGTTGTTCACGTGTTGATCCCTTAAATACACCCAAAAATAGGTGAATTAATCAATTAGAGTCAGTTTAGTACGTGGGGTGAATTTCCCATTCACCCCTTAAATAAAACAGACGCAAGGCAGCAGTTACAGAACACCATCGACGGACCCAATCGACAGGCTGTTGGTCAATCGACTGACCGTCCTTTGGCTTCCGTCGATTGGTCCTTGGCCTATCTTTGGGTTGAGACCTTCCCAGGCTAAATGTCAATCGACGATACCTCACCTACGGTCCGTTGGTCAACCAACTGGCCATCGTTCGGTTCAGTCAATTGACACAGCCAAGGCAGTGTCTCGACCAGCCTTGGGTCCTTATTGTGGGCCCTTTTGCGGGGCCCTTTTTAAGTCGTACCCGGACATTTCCAACGTAAATACAACTCTTAACAAGTTTTAGACCTACCACATGAGTTTCACTCAAAACAAAAACTCGCAACACATCCAAACATGCAAGGCCCCATCAAGATACACACATGCACGTCTCAAGACTATCTTTCGAACGTCTTGGACGTTCTTGGATGTTTGACCTACAAACTTCATGAGACTTCATATACTGCATAAAATCATCATTATAGCTCATTTTAAGACTTCATAAGCTCATGTCATACATATATAAGCATGCATAGACACATGAGGCACATAGGTGACTAGTCGTCGAACGTCTTAGTCGTCCCTTGACGTTTTACTTCCAAATCACCTCAAACTTTGTACACTTAGGACCTTAGAACCTTAAGACAAACATGTTAGGCTCTATACACTCTAACTGATTTTGGGGGTCTTACAGTAATATTGGCGACAAAGTAAACACCGCCACCATCAGTGTACAATACCACACAATGCATACAAGGTTTTATCAACTAACAATTCCATAGAAAAGTAGAGGGGAAGAGCCATTCTTACCAATTAATCAACCTTTGATCATCATATATCAATACACCTTTTTCATCAATAATTTAAGTATAGTGCAGTAGCTAAATGTTCTTTAACATAAACGAAATCATGCATAAGCCACTAAAAGATAATACTACAAACAAGTAAAGTACATCACCAATTCACTAGAAAATAGAGAGACATAGATCACCCACCAATTTCCCTTATCTTGATCATCTATCATAATTCATCAACAATATACATGTAGGGCAGTAGCTACAGAGATATCAACCTAATCTAAATCATGCTTAATCTACCCTAGAATTGAGATCACATCATGTATATTACAATATCAATCTATAAACTAGAAGAACCTAGATCAATCCTTACCAATTCGATAGTATCTATTCACATTGGATCGATTACACACCTAATTTATCATCACATTACATTTAAGGCAGTAGCTAAGACGAATCATCATAATTGAATCTCATAACATTCATTCTAGCATCAAGATCACAAGATACTACATTATAGGATAATCTTATTCAAACCTTCAAATATTGATCCAAATGGATCACTCATCAACAATTCACCATCAACACACATACTAGGGAGTAGATATAAGCATTTTAATATAATTGAATTACAATTTCATTTACATAAGATAAAGATCACAAATCCCATATATAGGATACAACGAGTTTGAGAGAGATCATGGGTTCAATATGGAATTGGATTTAAAATCATGTTCAAATAAGTAACTAATCATTAATTCATTAACATTATGCTTTTGAAATAAATTTGAGAAAGAACCCATGGCTAGAATGAAGAAGGAGAAGTTTGATCATGAATTCTCTTTTAAAACATTGAAAGGAACTCTCTAGGTGAAAGGTATCGAGAGATGAAGGATCACCATACCTTTATTAGATGAAGGAAACATGAAAACTTGATGGAGAACCCATGGAAGTACCATCTAAAATATGACCTTGAGCTTTATCTCGCATGGAAGTTTCTAGAGAGGATATTTTGGAAGAGGGAAGTCTAATTTTTGAAGAACGAATTGGGAATGGGATTGTCACATTTTTGACAAACCTAATATGCCAATAAATAAATAAATAAACCAACTAGGGTTAGTTTAGGACGTGGAGTGTATTTCCCATTCACCCCATAACGAAACAGCGAGCATGGCAATGATGTTGCAGCCTGCATTGATGGGCCCATCGACGGCCAGTAGGTCCATCGACGGACCGTACTGCAGGACGTTGTTTGGGTCAAGGGATAGGCAACTGACTTGAGCCTTCACCAGGCTAATTCCTAGTTGACGTCAACCATCGAAGGGGCGTAGGTAAACCTACTGGCTATCGATTGAGGGGCGTTGGTAGACACTGCCAAGGCAGTTTCTAGGCAGACTTTGCGTCCTGCTTCAGGGCCTTTTGCGGGGACCTTAGGGAGTCGTACTCGTACGTTTCAAACGTAAATATAAACCTTACCATTTCAAGGACCTTACATCAGTTTTACTCGAAACATGCTAGGCACACTCAAGTCGCACATGCATGTCTTAAAGGCAAACTTTCGTACATCCTGGACGTTTGCCTTCCAAATGACTTAAAATGAATCATGCATACTTTAAAACACTTAATTAACATGTTAACAATCTTATAGACACATGTGAGGCTCTAGACACCTTAACTAATTTTAGGGGCCTTACAAAATCGTACACTCAACAATATCCCCAACTTGATTTTTTTTCTATCCTCAAGTAAAACTCAAGTTCAACAGTTTAAAAAGAATGTTTCAAACAGTGTTATGCAAAACTCAATCATGAATTCACACAATAAGACTCAACTTTGTCATGCAAGGATCAATTGTGCACTCAAAAATTCTAGTTGTGACTCACCATTATCACTGAATCTCAATTTCACAATACTTGCTTCTAATACAAGTGCAAGCTCAGCAAAGCTACTCAAATGACCTCTCACAAATAATAATTCCATAATCACACACCATGGTTTAAAACTCCAGAATCAAATGCAACGCTCTCACTCACAAAGATCAACATAATTCATGACTTCACCCATAGGTTTGCCTGTATTTTCCAATCAACAATCTCTTCAGCTCACTCTATATCAAAAAAGTCTTTTCAAGGCATTTAATGACTGGGTGCAAAGGTATGGTCATATAGGATCAGTGTTTGTACTCCTCGTGAGATTTGGTGTGAACAACCCTTTCTTTCCTTTTCTTCATCATTTTAATCGGTGCACACAAGCCATTCCTGTATTAACTTGTCATGGAAGGTTGGAAACCCCATTATTTTCTCTTTTACATCTTTATTCCACAACTTTTTCATTCTTTTTTTTACTTCCTTTTCCTTTTCTTTTTCTTATATATTGAGGGGTTCAATTATTCTCAAAATCTTTGGCCAATGTAACATTTCGGAAAATCATATGTCTAATGAAGAGCCCATTATGCCCTTAGGATAGCCTATTAGGGGTACATAGGCACCCCAATGCCCAATATTGAGAAATATTGGGCATAGTATAGAAAAATTGGCTAAGGGATATTAGCCAATTTTCTATATACAAATAAGAAATATACTTTTTGGGTTGTCATACCCAATCAAAGATTCATTGTCCAAGAAGTGGACCTACAATAAAGACCCTAAGCTAAAAACACAGTGGATCTTTTATGCATAAGGTATGAGGCATCCAAGTGTCAAGCCTAGATACCATTCCACATGACCATTTAAAATGATCATGTAAATTAAGCAGTGCCCAAGGACATAGTGAGGATCCTTGGGACAATAAGTAAATATTCCCAAATGAACCATAAATAATAGTTAGTTAGGAAAGTACAGCCAACCCATGTGCAAGCACATGTGAAGAAGCTGCCAAAGGAGGGTACCACCCTAAAAGAATTGGGTTAGGGTAGTTAGGGGGGAAAACATGCACAAGGGACCACTCCATGTGGGGCCTAACTTCCTAACCAATTATAGGTCCTAACTAACTATCCTAACTAGCTAAATAAGCTAGGACTAACCGAAATTCACCCATTAGTGCACCCGACAACCTAGGACTAAACCGGGTTGACACTAACCTAGTACTAGATGAAGAGACAACCTAGTAGCTAACCTAGGATGGTCCAAAAGTTTAATTATGGTCCTACCAACTTAGGGGTACTTTAGTAATTCCACTAGGTTACCTAATTAATTAATTTTTCAACTTAATTAATTAATTTAAAAGGGATAAAACCGAAACTACAAAGGAAATTTCTAGATTTTTGTTAAGACAAGAAAGGGACAACCTAGTACCTAACCTAGGATGGTCCAAAGAGTTAGTTAAGGTCCTACCAACCTAGGGATACTTTAGTAATTACCCTATGATACTTAATTAATTAATTTAGAAACTTAATTAATTAATTTAAAGGGGCAAAACCGAAATCACAAAGCAATTTCCAGATTTCGGTTAAAACAAGAAAAAGACAACCTAGTACCTAACCTAAGATGGTTCAAAGGATTAGTTATGGTTATAACGAATTAAGGGTACTTTAGTAATTACCCTACGTCACATAATTAATTAAAAGCAATTAATTAATTAATTTAAATGGTCAAAACGAAATTCTTAACTAACCTAGTACAACTCAAGAAACATCCTAGTACTTAAGCCAGGATGGTCCAAAAGGGTTAATTATGGTTCCAATGACTTAGGGGTACTTTAGTAATTAACCTAGGTCCCTTAATTAATTAAATTAGCCATTTAATTAATTTATTTAAAGGGTCAAAACGAAATTCTTAGGAAAAATTTCAGATTTGACTAAGTATTATTTTTTCCTAGTTCTAGTCAATCTAGGAGGGGATTTTTAGTAAGTAATTTATTTATTTATTTAATTAACTTATTAAGCCTTAGTTGAATGATTCAAGATCAGTTCTTTAGACTTAGACTCACATTCAAACTCAAACAAATACACGACGCAAAACAATAAGCAAGCGAGGGAATAAAAAAATAGAAAATTTCCATTGATTCTCCTAGGTGATTTCAAGGTTTCTCCAAGTTTTCGTTCAAGATGGTCTTCGTAGATTAAGTTCTACTTAAGGTATGGGTTTCTCTACTGGACTCCTTTCTCCAAGAGAACTTTCTTTCCAACGAATTCAACGATCTTGAAACTAGGGTTTTTCCCGTTCTCGTCCTAGTATCCTTTTCGATTGCAATGTTGAATAGGTTAGAGATCATGTTGTTGGTATGTGGTGCTGGCTGTTCTTAACATGTATATTTTTTGAATGATGAGTATCGAATGAATTGATGAACTTGTAATTGCGTAAAGTTAATCTTATGATGATAATTAAGGATCGATAATATGCTAAGTTAAGTCCGTGATGTGTTAAGTGAATTATGTGTCTTTGGACGAATGTTGACTTGCTGTTGTTGTGATCTTATGAATTGCTAAAGCCATAAAATGTTAATATGATGCTGTCCAATATGTTCTTAAAACGTTACACTAAAATCCATAAACTAAGAATTGGCTGAAAGACATCTATGAAATTATATGTTGAATAAATTGGCTATCTGGTTCCAATAAAGTTGGCTAACTCTATTTGGTAAAAATGAATATATGCTAGTGGCTAGGAAATTATGTAAATGATAAAAATATTGGCTAAGGGTTCATACATATGGCAATTTAAATATGAAAATACGTAAAAATTGGCTTATGCCAAAAAGAATGAATTTGCTAGTCTAACATCCCAAATCTTAAGTCAATACTAATCATATGTCAATTCTTGTGTAGTAAGAGTATCAAGTATATATTAAGCACTTCTAAAGTAATCTCAATGAATCCATAACAAAGGGCATGACATTCATTGGGAAAACTCCCAACATGCTCCACAAGAATGAACTATGAACACCTGAAACTCATTGAATGAAGTGCTCATCGTCCATAAACGGTGATATGAAGCTACTACACTAAAGTAAGTAAGTAACGTGAGTTATAACCAAATTAAAGGGGTCTAAATTAAGTAAGTGACCAGAATGGGGTGTTAAAGGAAGTGAGACAAGTCTTACTTACATGAAACCTAATTTGTTAAAAGAATACTCACGAATGAAGGTGTTAGAATGTGTGAGACTAGTCTCATTAACACCTAAGGATGATATGTAAGGACAATTCACATTTCATCAATGTAAAGTATGGATGACAAGTCATCAAAAGAGTAAATAAATCTCAATAACATTCTATATGTAAGTGTAAGGATAATTCACACTTAATACGTAAAGAAGAGATGAGAAATCATCTAATGAGCTATGACTAACTCATGCTAGAAGCAAGCTTCGATGATGTATGAGTTGAATGTAAATAGGAACTTTAAACTGAGCACCGATAGGCTAGTTATGAGTGGTGATGCCTTCTTTCGGGAAGGACGGAGGTTCACATAATTCTCATGAGATGATACTGTCCACCAAGGTGGGTATGGGTCTCCCTAAATCTCCTAGTCTTTGAACTATGCTGCCAACATAGGGAACTAGCCAGTGGTTTTCCACCTAAGCCAGCTAGGGATGTTTCGGTTTCACCTTGGCCAGTGACTCCACCTCTTTTCGGTGTGGGAAAGACACTGGATTTAATGAGCTCACATTATCTATGTCAGTTAAAGGTGAAGTTTCTCAAAGTATGAAAGATAAAGAAATGAACGATACCGAAGGTGTTTGTGCAAGACAATCAGGAGGTGAAATCAGATTCAAGTAATGACATTAGGTCATTCTTGGTCATTGCACTTCATGATCCCGATGAGAGTCTTAAACTTCATCCTAGGTATAGCTGGTGCTTACATCAGCCTATGAATGAATGAAATGAATAATGTGAAGTACGAATGAACGAATGAAGCAGACTCTTTGTTTGCTAAAGAAGGCCCTCGGGTTGAGGTCCCATATGTTGGGCCCTCACTTGAGATGTCTTAATGCTACATCCACAATTCCAAGGTCTCGTAGATATGAAATGTATAATATATAAAACATGAAAACGTTAACTAAATAACCCATAACTTCCCTAACATGAAAGTAATTAAATCATTGGAATGATCAATAGAGAATGGCTTATGAAATGTAATGAATATATAGTTTAATGAATGACTTTCTATAAGAATAGTCAAGCATGTCCAATGAAGTTTACAATAAGTAAAGGGCATAGCTAATAATGAATCTTCATGTCATGTAAACAAACAAAGCCAAATAAAATTGGCTTATAATGACTTCCTTTATTAGGAAAATATCAAAGACAATAATGAATTCAAATATGCTTATCCAAAATGATTAAGTAATGTATTTAGCCAATAAAGATTGGCGTATAAAAAATTCATGCCCAAAGTAAGCAAGATCATAAGCTTTAATGATATGCCCCAAGAACAATGCACATTATGCAATCAACTAAAGAATGAGTATAGTCAATAAGTATTGACTTATAAATATATTCATGCCCCAAATTGTAGTTAAGTCATTTCCTTAATCTCTTGAATTACTTACTTGATTCATTGTGGGTATGGGACTACAATGAATCATTGCACTTGTAAGTAAAACATAGGACCAAAGGAGTTATTGAACTACACAACAAGAAGAAGAAAAAGACTGAAAAATAATCTAAGTGTACAAAGAGGAGCTCTCAGCCTAAGAGTATCAAAATCTCAAATCTTCGCCCGAGTTGTTCTACAATTATGTTGATGATACTAATATCTTGTAATCATATAGAAAATGAGTTGTGTTCTTTGAATGCACTAAAATACATCATATTCATACCACAATTCATAACTAACGAATTAGGAAAGTCTAATGACTAGACTTTCCAGAAATGGAATGTTGCTTAGGAAGAGCTTTCATTGATCATGCATAGCTTTATGTGTATGTGTGCATACACCCATACTTAGTACAATTGGTGTACTAACCCCCTACTATTTACTATTTTTATAGGTGCAGGCCAGAGGACAGATTGACGACACTTGCAGCTGTTTGGACTTCAACGTTTCTCCAAACCATTTGGTAGGTCCTCCTGATTTTGAGGATGCTACAGTTTTAGTCTAGCCTTAGTTTTAGACATAGCTAGTGGATGTTGTCCCTACTTTTTCTTTAGTACTTTCATTTCGAAGCTTTGTAATAAGTCCGTGTTTGGCAAACTATTTATGATATATTCGTCTTCAGTTTCGAACTGATTCTTTATGATAGATGGTTGTTTTCTTTATGTTGAGCTTAGTATATGATGTAAATATGTAATGACTATATAAGTCTAAGTAAAATCCATACATATAAAAAGTTTTAAATTTTTTGTAAATTTAACTAGATGAATGTGATGATGCAAGATGAGGCTTGACTGCGACCTCTGAGAGGTCAACGACGCCGGTGGCGATTCAAATTCCAGAATCCGGGTCGTTACAGCAAAAGAGGGACTTCTTTGCATTTCCTTATTTACCTTCTCTTTTCACCGTACCACCAACTTAGGCTTTAAAATTAAGTTGGATATTCAAACAAACCACAATTCATGAGAATTATAAGTAATGGATTAGAAAAGGTGACAATTCATCATGTTTCTTCCATGAAAACGTCAAGGCTAATAGGGGTGTTCAAGCAAGAATCACACAGTCAAAAGGTTTGCCACAAAAGAGATATAACGACAAATAGTTTCAAACTCTTCAAAGTTGCCTAAGATCATATCAATGGATTGCATTACTTAGCTACCCGAACCAACGGGGAAAATTCTAAGTGTTATCACACATGGTTCACGACAAGCTCACCACACAAGTCATTGACACCTATCTCAAACAAGACTCCACACTTTTGCTAGTGTGACACTCTCATCATAAGAGACTCAATTTTATAATTGGCTAGTCACAAAGAGATGCAAATAGTTAACATATTACCTATGCAACTACATTTGGCCTCATCGTAGCCGCACATTCATTTTTGTTCTATTATGAGCACTGTTCAAGTCATTGGTATTGATAATGACCGAGAATTAAAATTTGCAAAAGAACAACCACATTCATTCACAAATAAGAGGAGGATTGTTTTCCCAGAATGGTCCAAAAATCATTTAAAATTTAAAAACAATGAGGCACAATCTCAATCATCCACAAAAACGGTATCAAACACGATTATAGCTCAAAACCCAATATATAAACAAACAAGAAAGTAATAAAATATCACACAATAGAGGGCCTCACCCCACCACAAATAAACTCATTTGTCCTCAAATGCAAATAAAATATCCAAAAGTCAGGAAGTAGCACAGAGAGAGAGATAAACAAGAATCATGTCTACTTAGTCACGCCGTCTGTCTGGGCATCCGTGCCTGGTGCATCACTCTGTTCCTTTGTCTCAAAACCTCAGTAGAAACAGCAGTACCAGACCCAATTAGAGCTGCAAAGGGTGTGTTTACGTGAAATCATGCACAAATGCATAGAATCCCCGGAACCATGAAGGACAAGGGGCCTCGAAGAGTAGTATTCCTATAAATAATGGACCTCTTTCCTTTATCTCGAAGTGGTTGTTCTTGTCTTCCCTTCTTGTGAGGTTTTGACCTTCCCTTTGTTTATCGTGATATCACGTGCTTTTTCCGGGGTGTAATGACAATATTAATCTTTACCATATCTACAAAACATCAGGAAAGAGTTAAAAAATCATTCAAACAAAAACACAGAAACATGGGCTCGTCGAAGGAATTGTCTCAAAATCTTAGAAAAAATTAGCAAGTCAGCAATGGGAATGACTTTCGGCAAACCACAAACATCATTCGGTGAGCCAGGATTAGCCCGCCAAAAGTTACAGTGCAAAATGGGCTCAGGGGTGTAGACAATGGGTAAGTAAGAGGAATTTTAGTGATTCGTTGAGTGACTTTGGGGACCTCAATATTCTCGCTGAAAGTTACACAAACCAAAAACAACTAAAGCATGAATTGCGAGATAGGGGACCTTCGGCAAACTGCCGAGGGGTTTGGCAACCTCGACCCATCCCGCCAAATGACCCAACGTGCCTACTTTAAACCCAACTTCTAAAATTCAACCCTACACCCCCGAAAACAAAATCAAAGAATTCAAAATTTAAATTAATGCAAGACCTATTACGCCCATTACTCCTAAATTCTTAGACTTCTCCTCATTTTGCCAAATTTGGCCAATTGTCTACTTTTGCCCATTAGAAAGATGTCATCCGCTCCTTCATTAAGCAAATTAAGCCATTTGACACAAATATGGGATACACAAACTTTACCCTAGTGAACTAAACAACATGCAAGCATAAACCCACAAAATTTACTTCCTTTTAAAGAACAAATTTATGACAATAATAAATTACAGGTATCATAGGAAAGATTATAGAATTAAGACAGGAAATCAAACATTGTAATCCTTTAAGAGAGGCTCATCATAGGTCAATACGATAAGATCATTTGCATAAGAGTACGATTTCTCTAATCAGCTTATGGGCCGCCGAGTTTTACTATTCCAATGTAACATTGTCTTGAGTCTAACAATATTTTGGGTCAGGATCGCTGACCTTTTTGGAGATGTGCCGAGTGTGCCATTTTCTTTCCAACACACACTTTCTAAACACTTTCCACACTTTAACCTACACAAACATCACACCATTATTTACCAAAACAAAAATAAAGAAATAAAGGGTCTTGGGTTTCCTCCCAAGCATCGCCTTAGTTATCATCATGGCACGACGCAAGTCTACACTTAACCCTTATTATTGGGGTTGGCCATAGTGTCACTAGGTTAACCCCCTGGCTGTCTTAGGTTTGTAACACTTCAAAAATCTAAGATGTTTTCTAGATTTTAAGGTCTAGTTTATGTATATAAGTCATGTAGACGGTTTAGAAACCCAAACATCAAAGAACGTCCACGACGTCCAGAAAATAATCTAATGAGGTACTAGCGTGCCTTAGCCTATTTTACTAGCTTTTAGGAGCCGGAAAATGATGAAAATTAGTGGAAGGGTGTCTTACACATATAAGAGTTAGTTCGTAGTCAAAACGTTCGGATACAACTCCACAATGACCAACAAAGGGCTCTTGAGGAGGACCCTTGCAAAAGTGACCAAAAGGCTATCAAGGGACAGTATCATCAACGAAAGCCACCAACGAGCCGTTGGTGAATCTATGGGGCATCGATGCCTCCGTCGATGGTCACTTAGACAGAATCTTGTAAGGGTCATTTTTGCATAGTCTCATAACTCATCGACGGATTTGCAGCACAGAGGGGCACAATTGTCATCGATTGTCCCACGATACGTGGATAGTGGTGTCGTCTGTGGGGTCTGTGTTATGCTGCACGTTTATAAGTAAATCATGTAATTAGTTGTCTTAGTTATGATATTTATTAGGGGTTAGGGGAGGCATAATTAAGTTAATTAACAACCTATATAAAGCCTCTAAGCTAATTAGACTAACCTAAGCTCTCACAATTCACAAACCCAAAACTCTCTTCCTTCTCTCTTCTTTGTCTCTGTAGTTGAAGAACTACATTGAAGACCAAGCTAGGGGTGGGTTCAAGGGATGTAAAGGGGAGAATTTATTCATCAATCTCCATCAATTAGTAAGGTATGGGATTCCTTTCACATTTGAGACCTCTTTCCTCAAAGGTTTCCATCAAAGTGATTTCAAAAGTTGAGTTTTCAAGTGGGTTTTCATCTAATACGAAATTGATATTATGAATTACTTTGTTTATGATTTCTTTTCGATATTAGTAGTAGATTAACATGTATTCCTTAACCCTAGGTCGTGATCTTGATATGAGTTGTATAATGTTGGTTCAATTGACTTGGTTATTGGCTGAGTTACTATTATATAATGTTATTGTATCAATTATTAATAGATTAAGATGAATTATAGGTCTATCATGTTAGTTCTTGAGTAATTGATCTATGGTATGAAATATGTTATGAATTTGACATAAGTCTCTTATCTTAAGCTATGAACTAGTGATGAATTGTGATGTAATGATGTATGATAAGAGGCTAGTCTTAGTCCTCAAAGAGGAAGCCGGCGCCAGTTACATCTAGGGGGTGTTCCCTTGATGTGACAAACTTGGTATCAGAGCATGAGGTTGATTATCTTTGAGTCAATGTGTCTCTCAACCACTTCTATGTAGATTCGTATTCATAATTGAGAAGCGTGCCACACTTATGAATTGGAACCTATATTATGCTTAGGAAACTCTCCCTTTTCTTTGAAATCCAATATCGTGCATTTAGAGTATACTTATTGTATGGTTTCACCTAAATATTGTATTTTGGAATAGGCAATTAATACTCGAAGGAATGCGCACAAAGACATGAGGAAGATATTGACAATGCAGGAGTTCCTCCCCGTTGTGATATAATCCCTCATCTTGAAGAAGATGCTAATGTTGACCAAGCTTCGGTCAATCCTCCACCTTTGAAGGATGGTGAAATAAGGGCTGCTCTTGTCCAAATGGCCCAAGCCATTACTTCACAAGCCCAAGCCGTCACTACTCAAGACCAAGCCATGAGGGCCCAAGCTAATGGGGAGGTCGTACCCCGAGCAAACCAACATGTTGTAACCATGGCCTCCCGATTGAGGGATATTACTATAATGAATTCTCCTACTTTCTATGGGTACAAGTTGAAGAAGACCCCCAAGAGTTCATTGGTGAAATCTACAAGATCCTTTATGGTATGGGGTTTACAACTAGTGAGAAGTCCTAGTTAGCCACTTACCAAATCAAAGATGTGGCCCAAACTTGGTAAATCCAATGGAGGGACAATAGGCCTCTAAGGGGTGGATCGATGACTTGGGAGATCTTCAAGAAGGCTTTTCTTGATCAGTTCTTTCCTAGGTAGAAGATGGAAGACAAAGTGGTGGAGTTTATCAACCTTTGCCAAGGAGGTATGCGTGTTCTTGAATACTCCTTGAAATTCACTAAATTGTCAAAATATGATCCTTCTTTGGTTTCCGATCCTAGGGATGAAATGAGCCATTTTGTGACAGGGGTGTCGGATGATTTGCAAGAGGAATGTCATTCTGCTATGATACATGACAATATGAACATTTCTTGTCTCATGGTTCATGTTCAACAAGTGGAAGAGGTAAGGTCTAAGAGGAAGAGTAGAGATGCCAAGAGGGCAAGATCTTTTGATGATGGCTTTTCAAAGGGTAGGTTTGATATCAAAGACAAGCCTAGGTTCAAGAAGAGGTTCTCTAATCAAGTTACTTCTAAGTTCCCCGAGTAATTGATTTTGTTATCGACTTATTACGGGATACAAATCCCATCTCAACTCCTCATCATCGGATGGCTCCAGCCAAATTGAAGGATTTGAAGGCCCAACTCAAATATTTACTAGACAAGGGCTTTATTAGACCTATTATTTATCCATGGGGTGCTCTGGTTTTGTTTTTGAAGAAGAAGGATGGGTCCCTTAGAATGTAAAGCTAGGCAGCTTACTGTAACACTTTTGGAAAATCAACTAAATTGTTCTTTGACTTGATGTTGTTGAAATGTGTATAAAATTGATGTATATGAACATTATAATGAATGTAAAAAGGAGATTTTCTATTTGAAATGAAGAAAGAGAGTCTTATGGCATGATGAGTATAGATTTGTTTCTAACTACTTATTATGTTGTTAAGTTAAGAATCCTCTTTAGGTTGGGTCAAGTTGCTCTTAATTGGGTTTACCCTAAGTGGGGGATGGTGAGTAAATGGTAAGGTTGTAGATATTTTCTACCTTGTCCTTCTATTTTTACTTGAACTTGAAACTAATGAATTCTTAATAAGCTTGTTCATGAATATAGTCTTGCATAAAGTATGAGTTGCATGAACTTTATATGTTTGGTATGTATTGATTGACATTACCTTAAGGATATTTTTAAGACTCCAAGGTGCATGAATGGAAATTTTGATAAAATTCATGGTTTTCTCATGTTTAATTGCATCTTAACATGTTAATTGTGCATTTGACTTCATGAGACAAGATAAGAACTTTGTTTTAGTCACTTGTGAGGAATAATATTTAGCCTTATAATGAAGAGTTGAGCCTTTTTAAAATGAAATATGTGGAGTCTCTTGAAAATTATGTGACTTGTGTGGCTTAGAAAGTATGATTTTAGGCCCACTCTTGAAAACTGAAAGCATGTTTAACTAAGTGTTCATGTGTGTGCCTATAATTTGTATTGTTTGTCCCAAATGAGGCTTACTGTAAAGGCTAGTGCTATGTTAGAATTTGAAATTTTGTGAAATGACTTCCTATTTGTTGTGATGTGCTTGGTGGGATTTACCATTTGGACCTCACTAGGAAGAAATCATGAACATGTCTTGGTTTAAAATTTGATAATTTCTCATTGTTAGAGTAAATTGACTTTGTACTTTTGCTTGGGTGTGAGCTCATGATACATGTAAGTGTGTTGAGGAGAACGACATTCCTCCATGGGCACCACTACGCATGGTATGGTTGAGTATGACCTCATAGAAGTAGGTCTAACTAGTAAAGATCTTTGCTGATTCAATTAACTCAAGTCTATGTGCATTGAAGTCTGAGTGCTTAAATGGCTTTTGAGTATGTGTTTTAATCTACCTATGTGTGGCCTTGCGAGTTGCTCTCTTAATGAATTGAATTGTAATGACCATGTTATGATTGGGAGAAGGATGTTACTCCTATGAACATGATAAGAACCCCTTTGATTAATGCATCAATGAGTGAGTAAATTGAAGTTTTGATTGCCTGTGTGCATTGAGTGCTAAATGCTGTGAAGTTGCGTTCCTTGTAAGTTTGGTGCATTAACTTATATGTGATGATGTAATGAATATGATGAACTGCTCTATGATGCATTGAAGTACTTGTTATGTTTAAACTGTTCTAAGTGTCATTCGAGGAGGAATGTTCCCAAGTGGGGGATATTGTAAGACCCCCAAAAATGAGATAGGGTGCTTAGAGCCTAACGTGTTCGTCTTAATGTTCTAAGGTCCTAAAATGACTTATTATATGGTTTAGAGGCAGTGTATGAAGTTTGAGGTGATTTGGAAGTCAAACGTCAAGGGTCGACTAAAACGTTCGACGACTAGTCACCTATGTGCCTCATGTGTCTATGCATGCTTATATTTGTATGTCAGGAGCTTATGAAGTATTTAAATGGTTTATAATGATGTCAAATGGTAGTATATGAATTTTTGTGAAGTTTGGAGGTCAAACGACCAAGAACGTCCAGAGCGTTCGAAAGATAGCCCTTAAGACGCTCAACGTGTGTCTTTATGGGGCTTAGCCTGTTTGGACGAGTTACAGGTGTTTGTTTTGGGTGAAACTTTTGTGGAATGTCTACAAATTGTTAAGGGTTGTATTTACGTTGGAAACGTCCGGGTAGGACTTCTAAAGGGCCCCGTAAAAGGCCCCACAAGAAGGGCCCAAGGATGGTCGAGACATTGCCTTGGCAATGTCAATCGACGCACCAAACGACGGCCAGTTGGTCAACCAACAGCCCGTTGGTGAGGTATGATCGATTGGTACTTATCTTGGGCAGGTCTCAACCCAAAATTTTGCTAAGGACCAGGCGACAGAAGCCAAAGTACGGCCAGTCGATTGCTCCGTCAATGGTGGCCTTTAAGTTACTGTCTGCGTCTATTTTAATTAAGGGGTGAATAGGAAATTCACCCCATGTGCTAACCTGACTATAATAGGTTAATTTAGCTGATTTTTGGTGTATATTAGTCATTCATAACGTGATCAACCCATTCCCAATCCCATACACACGTAAGAACCTTTCTCTCCAAAATCCTC
Source organism: Solanum sitiens (assembly GCA_016801875.1). Lineage (NCBI taxonomy): Eukaryota > Viridiplantae > Streptophyta > Magnoliopsida > Solanales > Solanaceae > Solanum > Solanum sitiens. The sequence goes on from JABWTJ010000791.1 coordinate 232,003, forward strand.
TCCCTAGAAACCACCATTGTTGGTGAAGCTCAAGAACTGCTTGGAGAATGGATTCTCATGGGTGAATCATCAGGTTTTAGAGGTCTTCATGAAAATTAAGGTATGGTGATCTTCACCTCTAGTTATCTTTTCATCTAGAGAGCCATTCTCAAAGATTTCAAAGAAGAAAAATATGATCAACCAATGTCTTCTTCAATCTGCCATGGGTTCTTTCTAAAAAGGTTTTAAACGATTGAATAATGATTAATTCAAGTTAATACAGTGGTTTTAACATGATTTTTACTCCAATTGATTGATGAACCCATGCTCCTTCACAAAAACGATTTAGCCTTGCATGGGCTTTGTGATCTTGAATTGCTATCAATTGAATTATTATTCTATTACGTTGAATTGATTGTATATACTGTCATTTACATTAATTTATGTTAAATATATGTTGAAAGATCCATGAGGATCAATGTATGAAGATTTGAGCATGTTTATCCTAGTTTCCATAGTTCACTATAACAGTGGTTTTTATATGAATTAATGTGGATTTCGATCATGTTAAGTTGGTTGTATCTACTATTCTAGGTTAGTATCATGTTTGAATTATGAATATGAATCTTGTATGAATGAAGTAAAGATGGCTTATGTGAATTAATCTAGTCTCTTCTAGCCTATCGATAGATAATACTATGTATATGATGTGATCTTGAATTGTGGATAGATGAAGCATGATTCCTTTGATGTAGTGATCTATTTAGCTGCTGCCTAGCATGTATATTATTTTTAATATATTATTGATAATCAAGGCCTTAGAGAAACAATAGAGTTGGTTAATTCCTCTCTATACTCTAGCGAATTGACAAGTCTAATGCCTATGTTGTAGCTTGATCTTAAAGTGCTTTAAGCATGATTTTTTTATGATTAAATGTATGATTAGCTATTACCTTAGAGTGATATTATTGGTGAAATGTGATCTATAATCCATGTAACGAAATTGGCTAATGGTCTATGTTCTTTTACCTTCTAGTATGCTAAGGTGTTGTACTAATTTGTAGTATGGACTTGTAGTAGCTTATGCATGACTTAGTATATGATTATTATGTTTTATCTACTTCCCTATACTTGAATTATTGATGAAAGAGTTATAAAGGTCAATGATGATCAAAGACTAAAGAATTGGTAAGAATTGCTCTACTCTTCTACTTTTCTACTTCTCTACTTCTCTATAATAATGTTGATGAAATCGTAAGTGGCATTGTGTGGTACGGTCCACTTATGGTAGCAATGTTTACTTTATGTCATTATATATGTGTTGACTATGGCCTTGAAGGCAATTTTATGAATATATGAAGGAGAGGTTATGATTATCCCTTTATGTGTAACTTGTGCCTAGTCTTCTATTTGAGTTGTGAATCTAGGTTATGTTAACATTGTTATGAGCATGTGAAGGGCGGTGTAATATCATTTGTAGGTGCTGCCATGTCTTATGTGATAATATTTGATGATCCCTACCCATGTACCCCTATGTGAATGTGTGAATAGCTAATGTTAGGAGTCTTGAAGTGTTCTATGAGGTGAACTTGTCTCCTATGCTATTGTGTGTTGTGTGGTCTACGCTTAAAGAGTAATGAGGTCTAAGAGGGTGGCTCCCTCAATAGGTTGTTGATAGCCATTATGTGATCATGTTGACCAATGTACTCACACACTCACATTTCATGCATGCTCAAAAGTAGTAAATGGTTCATGGTGTCTAAATGAAAGGTAGTTCTCATATTCACTAGTATCTACTACTATGTATGTTAAAATGATGTTATGAAAGTATGATATGTGTTTCCTTAACTAGGATGACTTGATAGGTGTACTAATATGGGCAAGGGTAAGTGACCTTGACTATGCATTGCGCATATGTATCTTGATAGGGTAGTTCCTACGTTTGGTTTCTATGTACATGAAAAATGAATATATGAACATGTTATGAATATGATGTATATGATATGATGAGGTATGAATGTGTATAGTGTCTTAGTGGGTTTATATGAAAGGATTGCTCATATAGGTAAACCTATAGACTCATGCATTGATATATGAACATGTGTGATATTATGTGTTATGTGAAAGGTTTGCTCACATCTATGTATACACTCACACACATGAAAGATGATCTAGTTAATAGAGGGGCCTTGAAAGGTGTGGCCAAGAATACTCTAAAACTAGATAGATGCTTGAATATGCTATAAGCATATGAGGAATGAATATTCTAAGTCTATGTTTTATAAATAAATGTAATAAAGGCTTTTTTCAATAAAAGGAACTTAGCTTAGCACCAATTGAACTTGAAAATGGGAGGTGATGACTTTTCATGAAGAGTAAAGGTTCACTCTTTAGTTGCCCATGTGATGTTAACTTCCCTTTTATTTTGGGATATGTCATCCGAGGGATTCCCATGAGAAGAAGCCCAATTACCAGATGGTCTGAAGAGGGAATACCTATCTCCAAGTTCCATAACTATGTTACCACCATAGGATACTAGCTAGTGGATCCACCTAGAAAGCTATGTTTATATTGGGTTCTACCTTGGCCGGTAGACCACCTTCCATCGGTGTAAGGTTTTGATGACACCGGATTCCATGTTTAGCATCACATGGTCTATGTCACTTAAGGCTATGGTTTCCCTAAACTAAAATGGACAATGGAAGTAATAGAATAGTATCTTAACTAGGATGACCTAAGGAAGGTTACTTGGTATTGGTGTAAGTAATAAACCCATCTAGATATTGCACAAGTGGCTCCTTAGGAAGTCTTAGGAAGGTGACCTAATGTATATGATTATGTTTATGTGCATATGTATGACTTCATAGTATTGGCCTACTTGTTATGAAGATGTGCATGGTATGAGTCTATATGTATGATGTGATATTACTGAATATATGATCAAGGTCTTGTATTGACATGAATGAGGTTATATTCACTTACTTATGTATATGAATTGAATGTTAAGGTTTGTGGTCTCATGAGGGGTTTGCTAAGAATGTATGGGGTTATGGGGCTTCATATGTTCATTGCACTAGTAGACTAAGATTGGGGTCATTAACAAGGTCTAATAATGATGTGTATGCAAAGAAGTAAATGTATGTGCGACTTGATGTAGCTTACTGTCACTTTTATGGTTTTGACCTAAATGTGTCTTTGATGTTTTATGCTTATATGAGGATATGTGTTGGATTATTTAGGTTGTATGTATGCTTTTTTAGTCATCTTAAGCTGATACCTTGCACCAAGTATCACTAGAGGGTTACTTGGGAAGTTAATGAATAAAAGGAAATAATGCTCACTGTTAAGGGAAAAAGAGCTCACTGTAATTTGACTCAAAAATGTAATAAATTCTATATGTGATCTTATGTAATGTTTGGCCTTTGAATATGTTTATATGATGTATGTGAATGATATAAATGCTATTGGTTAAAGGTTTTATGAAGATTTACTCAAAAAGCATGAAGTATGATTTTCAAGAAAATGTCCCTTTTAAATGCATGTTTTAGCATGGTTGCCATACTTAGTACATTATTGTGCTAATCCCATTCTTCTCTATTTTTTGCACAAAGTGTAGGTTATGGATGCTTAAAGGATGTCTTGAATGGTTAAGAGCTTGCTAGATGATTCCCAAGCTCAATGAAAGGAATCCTTAAAGTTCAAGGATGTTCTACTTATGTCTTTAATGTAAAGTCTTTAAATATTGTATACTTATGTAATGTGTCTTATGGGTCGTGTCCCTAATGTACTCTAAAGTTGTTGAGTCTAAGATGGAAAAGAGCCTTAAGGTCTATATATGTATTATGACTTATGTTTTATTTATATATGAGATGAAGTTTCTAGCATATGATGTGCTATGAAAGGTTTTACATTTTCCGCAAAATTTACTATGTCAATGCGATGAATGATAACTATGGGCTTGTATAAGACCTATGAGAGGTCAAGTACGCCATGTTACTTCTAAGGGGTGCTCCCCAGATGTGACAATATTAATATGTTAGTTGTCCTTTTGACTTCACGAGATAAGATAAGAAACATGGTTTTAGTCACTGGTGATGTGTAGAGTTTAGCCTCATAATGGAAAAAATTGAGCCTTTTTAAAATGAAAAGTGTTGAGTCTCATGAAAACTATGTGACTTTTATGACTTGGAAAACATGATTGTAGGCTTACACTTGAAAGGTGAAAGCATCTTTTGCTAAGTGTCTTGTGTGTGGCTATGATATGTGTTATTTTTCCCAAATGATGCTTACTGTGAAGGCTATTGCTATGCTAGAAATTGACATTTTGTGAAATGACTTCCTATTTGTTGTGATGTGCTTAGTCTGACCTACCATTTAGACTTCACTAGGAAGAAAACATGAGCATGCCTTGGTTTAAAAGTTATAATTTCTCAATTTTAAAAGGGGATTGACGTTTTGCTTGGATGTGAACTCATGATACATGTAAGTGTGTTGAGGAGAAGGACATTCCTCCATGGACACAACTAAGCATGGTATGGTTGAGTATGACCTTCATTGAACTCGGTATAACTAATAAATATCTTTGTTGATTCAATTAACTCAAGTCTATGTGCATTGAAGTATGAGTGCCAAATTGTTTCTTGAGTGTTGTTGGAATCTGCCTAAGTGTGACTTAAAGATGGTTTCAAGATGAGCTCTTAATGAATTGAAGTGTAATTACCATTTTATTATTAGGATAACTATGTTACTCCTATGAACATGATAAGAGCATTTGTGTTTGATGCATGAAAGAGTGAGTGAGTAAAAGTTTTGATTGCTTGTGTGCATTGAGTGCTAAAATGACTTGAAGTTGTGTTCCTTGTAAGTTTGGTGCATTGACTTCTATGTGATGATGTTATGAATATTTTAAGATGCTCTATGCTTCATTAAAGTCCTTGTTGTGATTAAAAGTGTTCTAAGTGTCATTCGAGGATGAATGTTACCAAGTGGGGGATATTGTAAGACCCCTAAAATGAGTTAGGGTATCTAGATACTAACATGTTCGTCTAAGGATTTAAGGTCCTAAAATGGCTTATAATGTAGTATTGAGGCAGTGTATAAACTTTGAGGTAATTTGGAAACCAAACATCAAGGGACGACCAAGATGTTCGACGCCTAGTCGACAAAGGGACCTTAGATGCTTTTATGTGTTTGTGAGTGTTTTATGAGCTTATGAGGTATTAAAATGAGTTATAATGATGTTTTTAATCAGTTTATGGAGTTTCATGAAGTTTACAGGTCAAACGTCCAAGAACGTCCAAGACTTTCGAAAGAAAGTCCTTCAGACATGCATGTGTGTGTCTTAATGGGGCCTAGCATGTTTGGACGTGTTGTGTATAATTGTTTTGGGTGAAATTGATGTGGAAGTTCCTTAACTTTTTAATGTTAATATTTACGTTACAAACGTCTGGGTACGACTTCACAAGGGCATCGCAAAAGGGCCCACAAGAAGGACCCAAAGGCTGTCGAGACACTGCCTTGGCAGTGTCAACCGACGAGCTCAACTGATGCCCCGTAGTTGGATAGACGCCCTGTCGATGGGGAGGCATTGATGTACACTTATACTGGTGAAGCCTTGGCCACATGACAGCCTCAGAAACAAACGATGGAGGCACAGGACGGTCTGGCAATGGACAAATGCCCTTTCATTGGTGTCTGTCGATGCTGGCCTTCTGTGACTACATGCGCACTGTTTCTTTGATGGAGTGAATGGGAAATTCACCCCACATGCTAAACTGACCCTACATGATTTATTTAGTGATTTTTGGGTGTAGATAAGAGATCAAAAACGTGATCAACCCATTCCCAAACCAATTCACACAAATTAGACTTTCCCTCCAAAAATATTCTCTCTAGAACCTCCATTGGTGGTGAAGCTCAAGAACAGTTTGGAGATTAGATTCCTATGGGTTATTCATCAAGTTTTAGATTTTTTCATATAGATAAAGGTATGGTGATCCTTCATCTCTAAGTAACCTTTCACTTGGATAGTTAATCTCAAAGTTTTCAAAGAGAAAATATGATCAAATGTCTTCTTCTTCAATATAGCCATGGGTTCTTACTCAAAATGTTTTTAATGGCTTAATCATGATAAATTTATGATAATGTAATTGTTTTAACGCAAATTTTAATCTGATTGCATTGTGAACCCATGTCCCTTCCCATACTCGATTTAGCCCTTGCATGGGCATTGTGATCGTGGATTGTTATTTGTTGAATTGTGATTCTATTATGTTGAATTTCTTATGTCTACTGTAATTTACGTGTATTGATGATGAAGGATCCATGTGGATCAATATATGAAGATTTGAACATGACTAGCCTATGTCTTCTATATGTTTACAGTGATCTCGATTTTTAAACAATTGTGTAGGATTTCGATTATGCAAAGATCATTGTAGTTACTGTCTTACTGTTAATATTATGGGTGAATTGTTGTTTTAAATTCTTGATGATGAAATCAAAGGAATCTTGATAAGGATTAATCCACATGTTTTAGCCTAAATGTTGCTAATGCCGTGAACATAATGTGATCTCAATTTAGGGTAGATGAAGGATGATTTAGACTTGATTATTATGTATTTAGCTACTGACATAGGTTGGTATTATTGGTATATTACGAATGTTAATCATGGTGATCAAAGTAAAGAATATTAGTAAGTGATCTTTGACTCTCTACTTTCTAGTATGTATGTGATGCCTTGTATTATGTTATAGTATGAACTTGTAGCGACTTGTACATGGTTTTTTTCATTATTAAATGTATATTTAGCTACTTACCTATAATGTATTGATGATAAAAAAGGTGTATTGATCAATGATGATCAAATAGTGATGAATTGGGAAGAATGGCTCTTCTTGTCTACTTTACTATATTATTTTAGTTGATGAAGCCTTGTATGGCATTGTGTGGTATGTTCCACTTATGATGCGGTGTTTACTTTATTGTTATTATATATGTGTTGATCATGACCTTGAAGGATAACTGATGAATGTATAAGTGTGTGGTTATGATGATCACACTATGTGCAACTTGCGCCTAGTCTTCCATTCTAGTTATGAATCTAGGTTATCTTACTGGTGTTATGAGCATGTAAATGGTTATGTTAGTATCATGTGTAGGTGCTGCCATTAACGAAGTGTTAAGGATTTATGACCCCTACCCATGTACCCCTACGTGAATGTGTGAATAGCTAAAGTTAGGAGTCTTGATTGTAGTGTGAAGATTGTCTTGCCTCCTATGCTAAGTTGTGTTTTGTGGTCTATGCTTTAAGGTGCATTGTGGTCCTAAGAGGGTGGATGCATCAATGTGTTGTTGATAGACATTATGTGATTATATTGACCAATGTACACACACACTCACTCTACATGCATGCTTACAAGTAGTATAGGTCATGGTGTGTTAATGAAATGCATTTCTAATATTCACTAATGTATACTATTATAAATGTTAAGCTTGAGTACATGAAAGTGTGTTATGAACATATCTTATATGGTATAATCTTAAGTATGTGGTATGATGAAGTATGATTATACCTAGTGTCTAATTTTGTTTATATGAAAGCATGGCTCATATAGTTACACTTGTACAGTTATACATGAATGAAATGATGTATAAACATGTGTGGCATTTATGTGTTATGTGAAAGGTTTGCTCACATATATGACACACACATGTATGAAGATCTATTCAAGAGAGGGGCCTTGAAAGGTGTATTCATGTATACCCTAAAATAGATGGTGCTTTACATATGCTATGTCCATGTGAAGGGATTTCTCACATGATTTAGGTTGATGAATTCTCATCTATGACCTATGAGCTAAGCATATGAGGAGTTAATCTCCTAATCCTACATTTTATGAAGTAAAGATAATAAAGGCTTTTAATAAAAGGGAACTTTGCTTAGCACCGAGTGGACTTGTAAATGAGTGTGTGTCCCTTCCCAATGTGGGAAGGAAGGTCTACCATAAATCTCATGAGGTGGAAAGCCTCATAGCCCAAGGTCATAGAGGGATGTTTCCATGATGACCTCCACGTTCCATAAACTATGCTTGCCACATAGGATCTAGCAATGTGATATAAACTAATATGCTAGCATGTGTTAATGTTCTACCTTGGCTAGGTAAGAACACCTTCCCTTGGTGTAAGGCTCTACAACACCAAATTCCATGTAGCACCGATGGTCTTAGTGTCGGTTAAGGCTATAGTTTCCCTAAAGTAAAATGGACAATGGAAATAAAGTAAGGACCCTAACTAGGATGACCTAAGGGTAGTTGCTTAGTGTAGGTGAGGGTATGTGACTTCACCTATGCATTGCACAAGTGTCTTTTGAAGGAAGTTCTAGGAAGGTGTTCTAATTCATGTCTCTATGTATATGTTCCTTATGCATGACTTTGTAGTATTTATCTACTTGTTGTGATGAAATGAATGGCATGAGTCTATATGAAGTAGTCTTTATGTACATGCTTAATATGGGTCTTAATGACTATGTGATGAAGCACTTGCTTGACATGATGAAGTTGTCTTCACTTACTATATTAATGTATGAATTGGATGTTAAGGCTTGTGATCTTATGATAGGTTTACTAAGTATGTGTGAGGTTATGAGGTCCACATGTACATTGCACTTGTATACTTAGATTGGGATTGTAAGTAAGGTCTTATAATGATTTATGTGAAGTGAAGTAAATATATGTGCAAATTGATGTAGCTTACTGTAAAGCCAATAGGGTCTTGACTTAAATGTGTCTATGACGTGTTATACTTCTATGATGGTATGTGTTGGCTTGTGTAGGTTGTATGTATGCTTTCTTTGTGGTCCTAACGTGATGCATTGTACCAAGTATCACTCGAGGGATACTTTGGAGGATAATGAGTAAAAGAAAAGATAGCTCACTGTAAAGAAGAAAATAGCTCATAGTAATATGACTCTAAAATGCCTTAAATTATATATGTGATCTTATATGATGTTTGGCCTTTGAATATGTCTATATGAACTATGTGAATGATATAAATTCTATTGTATTAAGGTTTTATAAAGTTTTTACAAAAAGGCATGAAGTATGATTTCAAGGAAAATGTCCATTTTTAACGCATGTTTTTGCATGGTTGTCATACTTAGTGGATTCTTGTACTAACTCCATTCTTCTCTAATTTTTACACAAAATTTAGGTTATGGATGCTTAAAGGATGCCTTTATAAATGAGGAGCTTGATATGTAATTCCCAAGCTCAAGGAAAGGAATCCTTAAGTCCAAGGATGTCCTAATATTTTGTTTACTGTAAAGTTTGTTAGTATTATACTAATGTATTATTCTTTAAGGGCCGTGTCCCTAAAGTAATCGTATGATGTTGAGTCTAGGATGTCAAAGAGACTTAAGGTCTAAATATTTATTATGACTTATATTTTATATATATGAAGTGATATTTCTAGCATATGATGTGCTATGAAAAATTTTAAATTTTCCGCTAAATTTGCTATGACAATGCGATGAATGATAACTATGGGCTTGTATAAGACCTCCGAGAGTTAAAGTACGCCATGTTACTTCTAGGGGGTCCTCCCCGGATGTGACACCCGACCCCTCAAGGATCGCCCTAGGGGTCCACGAAGGGACCCCGAACTTTGGCCAAGCAAGCTGCCCAAGGCAGCAGGTTTTGTGCCTTGGTGAAACACAGGCGCGTTGCCCCCTAATCTCGGACTTCACTGTCCAACAAAATATTTCCAAAATAGATGCGGGAACAGCTCTGCGTCGCGGGCTTGTTCCCCGACGAAGATTCTGAAAATTAAAGTTGAGTTTGACATGTCTAAAAGTCCAAATAAGTATGGGAGTGTTATGGTAACTTTGGGGGACGTTTATTATCTATTTTTAGGACCTTTTTAAATTCTTTCCCAAGACAAAACCCCAACACCCAATAAGAAAAATCATAGCCCTAAAACTCTCATCTCTCCCAAATTCTCCAAAACCTCCATAGGAGACCGAAATTCAAGATCAAGCTAAGGGATGGATTTCTATGGTTTATTCTACAATTATTCATGGGTCATACATAAATAAGGTATGGTAATCCTTCATCCTTAGTTATCCATTCATCTAAGGAGTTCAATCAATGAATTTCAAAAGTGATTCAAAGACCAAAAATTCCAATTTTCAATCTAGCCATGGGTTCATTGTCAAATTGATTTCAAAGTCATTCTAATGATCGATTTATATTTCACTGATGTTTTAATTATGAATTTCAATACAATTTTATGAAGAACCCATGATCCGACTAATTTCTCAAATTGGCCGATATTGTGGGTCTTGTGATCTTGATATCATGTTTATAGAATTGTGATTAGATTGTATTGAATTGCTTATTGTTATTACTATCTATATCAATTGAATATGAATTATGGAGTAATTATCAAAGATGATAATTAGTTTGGACATTTGGTAAGTTGACCTATTTTTTCTAATTAGCTAAGAATGTATATTGAATTGAGTGGATTGGTATGGTCCACTTATGGTGGCGGTGTTTACATTCTTGTAGATATTTATGTCTTATGATCATGGCCTTGAAGGCATCAGATGCAATATGAATTGATGTAATGATTCCATGTTTAGGAAGTTGAAGGATTTAGCCTTGATTCTAATATCATGTTTTAAGTGAATTGATGTTATGTGAAGTATATGAGTAGCCTCCCACACTAGTTGCATTAATTAGGTGTGTGGATGATGTTATGTATATATGTGATGATTATGTTAGGGTTAGGTTTGGTCTAAGATGGGTATTGTTGATGAGTATTCTTATAGCATGACCCCGACCTATACGAACCCCATACGAATATGTGATCAAAGTATGTTAGGAGTATTCTATTCTAATGATTGAGTATGTTCTTGTCTCCTATGATGTAATGTGAGTGCGTGTAGTCTATAGTCCTTAATACTATATATGTGTGTATGACTTGAGACTTGAGGAATGTTGTACACATGTTGTGATCTTTAGAGGGTGGCTTCCTCAATGCTAAGTGATAGCCATTATGTGATCTTGTTGACCAATGTACACACACACTTCATGCATATCTATGAGTAGAGTAGATTTGTGATGACTAAGGAAAGGGTAGTTATCCTATGCATCAGTACATATTTTTATGCATGTAAGTATAGGATTAATGAAGTTATGAGCATGTGTGACTAGAGGTGTTCATGTGAAGGTAGATCTCACATTCTATGCATACACATGATGTATGATAGTATGAATATGTGAAAGGACATTCTCACATGAAGTAGGGTCTATGATGAAAGGACATTCTCATCTTATAAACCTTTGAGCTATATGATGTATGAAGGAGCAAGCTCCTAAATCCTTCCTTATAAATTAGAGTATTAAAGATTAACTATATATATTAAAAAGGGAGTTAGAGCCTATCACCGAGTGAACATGACAAATGAGAGTGGGAGCTTCACGTTAGTAAGTCCGTCTTCCCACAAGAGAACCTTCACATTTAGCAAGTCCGGGTTCCCAACATATATGTTGTCTCATAATGATGGAAACCTCCATGCTAGTAAGTCAAGGTTTCTAGAAGCAATCTTTATGTTCCATAACTACGTGCCCCCATGGGTTATAGCTTGTGGATACCACATATATAGCTATGTACGATTGGTTACACCTTATGTAAGTGTTAACCCTCTATTTTTGGTGTGGGAGTAGAACACCGGATTCTATGTAGCTCACATGTTCTATGTCGGTTATGGCTAAATCTCCCAAAGTAAGAAATTAAATAATAAAATTATGGACTCTAATCACAACTCCTTGAGAGGATTACTTAGTATAGTTAGGATTATGGCCCCTACCCATGCATTGCACAAGTGAACTTCAAGAAAGGATAAGTTTAGTACATGTATACAAGTAACACTTATGTAATGTTATGTATGAATTGTATGAATGCATTGTTAAGTGACTTTGCTATGACTAAGACATGAATTATGTGTATGTGTCTGAATTACACTTATGGCTTCTAAATGGGTTTACTTAGTATATGTGGGGGTATGGGACTCCATGTGTACATTGAACAAGTAAGCTTGTGAAGGGGCTATGAGGGTGGTTTATATAGTATGAACTAAGTGAATTTATGACTAAAGTATATGAGGTATGATGATGTCTTCGTATGGTATTATAAAGTATGGCGAGTCCTATATGTTGATATGAAGTATGTGGACTTATGTTTAGTTATAAATGAAAGTGTTATGACTTGTTAAGTATGTTATGCCTAGTATAGGTGATTTCTTAGATACACTTGGTGGAAGTAGTATTAAGGGATGCTACCTACGCATTGCACTAGTGTGACTTAGGAGTTTTCTTAGGTGATGGTATTTATGTGAAGTTGATTTCTATGATGTGCTTATGACTTGTGAATATATGTGGTTGTGTTTATGAAGCATATCTATGAAAGACTATTGTAAGGTGACCTCAAGGTGATACATTGTACTAAGTACACTTGAGGGTTAATTAAGGAAGTAAGTAAGATAAAGGGGAAGTAATGTATTGTATGTATTGTATATGCCTCAAAGTATGATAAATGGCTTGATGTGCTATTATGAGTAGTATCCATGTCTATATGATGTATGTGAACTATATTGAGCTTACATGTGCCTATGTTCATGAAGTTTACTAAAAGGATATGTTGCATGATTTCAAATGAACTTTCCTCTTTAAATGCATGTTTTTGCATGGTTGTCATACTTAGTGCATTCTTGTACTAATAACATTCTTCTGTATCTTTTTACACAAAGTGTAGGTGGTGATGGTTAGAGGATGTCTCCTAAATGAAAAGCTTGGATAGATATCCCAAGTTCAAGTAAAGGGACCCTTATGATTCAAGGGTTGCCTATGTCAAAATATTCTTTAGGTTGATGTAATAGATTAGACTTATATTTTATGTTTTTTAAGGGTCGTGTCCCTATTCTATTCTATTAAGTTGTGTCTTAAGATGGCAAACAGACTTAGAGTATAACTATGTATTATGATATTTTATATATAAGTCTAACTATGTATTATGATATTTTATATATATATATATAAATATATATATATATATATATATATATATGAAGTAATGTTGTAGAATATGATGTGCTATGAAATGTTTTAAATTTTCTGCTATTTTTATGATTATGCAATGAAAGATGTCTAAGGACTTGTCTTACACCTCCGAGATGTCGACGACGCCGTGTGACGATCTAAGAGTACTCTAACTTCTAGGGGTTACTTGCGGGTCGTAACAAGAAAAAATTCCAAGTTTCTTAAATCGACCTTCTTAAGCTTCAATGGCCGGACCCATCATTTTGTAGATATATAAAGGATATGGGTTAGTATATCACTTGTACTAAGTATGGGTTTATGCACATAAAACATTTAAAGACATGCATGCAAAGGACCATTTCTTTAGAAAGCATGCTAAGTCATTTGAAAGCCTTTAATGCACTATAATAAAGCATATACAATATAAGGATCACAACAACATAAAGCATAATCATTACATAGAACACATCATCATAAAGTCATATTAACAATTCATGTTCAATAGTTCATATCAACGAAACATACTACACTTACCATTAATCTCATCCCAAGCCTACAAGTGCAATGCTCACGTGAAGCCCCATAGCTCCACATAATCAAGTAAACAAGATAGGAGACCATAAGTAATGCTTTGTTTCATACAACTTATATCATAAGTAGTATTCATCACATATAGCAATATAGACCAACAACGTGTTCATCAACATAACCAACATCATATAAGAGCAACATCATATATCATAAGAATTATAAATTTCATGTTCATAGTATATAAGAACAATCTTCTAGGACTTCCCTTAGAGTAAACTTGTGCAATGTCTAGGTAGATTCCCATACCCTTACCTATACTAAGTAGACTCCTCATCTCACCTTAGTCAATGTACATTTACTGTAGTCTTTCATTTTACTTTATGGAACACTCGTCTTAACCAATATTAGACAATGTGAGATAATCATGGAATCCGATGTCATGAATCCCTGCACCAAAAAAAGGTGGTCTACTTGTCAAAGTAGAACCAAAACATGAACATAGCATTCTACGTGAATCCACTAGGTAGTATTCCTATGGGGGGAAAGATAGTTAAGGATCTAAGAGATATATTAGAGACTCATAATTCCATATTGCATGGCAACTTCCATCTCATGAGAGTCATTGTGAACCTACCTTCCAACTTGGGAAGGGACACCTCTCATATCTAGTTCACTCGGTGCTAACCTAAAGTCCCTTTTTTGAATAACCTTTAAGTTATAATTTATCATTTATCTTATAATAGGTCATAGGAGACTAACTCCTTGTATAAACATGATGATTAGTTCATTAGGTTTAGGAGGACAATTTCCTTTCATCATAACCCTTCATTAGTGAGATTAATATATCATAGTCATATTGTGTAAACCATACAGGAGAAACATCATCAACCTTGCATTATCATACCATTTCCATGATCTCAACTTCAACATATTCATAGCCCATCATATATGCATAGCAACATCATACATACTTCAATTGCATAACAACATCAATATAGGCCAACATCAACATAATAGAGTAATCATAACTTTAGAAGATTTACCTATTTCTTCCAAGAATCTTCATCAAGAACTTAATCTCAATTCACCACAATCATCCAATAATATAGTGAATTACACAATAACATAACCAATCCAAACCACTATAGTCATATACAAGACCAATTTGTAGCTAGTTGTAAGGGAAAGGGGTTCATTTATTAGTTCATTCAAGCAATAGTCCCAATCCCAACATTTCATAGCATTAAGTGAAAGATATAACATAATCAAATACATTATTTAGGGAAAGAACATGCATCACACGAAATCTAACAATTCCATTTCAATTGCTAAACAACGCATACTTCATTATCCGTAAGAATTCATAATTCATCATAATTAGTCATCAATTTCGAGTTTGGAAGAAAACTCATTTGTAGAGTAAAAACCCTAGGAATTTGAATTGTTTAGAAATCGCTTTGAAAGGACCTCTTGGGGAAAGGAATCCGAGGATGAATAACCCATACCTTAGTGACGATTCAATCCACGAATTTGGAGAAGAAAAGTTGAGAACTTGACCTTCTTCTCCAAGCTTCCAATGCTCTTCAATGGTGGTTGAGTAGGGAGAGAGTTTAGAGAGAGATGAGAGTGATTTGGTGAATCTAATTTGAAGTGCATTAAAATTGTTTCATACTGACCTAATACCAATATAAACTCGTCTCCTAAATTACCCAAAAGACCCCTCACTTAATTGGGTAATTTTGTGAAGTTAAATTCACTTAAAAACGACGCGGAAAAATCAAAGAAGTTGTTGCGCGTCGTGGGGGCGATTTCAATTCTTTGTTTTTGAAATCCGGGTTGAGGAAGTGAGCCTCGTGAAGTCCCGGTGCAGCGAGGAAACTTTTTGCCTTCCTTGTGCTGGCTGCGCGACGTGGGGCTGGCTCCACATCTTGGCTGTCGCAAACTGCTTTGGCAGCTTGCTCGCCAATGTTTGGGTCCTCCTCAAGGATCCTTCAGGTGGTCCTTGGGGAGTCGTTACTGGACTTTTGGACCTTTTATACTATATTTTACCTATTTAAAATCTTTTTACAAGTTTTAGACTTCATTTGACACTCCCAAACCTTAACCAAACATAGGGACGTCTAATAGTTCAATTTAGCTAGTTTCCTGACGTCAAGGTCTTTTTTTGACGTTTTGGCTCTAAACTTTTCTAATTTAGATTAATACATTAATATAGGTCAGAAAACATCATTTTAACCATTATTTAATAGGAGAAGTTCTAGTCTAAGTCGTGGAACTTCCAGAGTGTTACATTGAGAGATTATATTTAAGGTGATGATATAAGGTTGATTGTGAATCACTTATATGCCTTACTATGACATGATGACGATAATGTGTTAATCTCACATATGAGGGTTGTATTGAAAGGAAGTTATCATGCAATTCCTAATGAGCTAATGATTATGATAAACAAGGGTGTTAGTCTCCTATGACCTATACTAAGTAATGATCATTAATAAAGGCTTAAAGACATTTCAAAAATGGAATCTAGCTTAGCATAGAGTGAACTAGTACTGAGGAGTGTCACTGACAAAGTAGGGAAGGTAGGTTCTCTACATTCTCATGATATAGAGATTACAATGATAATGGAATAAAGAGGGTCTCTACTATGTCTCCTAGTTCTTGAACTATGTTGCCCCAATAGGAATACTAGCTTGTGGATCCACCTAGAATGATATGTTCATATTTCGGTCATACCTTGGAAAGTAGACCACCTTCTTTTGGTGTAGGGTTTCATGACACCGAAAACCACATTTAGCTCATGTGGTCTATGTCGGTTAAGGCAAGTGTTCCCGAAAGTAAAATGAAGTAATAAAGTGAACTCTAACTAGGGTGACTGAAGGGGTTTGACTTAATCTAGGTCGGGGTATGGGACTGTAACATTTCGAAATCGCAAGGCGTGTTGTAAAACTTAGCCTAGGTTCCATGAGGTATAAGCACTGTTCTAAGTTGATTTCGATGTATATAGGCTAGTTAAGGTGTTTAAGAACCAAAATATTCAAGAACGTCCATGACGTCCGGAAAGTTGGTTCACAAGAGTGCTAGGATGTCTTAGCCATTTGACTAGCTTTTAAGAGTTGGAATCGATCAAAATTATGTAAAAATATGTGTAACACATATTAGGGATGTTTCATGATTGAAACGTCCGGGTACGACTCCCCAAGGACCAACCAAGGGCCCTTGAGGAGGACCCTTGTAGCTTGGGTGCAACACTGCCAGACAGTGTGCATCGACGAAGGGGTTTGTCATGACCCGAAAGCACCCCCTAAAAGTTAGGGAAAACCTTCGAATCATGACCGGGATTACTTGACCCCTTTGGGGTCTCGTACAAGCCCTCTAACTAGCATTCATAACATAAAGTATGAAAAGTAGTGCGGAATTAAAACTTTTCACGATAATAATAATTGAAGAAGTCTTTTCATAAATACTAGGAAATTTTATCGTCATAAGCCAACTTAAAGACACAACTTGGAATCTTAAGGACACGGCCCTTTACAATAGAAGTAAATACATCTTTAAGTCTTAATAAAGAACTAAGAAACATAAAACTATGTCCTCGAATATATGAGGACATATCCAATTCTTGAGAGATAGAATTCCCAAGCTTCAACTCCAATCCTCCAAAAGGCTTCCAACCTATAATAATAAGGTATATAAAAGTATGGGGTTAGTACAACAATGTACTAAGTATGGAATATGCAAAAACATACGAAAAGGAACATTTTAGTAAAAATAACTTTTCATGCAATTAAAGCAATATTCATGAATCAAGAACCAAACCAACATAAGAATCGACAATCAACACTTTATGGCAACTTCACCAAAACTTAGAGTAATTGAAAGGAACATTTAAATGAACTTACTAAACTTACAATGAAAATTGAATAAAGCATCACAGTGAACATATTGGATTCTTACAATGGAGACCTTACAGTGAATGGCACGGTCCAAGTCATATGAACTCTTTTCCTTTGAAGTTGCCCTAACCCAAGGTTATCCTAAGACTCCCTAAGGTGAGCCAAGAAGGGACTCTCATTACACCTCCCTTCAAAGCACACCAAAGCGACCCTTAAAACTACCAAATCTTAGGCTTACTTTGTTGGAAATCAAATCCACGCCCTTGGCTAACATATGCAAAACACTCATGGAAATATAGGTCACACCAAGTGCAATGTGAGAGTAGCATCCCATACTACCACTCCCATTTAGTACTCCTAATGGATTCCATTTACTCAAGAACTCCACAATAATCATCCATAACAGTACACCATAGTACTCATTCACACGGATTTCATGAAGGTACTCTTCTCCCATAGTAGGTATAGGTCACACCAAGTGCAATGTGAGAATAGCATCCCATACTACTACTCCCACTCAATGCTCCTACTCGGTAACTAATGTGGATTGAGCACTTCACGACATACATACACAAAATCAACAATATACAAGATAATTAGTTTCAAATCAATTCTTTTGTGGGAGTTAGCTTAACCGACAAAGACCATGAGATTTAGACATGGAATCCCGATATTAACCCCTATCGGATGAGGGATCCTTACTTACCTAGTGTAAGGTCATGCTTCTTAGCGTTTACATGGCTTTTCCAATAGCTACACCTATGCGGGCTCATAGTTTAGGGATAAGGAGATTGCTACTAAGTAACTCACTCTCTACTAACGAGGAGTACTCATCTCAAGAGCTACTTTGGATTACAACATCTCAACTCACGAAGTGCAATCCGCCTCCCATTTATATCCTCTCGGTGCTAGGCATTACTCCCCACGGATTTCACAACATAATAGTCAATCTTAGAAAGCTCACTAGGAATGGAGAGGTTGCTACTAGACACTACATCTCAACTCACGAAGTGTGTCCACCTCAAGATTACCCTTTTTGCTCAACTTGGCATAATACATTCTTTAAAGTGTGTGTGTGTACATGTGTACACCTTGCATATACTCATCATCTCATTATCATCAAGTTCTACTCATACTTTAACCTTGATTCATCAAGTTACACACTCTACATCCTTCTCATAATCATATACTTTATTTAAACATAAATTAGGTCAAGCATGCAATTCAAGCTACACCAAACACAATAGAAGACCCATATACAATATATCTTCATTTAACATATTAGTCCTTCAAGATTACCAACTCAACACATACTAAGCAACATCAAGCTCATCAATTAGCACCGCCACCCATAAGGTGGACCATACCACTCAAATAGCAATTCATAATAAGAAATATACAATGAGAACAATTCATTAACAATTCAAACCATCATCACCCATAAGCAATTTATTAACATTTCACCATATTAAGGCCCTTAGGTCAGTAGCTACACCAACATGACATACACAAGAAGACTCAAGTTCATACCCTACTCAAATCATGCTCACAAAACCCATTTTTATGTCAAAAGTTGAAGTATGCATAAACAAGAGTTTCATGGAGTTTTAACATCAAAATCATCAATTTAAACCAAAATAAATACATTTAAACCATTATAACTTAAATACAAGAAGACCCATACTAGAAATCGAAGTTAGAAGAAGTTTGAGTTTAGAAACCCTTTTTGAAAACCATTTTGGCAAGTTGGCTTCTTGAATGAAAGGATATTCAAGAATGGATACCATACCTCACTAAGCAAGACAAATCCAAGAGTTTTTGATGAATAGATACGTCCAACCAGCCATCCTATCCTTCCTTGACCTCTAGCTTCCAATGGAGTCTTGAGAGAGTTTGTCTTTAGAGAGAGAGAGAGTTGAATTTAGAAGTGAGGGGGGTCTTGTCTAGGTCTAGGGTTTAAAACTCATTTAATATACCCAACAATCCCTTAAAAAACCATCCAAACTCTTATTTAGACGTGGGGTGAATTTACAAGTTCACCCCTAACTTGGCAAAAAAATCTGTGCACAGGGACAAGGCTTGCGACGACCTGCTTCTGACGGGGCGTCACGGGTGCAACGGCTCGTCCTGACCATCCGTTGCAAGCTCCAGTGGCTTGCCAAGGGTACCATATACACCCTTGAACAAGTCCCTCACGACAGAGCCTTGTGACGGGGCGTCACAGCCATGACTGGTCGTCGACTGCTCCATCGCAAAGGCTGCCTGGGACAGCCTGCTTACCAGGTTTTGGGTCCTTCCTCAAGGACCCTTTGATGGTCCTTGGGGATAATTTCCTGGACGTTTCCAACAAAAATATGATCATCTATAAGTTTAACACCTCTCACATGAATTTCATCCAAAAAGAACACATAAAACTCGACAAAACACGTCTAGACGTACAAGGTCGACTCAAGGCATATCTTTCGAATGCCTTGGACGTTCTTGGTCGTTTGACCTCCAAACTTCACGAAACTTTGCACACTGCCTAAGGACACTAAACTAACTCCGTTTAACTAAATATCAACTCAAGAAATAATCATGAGGCTCTAGTTCACCTTAGTTCATTTTGGGGCGTTATATTCTCCCCCACTTGGAATAACATTCGTCCTCGAATGACACTTAAATTTTTAAGAACAACAAGGACCCTCTTGGCATCATATAATTCACTTAGATCATGATCAAAACATCAACAATCAAAGAATCAACTATCAAGGACCATCATTTCACACTTTCAACACTTATCAACATAGACAACTTTTGGCAAACTTCACAAAGTCAAAACTCAACCTTAAACTTCTTTTATGGAGGAACTACCTTCTCCAACACTATACATGCTCATATAAAACAATTTTACACATATTTAAACTTCAATTAAGGCAAGACAAATTTTTCTCAAATTGCAAATTTTTCACAGTGAACATTCACTGTAACACTGCCAAACATATAAAACTTTGAAAATTCCACTCTTTGAGCAATTTATCAAGATGACATGATCATATGAACTATAAAACCATATAAACTCATCTCATAACACAAAATCAACAATAAAAAAGAGTTGAGACTTACCAAAACCATCGATCCGGATTAATTATCCTTTCTAGCCCCCATCCCATAGGAAGGGTTCTTGTTGGGAGCATTAGGATCTAGGGAAGCTTGATTGACATCTCTCCCCCTTGATTTAAGGTTTGGGCAGTCCCACATCTTGTGGCCTTTATTACCACATGCAAAACAACCATCCGATCCGGCAAGACACTTACCCCCATGTTGCTTGCCACAAGTAGGGCACCTAGCCCTTTCATAGGAATGACCACCACCTTGAGAAAGTTGATTTGGAGCCCTATCCTTGTTTCCCATAGAAGAATCTTTGGGATAAAACCTCTTCTTAGGCCTTTGGTGACTAGAATCATCCGACCTAGGTCTCTTACCCTCTTGCCTTATCTCCTTAATTTTGGACTCCTCAATTTGTTGTTCATAAACCATGAGCCTAGAGATATCCATGTCATTAAGAAGCATAGCCGTATGACACTCTTTTTCCACCAAGCTAGACACGCCCATCACAAACTTGTTCATCCTAGCCCTAGGGTTGGCCACCATGGTTGGGGCATACTTAGAGAGTTGGGTGAATTTGAGAGAGTACTCTTGCACACTCATTCCCCCTTGATGGAGGTTCATGAATTCAACCATCTTTTTCTCCCTCCACTCTAAAGGAAAGAATCTATCTAGGAAAGCCTCTTTGAATTCCTCCCAATCAACCGGTCCTCTTTCTAAGGGTCTCTGACCCCTCCATTGCTCATACCACACTTGAGCAACATCCTTAAGTTGGTAAGCGGCCAATTCCGCTTTCTCCCTAGGGGTCACACCCATAGCATCTACCACCTTGCAAACCTCATCTATGAAGCCTTGTGGATCTTCATCCACCTTAGTTCCATGAAAAGTAAGAGGGTTCATCCTCATGAAATCCCGAATCCTAGAAGCGGGAGTACTAGCATTTTGTTGGGGCCTATCTCCTTGGTTAGCTTGGCCCACAAAGTGATTGTTGACAACTTGAGCTTGAGCCGTCATGAGTTGGGTCAAGTTCATTAGGGAAGCCCTCAACTCCGTATTAGTCATATCACCCTCAACAAAAGGAGCTTAACGCATATGAGGCACTTGAGGTCCTTGAGGTTCCGGAGGCACTTGAGGTTCTTGAACAGGAACCTCCTCATTTTCCTCCCCTAAGCCAACAATAGGAACTTGGTCAACACGGGGAAGGACTCTCTTATTTGGTACACCTCCCTCCTCCCTTCTAGCGGTCGATCTCGTCGTATTCATGTCTTAAAAACACAAAAAGAAGAGGTTGAGAATAGACACCCTATATGCTCAACTATAAGGCACGATACTAGAATAGAGAAGAAAGTGAAACTTCTAGCATCCTATAGCCTCTTGTCCATGGATGTGTCGAGACTCACACCAATGACCAAGATACTACTAGATGTGGCTTTTGAGACTTTCAGACCTTAAACCATATCCCAAAATGTTATGCTCTGATACCAAGTCTGTCACGACCCGAAAGCACCTCCTAAAAGTTAGGAAAAACCTTCGAATCGTGACCGGGCGTACTTGACCCCTTTGGGGTCTTGTACAAACCCTCTAACTAGCATTCATAACATAAAGCATGAAAAGTAGTGCGGAATTAAAACTTTTCACGATAATAATAATAGAAGAAGTCTTTTCATAAATACTAGTAAATCTTATCGTCACAAGCCAACTTAAAGACACAACTTGGAATCTTAGGGACACGGCCCTTTACAATAGAAGTAAATACATCTTTAAGTCTTAATAAAGAACTAAGAAACATAAAACTATGTCCTCGAATATATGAGGAGATAACCAATTCTTGAGAGATAGAATTCCCAAGCTTCAACTCCGATCCTCCAAAAGGCTTCCAACCTATAATAATAAGGTATATAAAAGTATGGGGTTAGTACAACAATGTACTAAGTATGGCATGTGCAAAAACATACGAAAAGGGACATTTTAGTAAAAATAACTTTTCATGCAATTAAAGAAATATTTATGAATCTAGAAACAAACCAACATAAGAATCGACATTCAACACTTTATGGCAACTTTACCAAAACATAAAGTAATCAAAAGGAACATTTCAATGAACTTACTAAATTTACAATGAAAATTGAATAAAGCATCACATTGAACATATTGGATTCTTACAATGGAGACCTTACATTGAATGCCACGGTCCAAGTCATATGAACTCTTTTCCTTTGAAGTTGCCCTAACCCAAGGTTATCCTAAGACTCCCTAAGGTGAGCTAAGAAGGGATTTTCATTGCACCTCCCTTCAAAGCACACCAAAGCAACCCTTAAAACTACCAAATCTTAGGCTTACTTCGTTGGAAATCAAAACCACGCCCTTGGCTAACATATGCAAAACACTCATGGAAATATAGGTCACACCAAGTGCAATGTGTGAGTAGCATCCCATACTACCACTCCCACTTAGTACTCCTAATGGATTCCATTTACTCAAGTACTCCACAATAATCATCCATAACACTACACCATAGTACTCATTCACACGGATTTCATGAAGGTACTCTTCTCCCATAGTAGGTATAGGTCACACCAAGTGCAATATGAGAATAGCATGCCATACTACTACTCCCACTCAATGCTCCTACTCGGTAACTAATGTGGATTGAGCACTTCACGACATACATACACAAAATCAACAATATACAAGATAATTAGTTTCAAATCAATTCTTTTGTGGGAGTTAGCTTAACCGACAAAGACTATGAGAGCTAGACATGGAATCCCGATATTAACCCCTATGGGATGAGGGATCCTTACTTGCCTAGTGTAAGGTCATGCTTCTTAGCGTTTACATGGCTTTTCCAATAGCTACACCTATGCGGGCACATAATTAAGGGATAAGGAGATTGCTACTACGTAACTCACTCTCTACTAACGAGGAGTACTCATCTCAAGAGGTACTTTGGATTACAACATCTCAACTCACGATGTGCAATCCACCTCCCCTTTCATATCCTCTCAGTGCTAGGCATAACTCCCCATGGATTTCTCAACATAATAGTCTATCTTAGAAATCTCACTAGGAATAGAGAGGTTGCTACTAGACACTACATCTCAACTCACGAAGTGTGTCCACCTCAAGATTCCCCTTTTTGCTCAACTTGGCATAATACATTCTTTAAAGTGTGTGTGTATACATGTGTATACCTTGAATATAAGCATCATATAATTATCATCAAGTTCTACTCATACTTTAACCTTAATTCATCAAGTTACACACTCTACATGCTTCTCATAATCATATACTTTATTTAGACATAAACTAGGTCAAGCATGCAATTCAAGCTACACCAAACACAATAGAAGACCCATATACAATATATCTTCATTTAACACATTAGACCTTCAAGATTACCTACACATACTAAACAACATCAAGCTCATCAATTAGCATCGCCACCCATAACGTGGACCATACCACTCAAATAGGAATTCATAATAAGAAATATACAATGAGAACAACTCATTAACAATTCAAACCATCATCACCCATAAGCAATTTATTAACATTTCACCATATTAAGGCCCTTAGGTCAGTAGCTACACCAACATGACATACACAAGATGACTCAAGTTCATACCCTACTCAAATCATGCTCACATAACCCATTTTTAAGTCAAAAGTTGAAGTATGCATAAACAAGAGTTTCATGGAGTTTTAACATCAAAATCATCAATTTAAAACAAAATAAATATATTTAAACCATTAGAACTTAAATACAAGAAGACCCATACAAGAAATCGAAGTTAGAAGAAGTTTGAGTTTAGAAACCCTTTTTGAAAACCATTTTGGGAAGTTGGCTTCTTGAATGAAAAGATATTCAAGAATGGATACCATACCTCACTAATCAAGCCAAATCCAAGAGTTTTTTTATGAAGATACACGTCCAACCAGCCCTCCTATCCTTCTTTGACTTCTAGTTACCAATGGAGTCTTGAGAGAGTTTGTCTTTAGAGAGAGAGAGAGTTGAATTTAGAAGTGAGGGGGGTCTTGTCTATGTCTAGGGTTTAAAACTCATTTAATATACCCAAATATCCCTTAAAAAACCGTCCAAACTCTTATTTAGACGTGGGGTGAATTTACAAGTTCACCCCTAACTTGGCAAAAAAATCTGCGCACAGGGACAATGCTTGCGACGACCTGCTTGTGACGGGGCGTCACGGGTGCAACGGCCCGTCCTGACCATCCATTGCAAGCTCCAGTGTCTTGCCAAGGGTCCCCTCTCTACCCTTGAACAATTCCCCCATTACGGAACCTTGTGACGGGGCGTCACAGCCATGACTGGCCGTCGACTGCTCCGTCGCCAAGGCTGCCTGGGGCAGCCTTCTTACCAGATTTTGGGTCCTTCCTCAAGGACCCTCGATGGTCCTTGGGGATACTTTCCCAGACTTTTCCAACACAAATATGATCATCTATAAGTTTAACACCTCTCACATGAATTTCATCCAAAATTAACACATAAAACTCGACGAAACTCGTCTAGACGTACAAGGTCGACTCAAGGCATATCTTTCGAATGCCTTGAATGTTCTTGGTCGTTTGACCTCCAAACTTCACAAAACTTTGTACACTGCCTAAGGACACTAAACTAACTCCGTTTAACTTAAAATCAACTCAAGAAACAACCATGAGTCTCTAGTTCACCTTAGTTCATTTTGGGGCGTTATAGGGTTGACGGGGCGTCAGTGGCTCGATGGGGCATCGAGGCCACCATCGTCCCACACTTATAAAGATTAAAGAAGTCTCTTGCTACCTGGATACAGTTACACACGATTGAAGGGATACTACGGGGCGTCGACTCACAGACAGACCGTTGTCGAGGTCTCGTCTGTGAGGGCCCAACTTACTGTCAAAAATTCTAAAATGACCTTATGTAATTAATTAATGTATTTTGGTGGTTTGTTTGGGGATTAGGAAGTCTAATTAAGTAATTTAACCCCTCATATAAATACCCCCAACCCTAATTAGTCTAAGGACATCACTCAAAATAAACTCTCTTCCTTCTCTCTACTTTCTCACTCTATTGGAAGACACCATTGAAGTTTAACTTGGGAGGTGAACTGGGGGCTGATTAAGGACAAATTCACCATCAAAAGGTCATCCAATCTTAATGTATGGGATCTAATTCACCTTTGAGACTTCTTTCCTCAAAGAGCTCCTCAAATGATTCTTCCAAAAGTTGAGTTTCATGTGGGTTTCATTCAATTACGAATTGTATGTTATGAATTGAATTGCTCATGTTTTGCGTAGGTTATAATTAGTAGATTATCATGTATTGTAACTTGATTAGGATGAATTGATATGGTTTGTCTAGATTGTAGATTTTGATCCTTACTCCTCAACCCTAGGTTTGATCTTAATATGAATTGTGTTGGGTTTGATTCAATTGACTTCACTATTGGTTAAATCATAATTAACTACTGTTATTACATAGATCATAAACTTAATGTGATGAATTGTAGTGTTTCATGCTAGTTCTTGAGGTGTTGATCTATGTTAGGAAGACATACTTGGATATCATGTTTCAAGTCTTGAATCTAGTGTTGAATTAGGTTATAATGATTCTTCTAAATTCATTATCATGTTGGTTATCGTGTTACCTTGGTGTGATGATCCAAATTGGGTTGAGTTATGGGTTGATGGTAAATTCCCTTTATGAAGAACTATGGAGGAGTGTTGGTAAGTCTTGACTATCCTAATTCTCACTTCAATTGTGGTTAATTGTCATCAAGTTATGATATTGTGTTGAAGTATACCTTGTTTAGAGTGATAGGATGGTATGATGAATGAATTTAAATGTCTTATGCTTTGGTTGTGAGGTTGCTTAGGGTTTATATGCCATAAGGATGATAACATGTAATTATGAATCCTATTATGATGTGATATGCAACGGGTTGATCTCACTTATATGAATTGTGAATGAAAGGACTATTTCTCATGCAATTCTTATAGAGCTATGACGATGAATATACAAGGGCTAGACCCTATGACCTAAACTAAGTTTATGATGTTTAATAATCTCAAAGACATTTCAATAAAAAGGGCTAGCTTAGCACCGAGTGATCTTGTATGTGAGAGGGTGACACTTTTCCACATTGGAAAGGTAGGGTTCACTACGGTTCTCACGGGTTGGATAGCCTCATGACCCAAATAGGGTGTAGTGTGATATTTCCTATGATGACCCAAGTTCCATAACTATGTTGCCACCATAGGAATACTAGCTAGTTGATCCACCTAGATTGGTACGTTTATGTTAGGTTCTACCTTGGACGGTAGACCACCTTCCATTGGTGTAAGGTTTCATGACACCGGATTCCACATTAGCTCATGTGGTCTATGTCGGTTAAGGCAAGAGTTCCCTAAATTAAAATGAATGAATGAAATATAAACTAATTGAAGTAACTTGATGGGTTTGACTTTAGCTTAGGTAGGGGTATGGGACTCTACCTATGCCTTGCACTAGTTTGCCTTGATAGGAACTTTGAGAAGTTAATATTATGTATATAAATGATGGTATAATGTAAATAACATTGTATGTTGAATAAGATGCTTATGAATATGAAATTGGTTATCATTGTTAAAGAAGGAACATCATATGAGATGGAAGACTATGTTTTGTGAAGTGAATTGCTAATTATGATCTTTAGTAGGTTACTTTATTAAGTAGGGTTATGGGGATTTACTTGGTCATTGCACTTGTGGCTTCATAAGGATTATAGTTGGTTGGTTGGTTTTGCTATTTATATGATTTACTCTTATTCATGTTTTTGATGTTATTAAATGATGGTAGAGTTATATGAGATTTTGGGTTTTAAGTATAATGATATGCATATGATATAATTAACTTGTTTAGTATGTTTAAAGGATTGGTTTAAATGACATGTTCTCATTAAATGTCCCTTTTTAGCATACTTTGATGATATGTGTGCATATGGTCTCATAGTTAGTACATGTGGCGTACTAACCCCATTTTTTCCTTTTTTCCCAAACATTTTAGGTTCCGGTCGTTGAAGTTTGACTTGAGGTGATTTGAAGGAAGACTTGGATATTCTATCATCCAAGTGGTAGGTCCTCATTTTCCCGAGGACGATGCCAATAATCTCTTTATGAAATTACTTAGTTACTACAACTTTTGTATTGGCTCTATTTCCTATTTGAGACAAAGTTTTATAAAGCCTATATGCGGCTTTCTTTTATTGATGTAGGGCTATGCCCAATGTTATTGTTGTCATTTAGATGGTTTTATGAGATGAGACGGATTTATGATTCTATTTTCTTATTATATAAATGTGTGAAATAAAAGTAGAAGACTATGCAATCTTCTTTTACGAACAAGTCTATGTATACTTGATATAAATATGATTATGTGTATGTAGAGGTCTATGTAAACCTCCGATTAGATTTAGTTTGAAAAAGTTTTAATTCTTCGTATTTTAATCGATGAATGCAATGATGTAAGACTAAGAGGCTTGTCTTAGTCCTCAAAGAGAACGATGACGCCGGTTACGTTTAGGGGGTAAACCCGGATGTGACAGGGACTTTACTTATACATTGCACTAGTTGTCCTTGAATGAAGTCCTAGAAGGTTGTTCTTATGTTTTTATAAAGTAAATGATATGTATATGTTGACTTTAAATGTTGATGAACCTTTATGATGGTAGTTTCACTTATGAACATGTTATTGGTGTATATTGTTAAATATGATGATGACTTCTCATGATGGTATGTTATGAAGTTAGACATTACTTGTCATGCTTTGTTTGATTTACTTAGTTGAGTGAGATTATGGGACTTCACTTGGTCATTTCACTTGTAAGCTTGGTAATAGGTTATGATTAAGGGTCTTGCATATGTTGTAATGTTATGAACTCTCGTACATGTTTTTTTGTTATAATATGATGTTGGAGTTGCTTTGGTTATGGTTTCTAATATGCTAATACACAAGTTAACTTGACTCTATTTGATGATGTTGGTCTTCTATTGTATATGGTTTTGTGATAATGAATATATGAATGTTGAATCATATATGTTCTTGGTTGTGCATAAGGCTTTCCAAAAAGGTAACTTACCATGGTTTTGAACAAATGTCCCTTTTAGCATATTTTCAATGTTTTATGTGCATATGTTGTCATACTTAGTACAAGTGGTGTGCTAACCCATATTACTATTTTTCTACAATTATGTAGGTTCTGGTCATTGAGTTCTTAGAATGCCAATTGAAAAAGACTTGGATTCTATTCCTCAAGTGTTGGTAGGTCCTCATGTTTGGGGATGTTACCTTGTTTCACATTCTAGCTTTAAAGTTGTATTGTCCTAAAGACATTGTTCATTCCATTCTCATTTGGATATTCATGTAAGCCTATATTGGCATGTTGACTTTGTACTGGCTATGTCTAAGATTTGTACTCATTTAGATGGTTCAATATGAGACGAAGTATTAGATTATTTCTTATAAATTCATTATGTGTCTAATCGAGAAGCCTATGAAAACTTCCTATGCGAGGAGTCTATTTAAAATCCATATGTAGTATGTGAGAGGTCTATGTAAACCTCATTATATATATATATATGTTTGAAAAGTTTTCATTCTTCTGCATTTTTACCCTATGATATGTGATGACGAATGCTAAGAGGGTAGTCTTAGTCTTCTCCGAGGACGACGATTCTGGTTACGTCTAGGGGGTGCTCCCAGGTCGTAACATGTATTGTGATATTCGACCTACTTTGTGTGGGGTG
This sequence comes from Solanum sitiens, assembly GCA_016801875.1. Taxonomy (NCBI): domain Eukaryota; kingdom Viridiplantae; phylum Streptophyta; class Magnoliopsida; order Solanales; family Solanaceae; genus Solanum; species Solanum sitiens. The sequence goes on from JABWTJ010000791.1 coordinate 261,381, forward strand.
AATTTTGTTGCTAGGTGGGACAGGGTTAGAGACACATGTCGCCACTTGACTCTCCATTATGGGCACCTTAACTTGGAGGCTAGAGTTTGGCTTAAGATTGTGTGTAGCACATTACTCTTGAGAAAGCACATGACTGATGTTACTAGGGAGAGGGTAGTGCTGATATATCACTTAATGAAGGGCTTAGCGGTCAATATGGGGGATATTTTGAGGCAGGATATGCTTAAGTTTAGGACCAACAAGCGATTGAATTTCTATTATGGGAGCATCATCGTTAGGTACCTAGGGGTGTTATTGATTGAGGAGGAGGTTCATGATGTGTGCCCTCCCCGTTCCTCCCATCTAGTGTGTCAATTGGTTGACATCACGCGCACTAAAGCGCACGATCCTTTCCACAGTCCCATTTTTAATGTTATTGATGGACAAGATTGTGATGATAGTTAGATGGGGCGCATGTTTGGCATGGATGAATTGCAATTGCAGATTGGTGGTCGCCTTGTGACTAAGAAGGAGATGGACACACTAGTTGATCGGGACCCTATAACACCATTAAAATGAACTAGGTGAAACTACAGCCTAACATGTGATTCATGATTTTATAAGGTCTTAAAATATGTAATTATAGTGTTTGAGGGCAGTGTGTTGAGTTGTGAATAGTTTGGAAGTTAAACGTCCAAGACATTTGAAAGTTAGGCTTGAAACGTGCTTGTGTGTTCTAGTGTGCCTTTGCATGTTTATAACACCTCTAAAACGACTTAGGTGAAAATAGATCCTAACACTTGTGTCTTGATATTTTGAAGTCCTAAAATGGGTTAAAATGATGTTAGGAGGCAGTTTTTAAAGTTTTGTGAAGTTTGGAGGTCAAACGTCCATGACGTTCGAAAGGCTTTCCTTGAAACATCCTTGTGTGTTTTAGTATGTTTCGTCAAGTATTACGTGTTCATTTTGGACGACATTGATATGATATGTCCTTAACATGTGTACGACTATATTTGGGCTGGAAACGTTCGTGTAAAACTCCCCAAGGACCAACAAAGGGGTCCTTGAGTATGAACTAGAGCCTCATGGTTGTTTCCTGAGTTAATTTTAAGTTAAACGGAGTTAGTTTGGTGTCCTTAGGCAGTGTGCAAAGTTTGGTTAAGTTTGTAGTTCAATCGACCAAAAACGTCCATGACGTTCGGATGGTATGCCTTAGAATGTACTTGTATGTCTTGGCGAGTTTGGATGAGTTTTATGTGTTCGTTTTACTTGAAACATGCGTCGGATGTTCCTTAGACCTAGACGACTTAGTTTAGGGGTTTGACGTCCGGGCACGACCCCACCTAGGACCCACAAGGGGCCCTAGATGAAGGACCCAAGACTTGGGCAAAGTCTGCCCATCAGTGGCTCACGACGACCATGGCGACGGTCCGTTGCACTCAGGACGGTCCGTTGCACTCAGGACGGTCCGTCGATCCAGGGCGTCGTGAGTGACAGAGAGTGGAAACTTGGACAGGCTCCAGTTGGAGCCAAGTGTTCCTCGACGAGACCCCCATGATGGTCTGTGGTGAACGTGACGGTCCGTCGAGGAGGTCTCGTCGACGAGGCCTGCCAGTGCACGACTTAAGGCTGCCAACTTGGGGTGTTTTAGTTAAATACACCCCAAGTCTTATAAGACCCTAGGTGTATAATTTTGGTATTTTTAGGTTATATTAAATTAGTTTTAAACCCTAGACCTAGACAAGACCCCCTCACTTCAACATTCAAACTCTCTCTCTAAAAAAAAAACTCTCTCAAAGTCACCATTGAAACCAAGGCTCAAGGAGGGAAAGGAGGGCTGCTTTGGGCTTGTTCCTTCATCAAATTCGTGGGTTTCTTTCTCCTAAAGGTATGGTATCCATTCTTGAATACCTTTCCATTCAAGAAGCCAACTTCCACAATGGTTTTCAAAAAGGGGTTTTAAACTCAACTTCTTCTAAACTTTGATTTCTATTATGGGTCTTCTTTTAACTAAGTTCTAATGGTTTAAATGTATTTATCTTGGTTTGAATAGATGATTTTGATGTTAAAACTCCATGAAACTCTTGTTTATGCATACTTCAATTTTTGACTTGAAAATGGGTTATGTGAGCATGATTTGAGTAGGGTATGAACTTGGGTCTTCTTGTATTTGTCGTGTTGGTGTAGCTACTGCCCTAAGGGCCTTAATATGGTGAAATATTGATAAATTACTTATGGGTAATGAAGATTTGATTTGTTGATGAGTTGCTCTCATTGTATAATTCTTATTATGAATTGCTATTTGAGTGGTATGGTCCACCTTATGGGTGGCGGTGCTAATTGATGAACTTGATGTTACTTAGTATGGTTTGAGTATGTGATCTTGAAGGTCTAATATGTGAAATGAATATATATTGGAAATGGGTCTTGTGTTGTGTTTGATGTAGCTTGAATTGCATGTTTGACCTAGTTTATGTCTAAATGAAGTATATGATTATGAGAAGTATGTAGAGTGTGTAGCTTGATGAATCAAGGTTAAAGTATGAGTAGAACTTGATGATAATGAAATGATGCTTATATGCAAGGTGTGCACATGTACACACACACTCTTTTAAGATTTGTATTATGTCAAGTTGAGCAAAAAGGGGAAATCTTGAGGTGGACACACTTCGTGAATTGAGATGTAGTGTCTAGTAACAACCTCTCCATTTCCTAGTGAGCTTTCTAAGATAGACTATTATGTTGAGAAATCCATGTGGAGTTATGCCTAGCACTGAGAGGATATGAAGGGGAGGTGGATTGCACTTCGTTAGTTGAGATGTTGCAATCCAAAGTACCTCTTGAGATGAGTACTCCTCGTTAGTAGAGAGTGAGTTACTTAGTAACAATCTCGTTATCCCTTAACTATGTGCCCGCATAGGTGTAGCTATTGGAAAAGCCATGTAAACGCTAAGAAGCATGACCTTACACTAGGCAAGTAAGGATCCCTCATCCGATAGGGGTTAATATCGGGATTCCATGTCTAGCTCTCATGGTCTTTGTCGGTTAAGCTAACTCCAACCAAAGAATTGATTTGAAACTAATTATCTTGTGTATTGTTGAAATTGTGTATGTATGTCGTGAAGTGCTCAATCCACATTAGTTACCGCGTAGGAGCATTGTGTGGGAGTAGTAGTATGGGATGCTATTCTCACATTGCACTTGGTGTGACCTATACCTACTATGGGAGAAGAGTACCTTCATGAAATCCGTGTGAATGAGTACTATGGTGTAGTGTTATGGAGGATTATTGTGGAGTACTTGAGTAAATGGAATCCATTACGAGTACTAAGTGGGAGTGGTAGTATGGGATGCTACTCTCACATTGCACTTGGTATGACCTATATTTTCATGAGTGTTTTGCATATGTTAGCCAAGGGTGTGGATTTGATTTCTAACAATGTAAGCCTAAGATTAGGTAGTTTTAAGGGTCGATTTGGTGTGCTTTGAAGGGAGGTGTAATGAGAGTCCCTTCTCGGCTCACCTTAGGGAGTCTTAGAATAACCTTGGGTTAGGGCAACTTCAAAGGAAAAGGGTTCATATGACTTGGACCGTGCCATTCACTGTAAGGTCTTCATTGTAAGAATTCAAAATGCTCACTATGATGCTTTATTCAATTTTATTGCAAGTTTAGCAAAGTTGATTGAAATGTTCCTTTTGTTTACCTTAACTTTGGTAAGATAGCCATAAAGTGTTAATTGTTGATTCTTGTGTGGGTTTGCTTCTAGATTCATGAAGGTTATATTTGAATTGCATAAAAAGCTATCTTTACTAAAATGTCCCTTTTTGCATGTTTTTGCATATGCCATACTTAGTACATTGTTGTACTAACCCCATACTTTTTATACCTTATGAGTATAGGTTGGAAGCCCTTTTGGGAGGATCGGAGTCGAAGCTTGGGAACTTTATCTCTCAAGAATTTGGTATGTCCTCATATATTCGAGGACATAGTTTTATGTTTCTTAGTTTCTTTATTAATACTTAAAAATGTATTTACTTTTATCGTAAAGGGGCCGTGTCCCTAAGATTCCAAGTTGTGTCTTTAAGTTGGCTTGTGACGATAAGATTTCTTAGTATTTATGAAAAGACTCCTTTTATTATTATTATCGTGAAAAGTTTTAAATTCCGCACTACTTTTCATGCTTTATGTTATGAATGCTAGTTAGAGGGCTTGTACGAGACCCCAAAGGGGTCAAGTACGCCCGGTCATGATTCGAAGGTTTTCCCTAACTTCTACGGGGTGCTTTCGGGTCGTGACATTGAGAAGGACCAAACTCCTAGCCAAAGACTACCCAAAAAAGTCCCACCTACGGAGGGCAATCGACGCCCTGTAGGCTGGTCGACGCCCCGTAGGTGGTGGGCGTCGATGGAGACTTAGTCTAGAGAGATTAAGCTCCCATTTTGTAGGCTCTATCCCAAACGACGGTTGCCAACACGGGCCGTCGATGGGACAATGCCACGTAGGTGTTGGTTGTCGTTTGATGGTTTGCAATTTCCTACAGCATCTCGGCCAGCCCAAGGACATTTTGGGTATTTCACCTAGCCTTCCAAAAATTAGTTGGACGGTTTCCTAAGGTTATTTTAAGTATTATAATAGTTTTATTAGTCTAAAACACTTAGATGAATTCATTATTCAAAAATCAAAACCCAAAACCCCTAAAGAGCTCTCTAGACCACCATTGAAGCTTGAAGGGAGCTTGGAGCTTGGAGGGTGATTTCTCAATCAAATATTCTGAATTTTCGTGGCTTAGCATCAATTAAGGTATGGACTTCATCCTTCAATCTCTTTTCTTCAAGTACCCAATCTTCAAAGTGATTTTCAAAGATTTCTCAAAAAGATGAACTTCTAAATTATAATCTATCCATGGGTTCTTGCATAAAATGTTTTGAATCATTGTATATTGATTGAATTGATATTAATTTGATGATTTTAACCTAAAACCTCTATGAACCCACGCAAATCATGAAACCCTAGTTTTGACTATTTTATGGGTGATTTGATTATGCCTCAATGCTATTGAATTCTTTTGTAGTTTGATTAGGGCTACTGAATTATGAAAGAATCATGCTAGAATTGTAAGTAGGTTGTCCTAAATTTATAGATTCATGTTATATCATATTTGATCCATTGTCTATTGTAATTATTAGATTGAATTGGTGACTATGTCTATTGGTAAGAGCCTTTGTATATTAAGTTGGTTGAATTAGCTATGGATTGGAGTTGTGAGATTGGATTGGTGGTATGTTGACCTAAATCTCTCTATATTGTGTAGTATAGGTATTAAACTATGATGATGATTTGTATGGTCCACTTGTGGTGGTGATGCTTATCTGCTATACTTGTTAATTATGTGAACTCATCAGCATTACTTGATGAATTATGGCTTTATAATGTTATAAGTTGATTATGTGAGTATTGTGAAGGTCTTGATGACTTTTGTGTATATGTGAAGTCCAAGCATTAATTCTCCTAGTTGATGATATGCGTCTCTAGTAGGCTATGGTGAAGTTGTTATGTGTATCACGTTATGTTGAAGTATGATGCTTCTTGATGAATTATATGAGACCTGTGATGACTTAGATTGATGATATTATAGTAGTGAATAGGGTGACCTATAGTGTACATTGGTTGTTCCTATGTGCTTCTAGAATGATATGTTATATGTGATATGGTGAAGTGTGTGTGTGTCTTGTTTTGGTAGACGTGTATCCCTTACTTGATGTATGTACAATGTGAATATGACTTCTTAACTTAGTATGCTAAAGCTTCTTAGTCTTGTATGTGTTATTGACATGTGACCTTGAATATAGTTAATAAGGTCCTTTATGTAGAACCTTCAACCAAGATAGAAGGTTATGATATCCTTGAAGTTAAAAGTCGTAATGGTATCCTTCTTGTGTGGATGGTGGACTTAGGGTTGGTTGGCTGGAACGACATGATATCATCCTTAGGAAAATCATTGAGCTATCCTCTCAACCATTGTAGGTAGCCTTAGTGGACTCTCTTTGGTAAGGTGTAATGTGATTGGGTTGTGAACTTGATATGGAACCTCTTCATAGGCCCTTTATTGAAATACTCTATGATAACAAAGATGACATTAGAGAACAAAGAAACCCTCAATATTCCTTAACCATGTGCCTACATGGGATGTGTCCTAGTTCTACCATTGGCAAGTAGAACACCCTCCATCGGAGTAGGTTTATGACTCCGGATTCCATGCATATCTAGTATGGTCTATGTCAGTTGTTGCCTATTCCCATCACATGGGATATCTACTAGTGTTGGAGAAATTCTATAAAGTTTAGGTAGTGGTATGGGATTCGATCTAGACATTGCACGATTAGGCTTTGAAGATGTTAGTGTGTGAATCCCTAGGTCTTCTCCAAGACCATTATTTTAATTTCCATATGTGTTGAATGTCTCTTAATGAACTAATGAAGATAATGACTTAATTTAAAAAGTATGTTAATGAATAAGTATTTACCTAGAGTAGCTTTAAGGATTGCCTAGTTAAGGTGTGGAGGGGGCATGGGAATGGTCTCTTTAAGGTAAGTCTTAAGAATAACTCTAGATAGAAAAAGTAATTAATGTAATTGGCATAACCTTATCTTAGGTAGTCTAAAGGATATCTTAGGTGTGTGTGAAGGGATTTTATGAGCGGTCGCTTTATAACTCACTCATGTGAGCCTTAGAATCACCTTTGGTAGGAGGATCTCATGTTTATGTGTTTTGATGTGTTCTTGATGCTATCTTGTGATATGTGAGTTATATGTGAAGTTACTGTGAAGTTTACTCTGAAGTTAGTGTAATGTTACTGTAATTTTGGTATAAATTAGATATGACTTGGAATGTGTTCTAAATGTGATGTTTGGTGCTTAAATGGGATTTCTATACTTTTAATATGAAGTTTTAATCAAAAAGAGCATGTTTCTCATAAATATTCATTTCTCATGATTTTATACATTCTGTCATACTTAGTACATGCATTGTACTAATTCCATACATTTTGTCTATATCTAAAGTTGTAGGTGGGAGGTGAGAGGCGTCTTGAACCAAAGCTTTGAAACTAGGATTCTTTCAAGAAAAGTTGGGGTGTGTCCTCACTTTATTCTAGGACATTTCTATCTTAGATTTCTTTTATTCAAAGTATTATAATCGACTAACTATTTCTATATTTTGATTGTATGGGCCGTGTCCCAAGTATTCTTGAGTCTAAGATTGCCATATGTTGAGACTTAGTGTAGAAGTTTTAAGATATTATTCATGTGAAATGTTTTAATTCCGCACTAATTTTCATACATGTATGCAATGAATGATGTATAAAGGCTTGTACAATACCCTGAGAGGTCAAGTACGCCGTGTTGCGACGTAAGAATGCCCTAACTTGTAGGGTGTACATGCGGGTCGTGACAATGTTTTAAGTGTTGGTTTGAGTTCAAATATGATGGGTGAGGTTCCTGTCACAATCGGGGGGCACCCGTAGAAGTAAAACGGCGTACTTGACCTCTCAGAGGTCTTATACAAGCCCATAGTTATCATTCATCGCATCGACATAGTAATAGCGGAAAATTTAAAAACTTTCATAGCACATCATATGCTAGAAAACTTCAACTCATATATATATATAAAACATAATCCATAATATATTTATAGGCCTTAAGTCTCTTTGCCATATTACACTCAACAACTTTAGAGTACATTAGGGACACGGCCCATAAGACACATTACATAACTATACAATATTTAAAGACTTTACATTAAAGACATAAGTAGGAGATCCTTGAACTTTAAGGATTCCTTTCATTGAGCTTGGGAATCATCTAGCAAGCTCTTAACCATTCAAGACATCCTTTAAGCATCCATAACCTACACTTTGTGTAAAAAGTAGAGAAGAATGGGATTAGCACAAGAATGTACTAAGTATGGCAACCATGCTAAAACATGCATTTAAAAGGGACATTTTCTTGAAAGTCATACTTCATGCTTTTTGAGTAAATCTCCGTAAAACCTTTAACAATAGAATTTATATCATTCACATACATCATATAAACATATTCAAAAGTCAAACATTACATAAGATCACATATAGAATTTAATGCATTCTTAAAGCACATTACAGTACCCTTTTCACTTTACAGTGAACTCTTTTCTCCTTTATTCATTAACCTTCCAAGTAACCCCTTTAGTGATACTTGGTGCAATGCATCACCTTAAGGCCACAAGGAAATATACATGTAACCTAAACAAATCACCACACATCATCATATAGGTATAGCACATGATAGACACGTTTCAGTCAAAACTTAAGAACATCACAGTAAGCTACATCAACTTACACACATACCTTTACTTCTTTGCATACACATCATTATTAAACCTTGTTCGTGACCCCAATCTTAGTCTACTAGTGCAATGAACATATGAAGCCCCATAACTCCATACATTCTTAGCAAACCCCTCATGGGACCACAAACCTTAACATTCAATTTATATACATAAGTAAGTGAATATAACCTCATTCATGTCAATAAAAGACCTTCATCATATATTCAATAATATCACATCATATAGATTCATACCATGCACATCTTCATAACAAATATACAAATACTACTAAGTCATAATACATATATAGACCTTAAGGCTCTTTTCCATCTTAGACTCAACAACTTTAGAGTACATTAGGGACACGACCCATAAGACACATTACATAAGTATACAATATTTAAAGACTTTACATTAAAGACATAAGTAGAACATCCTTGAACTTTAAGGATTCCTTTCATTGAGCTTGGGAATCATCTAGCAAGCTCTTAACCATTCAAGACATCCTTTAAGCATCCATAACCTACACTTTGTGTAAAAAATAGAGAAGAATGGGATTAGCACAATAATGTACTAAGTATGGCAACCATGCTAAAACATGCATTTAAAAGGGACATTTTCTTGAAAATCATACTTCATGCTTTTTGAGTAAATCTTCATAAAACCTTTAACCAATAGCATTTATATCATTCACATACATCATATAAACATATTCAAAGGCCAAACATTACATAAGATCACATATAGAATTTATTACATTTTTGAGTCAAATTACAGTGAGCTCTTTTTCCCTTAACAGTGAGCATTATTTCCTTTTATTCATTAACTTCCCAAGTAACCCTCTAGTGATACTTGGTGCAAGGTATCAGCTTAAGATGACTAAAAAAGCATACATACAACCTAAATAATCCAACACATATCCTCATATAAGCATAAAACATCAAAGACACATTTAGGTCAAAACCATAAAAGTGACAGTAAGCTACATCAAGTCGCACATACATTTACTTCTTTGAATACACATCATTATTAGACCTTGTTCATGACCCCAATCTTAGTCTACTAGTGCAATGAACATATGAAGCCCCATAACCCCATACATTCTTAGCAAACCCCTCATGAGACCACAAACCTTAACATTCAATTCATATACATAAGTAAGTGAATATAACCTCATTCATGTCAATACAAGACCTTGATCATATATTCAGTAATATCACATCATACATATAGACTCATACCATGCACATCTTCATAACAAGTAGGCCAATACTATGAAGTCATACATATGCACATAAACATAATCATATACATTAGGTCACCTTCCTAAGACTTCCTAAGGAGCCACTTGTGCAATATCTAGATGGGTTTATTACTTACACCAATACCAAGTAACCTTCCTTAGGTCATCCTAGTTAAGATACTATTCTATTACTTCCATTGTCCATTTTAGTTTAGGGAAACCATAGCCTTAAGTGACATAGACCATGTGATGCTAAACATGGAATCCGGTGTCATCAAAACCTTACACCGATGGAAGGTGGTCTACCGGCCAAGGTAGAACCCAATATAAACATAGCTTTCTAGGTGGATCCACTAGCTAGTATCCTATGGTGGTAACATAGTTATGGAACTTGGAGATAGGTATTCCCTCTTCAGACCATCTGGTAATTGGGCTTCTTCTCATGGGAATCCCTTATATGACATATCCCATAAGTAAGGGAGTTAACATCACCAGGCAACTTTAGAGTGAACCTATCCTTTTATGGACAAGTCATCACCTCCCATTGTCAAGTTCACTCGGTGCTAAGCTAAATTTTCTTTATTGAAAAAAACATTATTACATTTGTTTGTAAAACATAGACTTAGAATATTCCTTCCTCATATGCTCATAGCATATTCAAGCATCTATCTAGTTTTAGAGTATTCTTGGCCACACCTTTCAAGGCCCCTCTATTAACTAGATCATCTTTCATGTGTGTGTGTAAACATATACGTGAGCAAACCCTTCACATAACACATTAAGACCACACATGACCATACATTCATATTCATGCATATAGAAACCAAACCAAGGAACTACCCTATCAAAGTACACATGTGCAATGCATAGACAAGGTCCCATACCCTTGCCCATACTGGTACACCTATAAAGTCATCCTAGTAAGGAAATACATAACATACTTTACATACATATACTTTATATGCATAGTAGTAGACACTAGTGCATATGAGAACAACCTTTCATTTAGACACTATGAACTTTTACTACATTGTAAGCATGCATGAAGTGTGAGTGTGTGTATATTGGTCAACATGATCACATAATGGCTATCCACAACATATTGAGGCATCCACCCTCTTAGACCACAATACTCTTCAAGCTTAGACCACACAACACACAATAGCATAGGACACAAGTTAACTTCATAGAACACTTTAAGACCTCTAACACTAGCTATTCACACATTTACATGGGGTACATAGGTAAGGGATTATTAACCCTTTTAACACATCAATGGCATTACCTATACTTTACCCTAACATGGATATACAAATGCTTATACAATAGCCATACAACCTAAATCAAAACTACAATAGGAAAGTAGGTATAAACATCTCATAGTATCATCATAAGCACATGTTCATAAGTTCATCAATTTTCCTTCAAGGCCATGGTCAATACTCATATAATAAAAATAAATTAAACACCGCCACCATAAGTGTCATACCACACAATGCCATACAAGGCTTCATCAACATTATTATAGAAGAATAGAGAAGTAGAAGAGTAGAGCAATTCTTACCAACCCTTTAGCATTTGGTCATCATTGACCTTTACTACTCTTTCATCAATATTTCAAGTATAAGGCAGTAGCTAAGACATAATAATCATATACGACGTCATGCATAAGCTACCACAAGTCTATAGTACAAACTAGCACAACACCTTAGCATACTAGAAGGTAGAAGAACATAGACCATTAGCCAATTTCATTACATCAATTATAGATCATATTTCACCAATAATATAACTCTAAGTATGTCACGACCCGAAAGCACCCCCTAGAAGTTAGGGAAAACTTTCGAATCGTGACCGGGCGTACTTGACCCCTTTGGGGTCTCGTACAAGCCCTATAACTAGCATTCATAACATAAAGCATGAAAAGTAGTGCGGAATTTAAAACTTTTTACGATAATCATAATAAAAGAAGTCTTTTCATAAATACTAAGAAATCTTATCGTCACAAGCCAACTTAAAGACACGACTTAGAATCTTAGGGACACGGCCCTTTACAATAAAGTAAATACACTTTTAAGTCTTAATAAGGAAACTAAGAAACATAAAAACTATGTCCTCGAATATATGAGGACATACCCAAGACTTGAGAGATAGAATTCCCAAGCTTCAACTTCGATCCTCCAAAGGCTTCCAACCTATACTCATAAGGTATAAAAAAGTATGGGGTTAGTACAACAATGTACTAAGTATGGCATATGCAAAAACATGCAAAAAGGGACATTTTAGTAAAGATAGCTTTTATGCAATTCAAATATAACCTTCATGAATCTAGAAGCAAACCCACATAAGAATCAACAATTAACATTTTATGGCTATCTTACCAAACTTAAAGTAAACAAAAGGAACATTTCAATTAACTTTGCTAAACTTGCAATAAATTGAATAAAGCATCATAGTGAACATTTTGAATTCTTACAATGGAGACCTTACAGTGAAAGGCACGGTCCAAGTCATATGAACCCTTTTCCTTTGAAGTTGCCCTAACCCAAGGTTATCCTAAGACTCCCTAAGGTGATCCAAGAAGGGACTCTCATTACACCTCCCTTCAAAGCACACCAAAGCGACCCTTAAAACTACCTAATCTTAGGCTTACTTCGTTAGAAATCAAATCCACGCCCTTAGCTAACATATGCAAAACACTCATGGAAATATAGGCCATACCAAGCGTAATGTGAGAGTAGCATCCCATACTACCACTCCCACTTAGTACTCCTAATGGATTCCATTTACTCAAGTACTCCATTATAATCCTCCATAACACTACACAATAGTACTCATTCACATGGATTTCATGAAGGTACTCTTCTCCCATAGTAGGTATAGGTCACACCAAGTGCAATGTGAGAATATCATCCCATACTACTACTCCCACTCAATGCTCCTACTTGGCAACTAATGTGGATTGAGCACTTCACGACATACATACACAATTTCAACAATACACAAGATAATTAGTTTCAAACCAATTCTTTTGTGGGAGTTAGCTTAACCGACAAAGACCATGAGAGCTAGACATGGAATCCCGATATTAACCACTATCGGATGAGGGATCCTTACTTGCCTAGAGTAAGGTCATGCTTCTTAGCGTTTACATGGCTTTTCCAATAGCTACACCTATGTGGGCACATAGTTAAGGGATAAGGAGATTGCTACTAAGTAACTCACTCTCTACTAACGAGGAGTACTCATCTCAAGAGGTACTTTGGATTACAACATCTCAACTAACGAAGTGCAATCCACCTCCCCTTCATATCCTCTCGGTGCTAGGCATAACTCCACACGGATTTCTCAACATAATAGTCTATCTTAGAAATCTCACTAGGAAATGGAGAGGTTGTTACTAGACACTACATCTCAGCTCACGAAGTGTGTCCACCTCAAGATTTCCCCTTTTTGCTCAACTTGACATAATACAAATCTTAAAAGAGTGTGTGTGTGTACATATGCACACCTTGCATATAAGCATCATTTCATTATCATCAAGTTCTACTCATACTTTAACCTTGATTCATCAAGCTACACACTCTACATACTTCTCATAATCATATACTTCATTTAGACATAAACTAGGTCAAACATGCAATTCAAGCTACATCAAACACAACACAAGACCCATTTCCAATATATATCTTCATTTCACATATTAGACCTTCAAGATCACATACTCAAACCATACTAAGTAACATCAAGTTCATCAATTAGCACCGCCACCCATAAGGTGGACCATACCACTCAAATAGCAATTCATAATAAGAATTATACAATGAGAGCAACTCATCAACAAATCAAACCATCACTACCCATAAGCAATTTATCAATATTTCACCATATTAAGGCCCTTAGGGCAGTAGCTACACCAACATGACAAATACAAGAAGACCCAAGTTCACTCCCTACTCAAATCGTGCTCACATAACCCATTTTCAAGTCAAAATTTGAAGTATGCATAAACAAGAGTTTCATGGAGTTTTAACATCAAAACCATCTATTCAAACCAAGATAAATACATTTAAACCATTAGAACTTAGTTACAAGAAGACCCATAATAGAAATCAATGTTTAGGAGAAGTTGAGTTTAAAACACATTTTTGAAAACCATTTTGGAAGTTGGCTTCTTGAATGGAAAGGTATTCAAGAATGGATACCATACCTTTATGAGAAAGAAACCCACGAATTTGATGAAGAAACAAGTCCCAATCCGTCCTCCTATCCTTCCTTGACTTCTAGCTTCCAAGAGAGTTGAGAGAGTTTTCTTGAGAGAAAGAGAGAGTTGGATCTTGAAGAGAAAAGGGGGCTCTTCTCTAGGTTTAGGGTGTAAGAGAGTCTTATAAGGCTTGGGGTGTATTTACATAAAACACCCTAAGCTGGCAGCCTTTAAATCATGCACTGGCAGGCTTCGTCGACGAGACCTCCTCGACAGACCGTCACGGGGTTCCGTCGAGGAACACTTGGCTTATAGATGGAGACTGTCCCAATTTCACTCTCTGTCACCCACGACGCCCTGGCTTGACGGACCGTCCTGAGTACGACGGACCATCGCCATGGCCGTCGTGAGCTACTGATGGGCAGACTTTGCTCAAGTCCTGGGCCCTTCATCTAGAGTCCTTGGGGTCCTAGGTGAGGTCGTGCCCAGACGTCAAACCCCTAAGCTAAGTCGTCTAGGTCTAGGGAACATCCGACGCATGTTTCAAGTAAAACGAACACATACCACTTATCCAAACTTGCCAAGACATACAAGCACATTCTAAGGCATACCATCCGAACGTCATGGACGTTTTTTTGGTCGATTGAACTCCAAACTTAACCAAACTTTGCACACTGCCTAAGGACACCAAACTAACTCCATTTAGCTTAAAATTAACTCAAGAAACAACCATGAGGCTCTAGTTCACCTTAGTTCATTTTGGGGCGTTATATTCTCCCCCACTTGGAATAACATTCGTCCTCGAATGACACTTAAATTTTAAGAACAACAAGGACTCACTTAGCATCATATAATACGCTTAGATCATGATCAAAACACTAACAATCAAAGCATCCACTAGCAAGGAACATCATTTTACACTTTCAACACTTAGCAACATAGGCAACTTTCACCAATTTTCACAAGGTCAAAAATTGAACCTCAATCTTCTTTTATGGAGGAACTACCTTCTCCAACGTTAAAAATGCTCGTAAACAATGCCTTTACACACATTGAAACTAAAATTCAAGACAAAACAATTTTCTTCAAAATGCCAAATTTTATTACAGTGAAGTTGACTACCATCTTACCAAATTTTTTAAAAAATTCATTCTCTAAGCAATACATCAAGACGACATGATCATAGGAACTATAAAACCATATATACTCATTTCATAACACAAAAGCAACAATAACCAAGAGCTGAGACTTACCAAAACCATCAATCCGGATTAATTATCCTTTCTAGCCCCCATCCCATAGGAAGGGTTCTTCTTGGGAGCATTAGGATCTAGGGAAGCTTGATTGACATCTCTCCCCCTTGATTTAAGGTTTGGGCAGTCCCTCATTTTGTGGCCTCTATTACCACATGCAAAACAACCATCCGTTCCGGCAAGACACTTACCCCCATGTTGCTTGCCACAAGTAGGGCACCTAGCCCTTTCATAGGACTGACCACCACCATGAGAAGATTGATTTGGAGCCCTATCCTTGTTTCCCATAGAAGAATCTTGGGGATAAAACCTCTTCTTAGGCCTTTGGTGACTAGAATCATCCGACCTAGGTCTCTTACCCTCTTGCCTTATCTCCCTAATTTTGGACTCCTCAATTTGTTGCGCATAAACCATGAGCCTAGAGATATCCATGTCATTAAGAAGCATAGCCGTACGGCACTCTTTCTCCACCAAGCTAGACACGCCCATCACAAACTTGTTCATCCTAGCCCTAGGGTTGGCTACCATGGTCGGGGCATACTTAGAGAGTTGGGTGAATTTGAGAGAGAACTCTTGCACACTCATTCGCCCTTGACGGAGGTTCATGAATTCAACCATCTTCTTCTCCCTCCACTCCAAAGGAAAGAATCTATCTAGGAAAGCCTCTTTGAATTCCTCCCAATCAACCGGTCCTCTTTCTAAGGTTCTCTCACCCCTCCATTGCTCATACCACACTTGAGCAACATCCTTAAGTTGGTAAGCGGCCAATTCCGCTTTCTCCCTAGGGGTCACACCCATAGCATCTACCACCTTGAAAACCTCATCTATGAAGCCTTGTGGATCTTCATCCACCTTAGTGCCATGAAAAGTAAGAGGGTTCATCCTCATGAAATCCCGAATCCTAGAAGCGGGAGTACTAGCATTTGGTTGGGGCCTATCTCCTAGGTTAGCTTGGCCCACAAAGTGATTGTTGACAATTTGAGCTTGAGCCGTCATGAGTTGGGTCAATTTCATTAGGGCAGCCCTCAACTCCGCATTAGTCATATCACCCTCAACACAAGGAGCTTGAGGCATATGAGGCACTTGAGATCCTTGAGGTTCCGGAGGCACTTGAGTTTCTTGAAAAGGAACCTCCTCATTTTCCTCCCCTAAGCCAACAATAGGAACTTGGTCAACATGGGAGAGGACTCTCTCATTTGGTACACCTTCCTCCTCCCTTCTAGCGGTCGATCTCCTCGTATTCATGTCCTAAAAACACAATAGAAGAGGTTGAGAATAGACACCTTATATACTCAACTCTAAGGCACAATACTAGAATAGAGAAGAAAGTGAAACTTCTAGCATCCTATAGCCTCTTGTCCATGGATCTGTCGCGACTCACACCAATGACCAAGATACTACTAGATGTGGCTTGTGAGACTTTCAGACCTTAAACTATTTCCCAAAACCTTATGCTCTGATACCAAGTCTTGTCACGACCCGAAAGCACCCCCTAGAAGTTAGGGAAAACTTTCGAATCGTGACCGGGCGTACTTGACCCCTTTGGGGTCTCGTACAAGCCCTCTAACTAGCATTCATAACATAAAGCATGAAAAGTAGTGTGGAATTTAAAACTTTTCACGATAATCATAATAAAAGAAGTCTTTTCATAAAAACTAAGAAATCTTATCGTCACAAGCCAACTTAAAGACACGACTTAAAATCTTAGGGACACGGCCCTTTCCAAAAAAGTAAATACATTTTTAAGTCTTAATAAGGAAACTAAGAAACATAAAAACTATGTCCTCGAATATATGAGGACATACCCAAGACTTGAGAGATAGAATTCCCAAGCTTCAACTTCGATCCTCCAAAGGCTTCCAATCTATACTCATAAGGTATAAAAAAGTATGGGGTTAGTACAACAATGTACTAAGTATGGCATATGTAAAAACATGCAAAAAGGGACATTTTAGTAAAGATACCTTTTATGCAATTCAAATATAACCTTCATGAATCTAGAAGCAAACCCACATAAGAATCAACAATTAACACTTTATGGCTATCTTACCAAACTTAAAGTAAACAAAAGGAACATTTCAATTAACTTTGCTAAACTTGCAATAAAATTGAATAAAGCATCATAGTTAACATTTTGAATTCTTACAATGGAGACCTTACAGTGAAAGGCACGGTCCAAGTCATATGAACCCTTTTCCTTTGAAGTTGCCCTAACCCAAGGTTATCCTAAGACTCCCTAAGGTGAGCCAAGAAGGGACTCTCATTACACCTCCCTTCAAAGCACACCAAAGCGACCCTTAAAACTACCTAATCTTAGGCTTACTTCGTTAGAAATCAAATCCACGCCCTTGGCTAACATATGCAAAACACTCATGGAAATATAGGCCATACCAAGTGTAATGTGAGAGTAGCATCCCATACTACCACTCCCACTTAGTACTCCTAATGGATTCCATATACTCAAGTACTCCATAATAATCCTCCATAACACTACACCATAGTACTCATTCACACGGATTTCATGAAGGTACTCTTCTCCCATAGTAGGTATAGGTCACACCAAGTGCAATGTGAGAATAGCATCCCATACTACTACTCCCACAATGCTCCTATTGGTAAATAAATGTGGATTGAGCACTACGACATACATCCACCATTTCAACAATACAAGAGATAATTAGTTTCAAATCAATCTTTGTGGGAGTTAGCTTAATCCGATCAAAAGGAACATGAGAGCTAGACATGGAAATCCCGCATATTAAACCATTCTCTTCCTTTTTTTTCTTTTTTTTTTTTTTCCTTTTTTTCTTCACTCCATCTTTGTTTCTATCGGATGAGGGATCCTTACTTGCCTAGAGTAAGGTCATGCTTCTTAGCTTTTACATGGCTTTTCCAATAGCTACACCTATGCGGGCACATAGTTAAGGTATAAGGAGATTGCTACTAAGTAACTCACTCTCTACTAACGAGGAGTACTCATCTCAAGAGGTACTTTGGATTACAACATCTCAACTAACGAAGTGCAATTCACCTCC
The DNA here is from genome assembly GCA_016801875.1 of Solanum sitiens. Taxonomy (NCBI): domain Eukaryota; kingdom Viridiplantae; phylum Streptophyta; class Magnoliopsida; order Solanales; family Solanaceae; genus Solanum; species Solanum sitiens. The sequence goes on from JABWTJ010000791.1 coordinate 279,460, forward strand.
CCTTCAGATCCTCTAGGTGCTAGGTATAACTCCACACGGATTTCTCAACATAATAGTCTATCTTAGAAAGCTCACTAGGAAATGGAGAGGTTGTTACTAGACACTACATCTCAACTCACGAAGTGTGTCCACCTCAAGATTTCCCCTTTTTGCTCAACTTGACATAATACAAATCTTAAAAGAGTGTGTGTGTGTACATATGCACACCTTGCATATAAGCATCATTTCATTATCATCAAGTTCTACTCATACTTTAACCTTGATTCATCAAGCTACACACTCTACATACTTCTCATAATCATATACTTCATTTAGACATAAACTAGGTCAAACATGCAATTCAAGCTACATCAAACACAACACAAGACCCATTTCCAATATATATCTTCATTTCACATATTAGACCTTCAAGATCACATACTCAAACCATACTAAGTAACATCAAGTTCATCAATTAGCACCGCCACCCATAAGGTGGACCATACCACTCAAATAGCAATTCATAATAAGAATTATACAATGAGAGCAACTCATCAACAAATCAAACCATCATTACCCATAAGAAATTTATCAATATTTCACCATATTAAGGCCCTTAGGGCAGTAGCTACACCAACATGACATACACAAGAAGACCCAAGTTCATTCCCTACTCAAATCGTGCTCACATAACCCATTTTCAAGTCAAAATTTGAAGTATGCATAAACAAGAGTTTCATGGAGTTTTAACATCAAAACCATCTATTCAAACCAAGATAAATACATTTAAACCATTAGAACTTAGTTACAAGAAGACCCATAATAGAAATCAAAGTTTAGAAAAAGTTGAGTTTAAAACCGCTTTTTGAAAACCATTTTGGAAGTTGGCTTCTTGAATGGAAAGGTATTCAAGAATGGATACCATACCTTTATGAGAAAGAAACCCACGAATTTGATGAAGAAACAAGTCCCAATCCATCCTCCTATCCTTCCTTGACTTCTAGCTTCCAAGAGAGTTGAGAGAGTTTTCTTGAGAGAAAGAGAGAGTTGGATCTTGAAGAGAAAAGGGGGCTCTTCTCTAGGTTTAGGGTGTAAGAGAGTCTTATAAGGCTTGGGGTGTATTTACATAAAACACCCTAAGCTGGCAGCCTTTATATCATGCACTGGCAGGCTTCGTCGACGAGACCTCCTCGACGGACCGTCACGTCCACCACGGACCGTCACGGGGTTCCGTCGAGGAACACTTGGCTTCTAGATGGAGCCTGTCCCAATTTCACTCTCTGTCACCCACGACGCCCTGGCTCGACGGACCGTTCTGAGTACGACGGACCGTCGCCATGGCCGTCTTGAGCTACTGATGGGCAGACTTTGCCCAAGTCCTGGGGCCCTTCATCTAGAGTCCTTGGGGTCCTAGGTGAGGTCGTGCCCAGACGTCAAACCCCTAAACTAAGTCGTCTAGGTCTAGGGAACATCCGACGCATGTTTCAAGTAACACGAACACATACCACTTATCCAAACTTGCCAAGACATACAAGCACATTCTAAGGCATACCATCCGAATGCCATGGACGTTTTTGGTCGATTGAACTCCAAACTTAACCAAACTTGCACACTGCCTAAGGACACCAAACTAACTCCGTTTAACTTAAAATTAACTCAAGAAACAACCATGAGGCTCTAGTTCACCTTAGTTCATTATGGGGCGTTATAAAGTCAATAGCTACTCATATATTTAATCTTAAAGAAATCATGCTTAAAGCACTTCAAGATCAAGCTTTAACATAGGCATTAGACTTGTCAATTTGCTAGAGTATAGAGAGGGAATTAACCAACCCTGTTGATTCTCTAAGACCTTGATCATCAATAATATTTTAACAATAATGTACATGTTAGGCAGCAGCTAGATAGATCACTTCATCAAAGGAAATCATGTTTCATCTATCCACAATTCAAGATATCATCATATACATAGTATTATCAATCGATAGGCTAGAAGAGACTAGATCAATTTACATAAGCCATCTTTACTTCAATCATACAAGATTCATATTCATAATTAAAACATGATACTAACCTAAAACAGTAGATACAACCAACCTAACATAATCGAAATCCACATTAATTCATTTAGAAGCCAATGTTATTGTGAACTATGGAAACTAGGCTAAACATGCTCAAATCATCATACATTGATCCTCATGGATCCTTCAACATCAATTCAACAAAAATTCATGTAAATAACATTATAGAGAATCACTTCATGTAATAGAATCATAATTCAATCGATAGCAATTCAAGATCACAAAGCCCATGCAAGGCTAAAACGTTTGAGTGAAGGAGCATGGGTTCATCATGCAATTGGAGTAAGATTCACGTTAAAACCACTGTATTAACTTCAATTAATCATGATTCAATCATTCAAAACCTTTTTAGAATGAACCCATGGCATATTGAAGAAAACATTGTTTGATCATATTTTTCTTCTTTGAAATCTTTGAGAATGGCTTTCTAGATGAAAAGATAACTAGAGATGAAGATCACCATACCTTAATCTTCATTAAGACCTCTAAAACTTGATGATTCATCCATGGAAAACCCAGTTCCAAGCAGCTCTTGAGCTTCACCAACAATGGTGGTTTTAGAGAAAACATTTTTTGGAGGGAAGGCTTCAATTGTGTGAGGGAATTTGAGAATAGGGTGATCACGTTTTTTATGACTTATATACACCCAACAGTAGATAAATAAAACTATTAGAGTCAGGTTAGTACATGGGGTGAATTTACCATTCACCTCTTTAATTAAAACAGACGTTGCTGCCAGTTGCAGGCCACCATCGACGGAGGCACTGACGGGGCGTTGGTCTGTCAACGGACCATGCCTAGCTTCCGTCGGCTGGTACTTAGCCAAATTCATGGCTTGAGACCTGCCCAAGGCAAGTTCCAGTCGACGAGACCTGACCAACGGGCCGTTGGTAGACCAACTGGCCGTCGTTGGGTCCGTCAATGGACACTGCCAAGGCAGTGTCTCGACCAGCCTTGGGTCCTTCTTTTGGGCCTCTTGTGGGATCCTTTTAGAAGTCATACTCGGACTTTTCCAACGTAAATACAACCTTTTACAAGTTGTAGACATTCCACTAAAGTTTCACCCAAGACAACCACCTGTAACTCGTCCAAACAGGCCAAGCCCCATCAAAACACACGTTGAACGTCTTAAGGGCTATCTTTCAAATGCCTTGGACGTTCTTGGTTGTTTGACCTCCAAACTTCACGACACATCATATACTATCATTTTACATCATTATAAACCATTTTAAGACTTCATAATCTCATGCATCACACATAATCACATAGAACAACATACAAGGCGTTTAGGTGACTTAGTCATCGAACGTTTCGGTCGACCCTTGGCGTTTGACTTCCAAATCACCTCAAACTTTATACACTGCCTATAAACCATATTATAAGTCATTTTAGGAACTTAGAACCTTAAGACTAACATGTTAGTCTCTAGACACCCTATCTCATTTTGGGGTCTTACAATATCCCCCACTTGGAACATTCGTCCTCGAATGACACTTAGAACACTTTAACCACAACAAGGACTTCAAAGCATCATAGAGAAGTTCATCATATTCATAACATCATCATATAGAAATTAATTCACCAAGCTTAAAAGGAACACAACTTCACAACATTCAGCACTTAATGCACACAAGCAAGCAAAACTTCAATTCACTCAACCCTTAATGCATTAACCAAAGAGGCTCTTATCATGTTCATAAGAGGAACATCCTTCTCCTAATCATAACATGGTCATTACACCTTAATTCATTAAGATGTCATCTTGCAATGCCACACAAAGGCAGATTTCAACAATACTCAAAACAAGTAGGCACTCATACTTCAATGCACATAGACTTGAGTTAATTGCACCAACAAACATTTTCATTAGTTAGGCCTAGTGCCATGAAGGTCATTCTCAACCATGCTATGCTTAGTGGTGTCCATGGTGGAATGTTCTTCTCCTCAACACACCTACATGTATAATAAGTTAATACCTTAGCAAAGTACAAGGTCGATTTCCTTTTAAATGAGAAATTCTCAACTTTTAAATCAAGACATGCTTATCTTTCCTTCCTAGTGAGGTCTAAGTGATAAAACACACCAAGTACATCACAACAAATGGGAATAAATTTCACAACATTTCAATTTCTAACATAGAACTTACCTTTACAGTAAGCATATTTTGAGAAGAATAACACAATTCATAGGCACACACATTAACAGTTAGCTAAACATTCTTTCTTTCTTCAAAAGTGAGCCTACAATCATGCTTCCCAAACCATACAAGTCACATAATTTTCAGAGACTCCACATATTTCATTTTAAAGAGACTCTACTTTTCATTATAAGGCTAAACCTTACATATCACAAGTGACTAAAACCAAGTTTCCTACTTTATCTCATGAAGTCAAGTGTACCATTAGCATATTAGGATGTACAATACTCATGAGAAACATGTATTTGATCAAAATTTTCATTCATGCACCTTGGAATCTTAAAAATACCCTTAAGGTAATGTCAATCAATACATACTAAACATATAAGGTTCATGCAACTCATACTCTATGCAGGACTATATTCATGAACAAGCTTACTAGGAATTCATTAGATTCAAGTTCAAGCAAAAATAGAAGGTCAATGGTAGAAAATATCTACAACCTTTCTACTCCATCACCATCCCCCACTTAGGGTAAACCCAATTAAGAGCAACTTAACCCAACTTAAGAGTATCTTAACTTAACAACCTTTATTTTTCATCAGTTAAAAGTGATTACAACTTTAGAAGGATTTACAGTAAGTTAACATAGGAACACCAAGGTACTCTAAGCCCTATCACCTAGGCAATTTATCCACAATTATCAAGTTAGGTCATCTCATTCAATCACATAAGGTGTTCATACAATAAAATAGACACCAAGGTCATATCTCATTAGGGGAAGACAACAAGGGGACTCACAACACAATAAGAAGTTATAAACAAATCTACACTCATCATGCCATAACACTCTCATTCTTCATTCCAAATAGCAAAACTCATTTTCACATTCATTATCATGTTCATATACATCAATTATATACACATTTTAACAACATCTAATCAAAGGATAATTTAGTTGGTTTCCCAAAAATTTCACAGTAAACTGCCTATCATTACAGTGAACATGCTTCCAAATTAAAATGCAACATTTAGGCAATTGTTAGGAAAAACATGACATATGACATACAAAACTTTACCAAGACAAGCATACTATCATAACACCTAGGATCAAGTCTATACAAAGGACTCCAATCCATACTAGGCAACTTATCAAGGACCACATGTATACCAAAGGAAACATTGAACACCTTTAAGTACAAAATCTTAGGGTAGCATGCTTCCATATGTAGTCACTAAGCATTTCAAGCTCAAATCATAATATAAGGCTACCATCATGCCACACAATATAGTAACCCATTATTTCAAAAGAAACTCATGTCAACCATAATAACTTCTAATCATGCTTTAAATATATCATGCCATGCATTCTTCAACATAACATGCTATTTCACTTAAGTCTCATACATAGCCATAATTAGCATCACATCATCAAAACCTGTCAAAATTCACCTTCAAACATACTCATTCAACCATAAAACTAAGATACACATTTAAACTCACCTTTTCTCCCTCAAGCATAGAGAACAATCTTATTCAAGCAATCACATCTAAAAGACCACCGGACAAGAAAACATAAGAGAGAGATCTTATAGAGTTAAGTTCTATGGCACAATATGAGAATGATGAAGAAGGGAAACTCTATCGTCCTATAGCCTCTCGTACCATTTGATGTATCGCGACTCACCACCAATGATACAAGACTCTACTAGACGTGGCAATATGAGACTTTTAGGACCTTAGACCACTTTATAAACCTCATGCTCTGATACCACGTTTGTCACAACTGGGGGGCACCCCCTAGAAGTAACACGGCATACTTGACCTCTCGGAGGTCTTATACAAGCCCATAGTTATCATTCATCGCATTGACATAATAGATTTAGCAAAAAATTTAAAAATTTTCATAGCACATCATATGCTAGAAACTTCAATTCATATATATATATAACATAAGCCATAATACATTTATAGACTTTAAGTCTCTTTGCCATATTAGACTCAACAACTTTAGAGTACATTAGGGACATGGCCCATAAGACACATTACATAACTATACAATATTTAAAGACTTTACATTAAAGACATAAGTAGGAGATCCTGGAACTTTAAGGATTCCTTTCATTGAGCTTGGGAATCATCTAGCAAGCTCTTCACCATTCAAGACATCCTTTAAGCATCCATAACCTACACTTTGTTTAAAAAGTACAGAAGAATGGGATTAGTACAAGAATGTACTAAGTATGGCAACCATGCTAAAACATGTATTTAAAAGGGACATTTTCTTGAAAGTCATACTTCATTCTTTTTGAGTAAATCTCCGTAAAACCTTTAGCCAATAGAATTTATATCATTCACATACATCATATAAACATATTCAAAAGTCAAACATTACATAAGATCACATATAGAATTTAATGCATTCTTAAAGCACATTACAGTAACCCCCTTTTCACTTTACAGTGAACTCTTTTCTCTTTTATTCATTAACCTTCCAAGTAACCCCTTTAGTGATACTTGGTGCAATGCATCACCTTAAGGCCACAAGGAAATATACATGTAACCTATACAAATCACCACACATCATCATATAGGTATAGCACATGATAGAAACATTTAAGTCAAAACCTTAAGAACATCACAGTAAGCTACATCAACTTACACACATACCTTTACTTCTTTGCATACACATCATTATTAAACCTTGTTCGTGACCCCAATCTTAGTCTACTAGTGCAATGAACATATGAATCCCCATAACTCCATACATTCTTAGCAAACCCCTTATGGGACCACAAACCTTAACATTCAATTTATATACATAAGTATAACGCCCCAAAAATGAACTAAGGTGAACTAGAGCCTCATGGTTGTTTCTTTTGTTAATTTTAAGTTAAACGGAGTTAGTTTGGTGTCCTTAGGCAGTGTGCAAAGTTTGGTTAATTTTGGAGTTCAATCGACCAAAAACGTCCATGACGTTCGGATGGTATGCCTTAGAATGTACTTGTATGTCTTGGCGAGTTTGGATGAGTTTTATGTGTTTGTTTTACTTGAAACATGTGTCGGATGTTCCTTAGACCTAGACGACTTAGTTTAGGGGTTTGACGTCCGAGCACGACCCCACCTAGGACCCACAAGGGGCCCTAGATGAAGGGCCCAAGACTTGGGCAAAGTCTGCCCATCAGTGGCTCACGACGACCATGGCGACGGTCCGTTGCACTCAGGATGGTCCGTCGATCCTGGGCGTCGCGAGTGACAGAGAGTGGAAACTTGGACAGGCTCCAGTTGGAGCCAAGTGTTCCTCGACGGGACCCCATGACGGTCCGTGGTGAACGTGACGGTCCGTCGAGGAGGTCTCGTCGACGAGGCCTGCCAGTGCACGACTTAAGGCTGACAACTTGGGGTGTTTTATGTAAATACACCCCAAGTCTTATAAGACCCTAGGTGTATAATTTTGGCGTTTTTAGGTTATATTAAATTAGTTTTAAACCCTAGACCTAGACAAGACCCTCTCACTTCAAGATCCAACTCTCTCTTTCTCTCAAGAAAACTCTCTCAACTCTCTTGGAAGCTAGAAGTCAAGGAAGGATAGGAGGACGGATTGGGACTTGTTTCTTCATCAAATTTGTGGGTTTCTTTCTCATAAAGGTATGGTATCCATTATTGAATACCTTTCCATTCAAGAAGCCAACTTCCAAAATGGTTTTCAAAAAGCGGTTTTAAACTCAACTTTTTCTAAACTTTGATTTCTATTATGGGTCTTCTTGTAACTAAGTTCTAATGGTTTAAATGTATATATCTTGGTTTGAATAGATGATTTTGATGTTGATACTCCATGAAACTCTTGTTTATGCATACTTCAATTTTTGACTTGAAAATGGGTTATGTGAGCATGATTTGAGTAGGGTATGAACTTGGGTCTTCTTGTAATTGTCGTGTTGGTGTAGCTACTGCCCTAAGGGCCTTAATATGGTGAAATATTGATAAATTGCTTATGGGTAATGATGGTTTGATTTGTTGATGAGTTGCTCTCATTGTATAATTCTTATTATGAATTGCTATTTGAGTGGTATGGTCCACCTTATGGGTGGCGGTGCTAATTGATGAACTTGATGTTACTTTGTATGGTTGAGTATGTGATCTTGAAGGTCTAATATGTGAAATGAAGATATATATTTGAAATGGGTCTTGTGTTGTGTTTGATGTAGCTTGAATTGCATGTTTGACCTAGTTTATGTCTAAATGAAATATATGATTATGAGAAGTATGTAGAGTGTGTAGCTTGATGAATCAAGGTTAAAGTATGAGTAGAACTTGATGATAATGAAATGATGCTTATATGCAAGGTGTGCACATGTACACACACACTCTTTTAAGATTTGTATTATGTCAAGTTGAGCAAAAAGGGGAAATCTTGAGGTGGACACACTTCGTGAGTTGAGATGTAGTGTCTAGTAACAACCTCTCCATTTCCTAGTGAGATTTCTAAGATAGACTATTATGTTGAGAAATCCGTGTGGAGTTATGCCTAGCACCGAGAGGATATGAATGGGAGGTGGATTGCACTTCGTTAGTTGAGATGTTGTAATCCAAAGTACCTCTTGAGATGAGTACTCCTCGTTAGTAGAGAGTGAGTTACTTAGTAACAATCTCCTTATCCCTTAACTATGTGCCCGAATAGGTGTAGCTATTGGAAAAGCCATGTAAACGCTAAGAAGCATGACCTTACACTAGGTAAGTAAGGATCCCTCATCCGATAGGGGTTAATATCGGGATTCCATGTCTAGCTCTCATGGCCTTTGTCGCTTAAGCTAACTCCCACAAAAGAATTGATTTGAAACTAATTATCTTGTGTATTGTTGAAATTGTGTATGTATGTCGTGAAGTGCTCAATCCACATTAGTTATCAAGTAGGAGCATTGAGTGGGAGTAGTAGTATGGGATGTTATTCTCACATTGCACTTGGTGTGACCTATACCTACTATGGGAGAAGAGTACCTTCATGAACCGTGTGATGAGTACTATTGTGTAGTGTTATGGGGTTATTGTGGAGTACTTGAGTAAATGGAATCATTAGGAGTTACTAAGTGGGAGTGGTAGTGGTAGTATGGGATGCTGATACTCTCAACATTGCATTGGTATGACCTATTATTTCCATGAGTGCTTGTGCATATGTTGCCAAGGGCGTGGATGATTTCTAACGAAGTAAGCTACGATTAGTTTTAGTTTTAAGGGTCGCTTTGTGTGCTTTGAAGGAAGGTTTTTGTATTGTAATGAGAGTCCCTTTTGGCTCCCCTTAGGGAGTCTTAGAATAAACCTTGGGTTAGGGCAACTCAGGAAAAGGTTAATATGACTGGACCGTGCCATTCACTGTTAGGTCTCCATTGTAAGAATTCAAACTGTTCACTATGATGCTTTTAATTCAATTTTATCTTGCAAATTTAGCAAACTTATTGAAATGTTCCTTTTGTTTAATTTAAGTTTGGTAAGATATCTATAAAGTGTTAATTGTTGATTCTTATGTGGGTTTGCTTCTAGATTCTTGAAGGTTATATTTGAATTGCATAAAAAGCTATCTTTACTAAAATGTCCCTTTTTGCATGTTTTTGCATATGCCATACTTAGTACATTGTTGTACTAACCCCATAATTTTTATACCTTATGAGTATAGGTTGGAAGCCTTTGGAGGATCGAAGTTGAAGCTTGGGAATTCTATCTCTCAAGACTTGGGTATGTCCTCATATATTCGAGGACATAGTTTTTATGTTTCTTAGTTCCCTTATTAAGACTTCAAAAAAATGTATTTACTCTATTGTAAAGGGCTGTGTCCCTAAGATTCTAAGTCGTGTCTTTAAGTTGGCTTGTGACGATAAGATTTCCTAGTATTTATGAAAAGACTCCTTTTATTATTATTAT
>JABWTJ010000792.1:0-259596 GCA_016801875.1 Solanum sitiens
AATTAGGAGATCGGAGTGTCACGTTCCGACACATGTATTAGTGGATCGGGTGTCACGAACCGACACGTAGAATTAGGGGATCGGAGTGTCACGTTCCGACACATAGTATTAGGGGATCGGGTGTCACGAACCGACACGTAGAATTAGGGGATCGGAGTGTCACGTTCCGACACATAGTATTAGGGGATCGGGTGTCACGAACCGACACGTAGAATTAGGGGATCGGAGTGTCACGTTCCGACACATAGTAGTAGGGGATCGGAGTGTCACGTACCGACACAAGAGGAAGAAAGATAATCTTGAGAGATGTTTATATACTCAATGTAATGAACCTAATTCCCAAATGAGTGTGGTATTGAGGCTTGAGTCCTCATGGATGAACTTGGTAGTACTTATTGATGATTATAGTACTTGTTGCTACATGTTGAGTATTGTAGTTGATTTATGATATGAACTGATATATACTGTTTTCTATTTTGAGTTGGCCGATGATACCTACTCAGTACTTGTGTTTTGTACTGACCCCCTACTTGTTGTTTCTTTCTTTGTTATTTGGGGAATGCAGCAAACGTACCATCGTCTTCAACTCAACAGCAATTCTAGCCAGTCTTCACTACACCGGATTTCAGGGTGAGCTAATGCTTCTAGCTTGGACTGGATCTTCTCTTCAATGTCTTGATGCCTTGAACTTCCGGCATGGACTAGCCTTTTATTTATTTTAGCTTCTTAGATACTTTTAGATTAGTAACTTGAGGATAGATGTTCTTGTGATGATGACTTCCAGATTTTGGGGATAATGGGTTATAAATTTTAGAAGTTATTTAATTGATTTCGTTAATGAGTTTTAAGTCTTCCGCTTTGTATTATGTTCAATATGTTGGGGTTATAGATTGGTTGGTTCGCTCACATAGTAGGATAAGTGTGGGTGCCACTCGCGGCTCGATTTCGGGTCGTGACAGGTTAATACCGGGATTCCATGTCAAGATCTCATGGTCTATGTCGGTTAAATTTATCCCCCACAAATGAATGTAATGAACTAGGTCTTCCTAAGGGTGTACTACTTAGGGTAGGTGGTTGAATGAGATGCCATCGATGCATTGCACAAGTAGATATTTGGAGGGAGTCTTGGTCTGTCCTTGTAATGTTAATGAATGAATGAGTTCTATATAATGTTTATGAAGCATTTTGACTTAACGTCTATTATTAATGAAGCATGTTGATCTTGTGTCTAATGTTGTTGAAGGCTATGTAAATGATGTAATGTGATGTGCCTAGTCTAGGGTGACCCCAAAGGAGCACTAAGTAGAAGTAGTAGTATGGGATGCTACTTTCATATTGCGCTAGTGTAACTTTGAGTTGTCTTTGAGGATGGTCCTTGTATGAAGTTATTAAATGCATGTATGTTTCCTCTAGTAATGAATGTTGACGAGGGGCGACTCTTGCATACAAAATTTGAGGTATATGCCTTAGGCCCCAATTTGAAGGGGCCTCAAAATCTTACCAAGAATAATTTTTTTTACATAAAATTATATTATTTTGTTCTCCTTAACCCCATTCAAATAGAAGAAATCGTTTTTTTTTCCGATAACACTCACATAATATATCTGTTTTAACACTTTTTTTATCAAATTTTTGATAAGGTAGAGTAATAGTCTATCAATAATATGAATCAATAGCCGAAAAGTGTTGAACAAAGTAAACTACATATTCTTTTTAATTTCTTCTTAAATTTTCAAGCAATACAACAAACATATTAAAGTAGGATATATCAAGTTATCAACTTCTTGAATCAAATTCAATGATTTCAACTCTTGTTTTATATTAAGTTTGTTAACTTATTACTAAGAATTATGTCAACAATTAATATAGTAATTGCCCCAGTAAAAGAGTGTTTTCTAATGTTAGAATTGATAAAATTTTACCTAAAACTGATAATACTAAAAAAAGGATATTCCATGAAATCATCTACAAAGAAATTTTAAGCAAATATTTACATCTAAAAAGTTAGAAAATTAATTTTTCAATAAATACGTGTGAAGTTTATTTAGATTTACACCTCTAATTAAAATCTAAAAGTTAGAAATATATATATATATATATATATATATATATATATATATATATATATAGAGAGAGAGAGAGAGAGAGTTTATTTAAATTTTAGGTCTCTACTTGAAATTTCGCTTTAGACCTCTAATTACTTTTAACCGCTCCTGATGTTGACTTGTTGACACCAAATGAAGTACCCTTGTCTTTAGTAGTGTTAAGGATTAATTAGGTATGTATTGAAGAGGTTGTATGGGCGGTCTCTTCGGTTCTTACCTAGGTGGGTCTTAGGAAATATTTGGATAGGAGAGTCTAAATATTAATGGGTTACTTAAGTGAAATGACTATATGTTGAGAATTATGGAATTATTACCTTGTATGTTAAATGATGACTTGTATGATGTCTTTTACACTTGATTCATGAGGTTTTATCAAAATAACATGAAAAGCATATTTCAACTATAATGTCCTCTTTACAACATGTTTTTGCATATTGCCATACTTAGTGCATTAATTGTACTAATTCCATATTCTTCTCTATTTCTACAAGCGTAGGTGGTTGCAAGTGAGGAGTTCTAGAATGATTCTTGGGAAGTAGATTTCTCTCAAGATTGGTATGTCCTCACATGTTCGAGGACATGAACTATGTTTCTAGTGTTTTTTCATTGAAGACATTGTATAAGAATTAGTATCTTTCTTTCAATGTAAAGGGCTGTGGTCCTATGAGAATAAGTTGTGTCTAAGATGGCTTGTGATGATTAGACTTAGTTTCTTAAGTTTTATGAAAGATGTAAGACCCCAAAATGACTTAGGTTAACTAGAGCCTAAAATGTTAGTAATGGTGGTCTAATGTCTTTAAAGTATCTATAATAGGGTATAGAGGCAGTAGCTAAAGTACTAGCTGTGTTGGAAGTCAAACGTCAAGGGATGACTAAGACGTTCGACGACTAAGTCACCTAAATGCCTCATATGTGGTTTTATGTGTTTATGTGTGATTCATGAGGTTTTAAGGTCCTTAAATGAGTTATTATAGCATGTATAGACAGTGTGTCAAGTTTCGTGAAGTTTGGAGGTCAAACGTCCAAGAACGTTCATGTCGTTCGAAAGATATGCCTTGAACCGACCTTGTGTGTCTAGGCGTGTTTCGTTAAGTTTTACGTGTTCATTTTAGATGAAATTCATGTGATAGGTATTAAACTTATAGAAGACATATTTGGGTTGGAAACGTCAGGGAAATTATCCCCAAGGACCATCCAAGAGTCCTTGAGGAAGGACCCAACTTGGTTGACAAGGCTGTCCCAGGTAGGCCCCAAACGACGGAGGCATCGACGCCCAGTGGGTCCATCGAAGCCCCTTCGATGGGTGTCATTTTCAGGTATAGCCTGGGGGGAGGAAGGGAGCCTTGACAGGTCTCTGAACCCACCGACGGTTGCCAGCACGGCCCGTCAGTGGGCTGACGCCCCCCGTCAATGGTGTCGTCAGTGAGGGCTGTCTTCTGCACGCTGAGTTGCTGCCAAGTTAAGGGGTGGATTGTGAATTCACCCCACTTCCAAATAAGAGTTTGGGCAGTTTTAAGGGTCTTTTGGATATTTTAAACAAGAATATAAGTGTTTAACACTTAGAATAATTCATTCTTCTAAATCAAAACCCCAAAATCCCTTAAAAAATCCCAAAGACTCCATTGAAGTCCAAAATCAAGGAAGATCTTGGTGGGACGTTTTGAGTGGAGATTCTTCATCAAAGTGAAGAATTATCTTCATTAAGGTATGGATTTTGATCCTTGAAACTCGTTTCATCAAGGAGCCCAACTTTCAAAGATGTTTTCAATGTTTTCAAAGAGGAATTGTCCAATTTCATGATTCTACCATGGGTTCTTGCATAAATGATTTCTAAACATTGAATAATGATTAGATTGATGTTTTACAGATTATTTTAACCTAAATTACCTATGAACCCATGAAATTGATGAACCTAAGATTTTGACTAAATTATGAGTTACTTGATATTGGCTTAATGTTGATGAATTTATGTGTAGTTTCTTATGGGCTTTCTATTGATGTAAGAATTGTGTTCAATTGTTACCAAATTTGTATTGGATTGTTGAATCTATGTTAAATTGGTTTAGATTTCATTGATTTCTATAATTGTGTATTGAATTGGTGTTCATGGCCATGAGTAAGGGCCTTATGATGTTGAATTGGGTAATTTGGTATTGGATTGAAGTGTTGATGATGAAGTGGTGGTACGCTGCCCTATTTCTTCTTATTCAATGTTAATTTTACTTCAATTATGTTATGATTGGTTTGGTCCACCTTTGGTGGCGGTGCTATGTGAATTGATGTGGCCTTGTCGGCGTTACTTGCTAGTATATTGATGATCATGACCTTGTCGGCACTACTTGAACTTATATGGATATTTGTGTAGTTGATTTTATGATGTATAATCATATCTATATATATGTGGAAGTATGTGCTAGACTATTGCTACTATCTAGTTAATCATGTTGTGTTTTGACTATGTGTTATTGTGTAGTCTTAGAGTTGATACATGGTTATTCCTAAATTGGTTATATGAGTCTAAAATGGTTAAGTTTATAATGTTATGGTAATGAATAAGTTGAGTTAATAAGGTTAAGGGTCATTCCTAAGAGTCTAAAGGAAGATAGGCTATATGTGTTAAATGGAAGTATGTTGTGTCTTGTTTAGGTAGACTTGTGTCCCTTACTTGATGCTTATGTGAATATGAGATGTCTTGACTTAGGAACCTAAAGGGGTCTTATTCTTGAATAAATGAATATAGGTGAGACCTTGAATGATGATAAAAGGGTCATTTATGTGGAACCTTGAACCAAGTGATAAGGTTATGAATCGTGAAGTAGTTAGCCGTAATGGTATCCTTCATGTAATGAGTGACGAACTTAAGGTTGATTGGCTGGAACGACATCATATCATACCTTAGGAAAGTCGCGATGAGCTTCTTGTCGCCATAGTGAGATAGCCTTAATGGACCTTGCTATGGTAGGGTAAATGAAATTGGGTCATGAACATGATATGGGACCCATTTGTATGAACCTTAATGTAAATTGATCTATGAGAACTAAGGATAGAACTGAGTGAGTATGGTAAAGGGAAGTAGTTCTAGTTAAGTATGAGACTAGAATACAAATGCACGCCCTTCATATTCCTTAACTATGTGCCTACATGGGCTCTCTATGTTCTACCATTGGCAAGTATAACACCTCATCGAAGTAGGATAAAACTTTGGATTCCTTACTTTGCTACCATGGTCTATGTCGGTTATTGCCTATTCTCATCATATGGAATACCTATTAGCATTAGAGAAGTTTATGAGATTTAGGTGGTGGTATGGGACACTACTTAGACATTGCACAATAGACTTTGATGGTGTTACTTGGAGTTCCTAGGTCTTGTCTAAGACCATTATTTGAATGTCCTTTATGTGATGTATGTCTTCTAAATGAACTAATAAACTAATGACTTATGTTTGAAAGTATGTAAAGGAATAAGTACCTAATCTAAAGTAACTTAAGGACTCCTTAGCTAAAGTGTGAAGAGGGCATATGAGATGATCTCTTTATGTCTTATCTTTGGAAGTCTTGAGTATGACTCTAGTTAGGGAAAACGTTTGGTGTTGTTGACATGATCTAAGCCTTAGGTAGTCTTAAGAACTATTTAGGTAATCTTGAAGAGGTCAGTATGGACGTTATCTTCTTGATTTACTTAAGTAGGTCTTTTGATAGCTTTTGGAAGGAGAATGTCATATCATCTATGTAGGTCTTTTGATAGCTTTTGGAAGGAGAATGTCATATCATCTATGTGTTGGTGTGTTTAGTGAGAATGATTATATCCTAGGGAGTCTATAGGATCTCTTAAGTGTGTGTGTAAGGGATTGTATGGGCGGTCGCTTCACAACTCACTCAAGTGAGACTTAGAGTCACCTTTGGTAGAAGAATCTTACCTTGATGATTATGATACTTTGTAAGTGTGTATGTGACTCATTATAAGTAATCTTAAGGGTCCTTTAGGCACATCTAGAGAGGGTGTATGGGCGGTCTCTCTTTGTGTGACTTAAGTGAATCTTAGGATAGCTTTGAGTGGGATAATTACATGCTAAAGGGTGTCTAAAGTGAAGGTTTGCAACTTCACTGTACAGTGAAGAAATTCACTGTAACAGTGAGTTGAGGTCACTGTAAAGTGACTTCAAAAATTGTGATTTTTGGTTAAATATTTCCGTATGTGTTTCTAAGTTGCTAAATTTTGTTATTATGATCAAAATACGATTTATAAAATGAAAAGATGCATATTTCCAATAAAGTCCGTTTTCATGATTTTTATGCATAATGCCATACTTAGTACATGTGGTTGTACTAATTCCATGCTTTATTTTCTATCTATAGTTCTTGGTAGGTGAAGAGCTTTGTGGAAGAATACTTGGACTTAGAAGATTGTTCAAGAAGAGTTGAAGTATGTCCTCATTTGACTTGAGGGCATATATGTCATTTTATGTTCCTTTAATGAAGTTTTGTAATAGACCATATAGTAGTATGTTTTAAATTCGTATGGGCCGTGTCCCTAGTATTGTCTTGTCTTAAGATGATGAATCGAGACTTAGTATTTTCCTATTTCTACTTTTATGAAAGAGTTTAAAGACTTCTATATTGTTTTTATTGAAAAGTTTTAATTCCGCACTACTTTTCATTATGTATATGCGATGAATAATATGAGAGTCTTGTATAAGACCTCCAAGTGGCTGAATATGCCGGTCGCAATCCAAGATTGCACCCTAACTTCTAGGGTGTAATTTCAGGATGTGACAAGCTTGGTATCAGAGCATAGGTTAATGAAAGTAGTCTTAGGTATCCAAAAGTCTCAAAAAGTCACGTCTAGTAGAGTCTTGACCATCGGTGTGAGTCGCGACACATCTATGGGCGAGAGGCTATAGGACGATAGTGTTTTCCTACTCCTATGTTCGTGCGGTAGAGTTATGTTATGAGTATGCTTCTAAATGTGTTTCCTTGTGTTTCTAGGATATGAATAATAGAAGAATGGCCGCTAGAAGGATGGAAGAGGGAAGGGTTAATGAGGAAGCTCCTCCTCAAGTTGAGCAAGTTGAGCAAGTGCTTCAAGATGGACAAGGTGTCCAAGGTGCTCAAGGTGCTCATGTGCCTCCTCAAGGTGATCATGCTTCTAATGTGGGAGGAGAGGATGAGGTGCCAGAGTTGTCTAATAGGGTGATTGGAGAGGCTTTGCTTTCTTTAGCCAGAGCCGCAACGGCTCAATCTAACTTGAACATGGTGCCTAGGGGTAATGCTATGGAGAACACTATGTCATCTAGGTTGAGAGACTTTGTGAGGCTGAATCCTCCAATATTTCTTGGATCTAAGGTGAATGAAGATCCCCAAGAATTCCTTGATGGTGTGTACAAAGTTTTGAGTGCTATGGGTGTTACATCTAGGGAGAAGGCGGAGTTGGGTTCTTATCAATTGAGAGATGTGTCTCAAATTTGGTACACTCAATGGAAGGACAATAGGCCGGTGAAGTCGGGTCCTATTGAGTGGGAAGAATTCAAGGAAGCTTTTCTTGGTAAGTACTTTTCCCGTGAGAGGAGAGAGGTTAAGGTAGAAGAATTTATCAATCTCAAGGAAGGCAATATGAGTGTTGAGGAACACTCTTTGAAGTTCTCAACTTTGTCTAGGTATGCACCTTCCCTAGTGTCAAATCCAAGGGATGAAATGAGTCGCTTTGTGACGAGTGTAGCCGACTTAGTGAGGGAGGAATGCCGTACGGCTATGTTGCATGATGATATGACTTTGGCTAGACTCATGGTGTATGCACAATCAATTGAAGAGTCTAAACTTAGGAGGATGTCAAGGAACTTGAAAGGGAGTGTTGCTAGTGAACAAGTGCAACCTAGGTTCAAAAAAGAGCGTTCAAACTCAAGATGGACCTAGTGTTCCTAAGAAAAAGTTTGAGAAGGGAGGTGGTTCTAGCAATGACAAACCTACATGTGCCACTTGTGGTAAGAAACATTATGGTGAGTGTCTATTGGATACCGGTAGTTGCTTTGTATGTGGAAAAGATGGGCATAAAGTGAGAGATTGTCCAAACATTGCTTCTAGGAAGGAGGGTAAGAAGGTTGAGCCTAGTGTTCCAAAGGAAGATGATCCAACTTGGAGGCATTTCTATGCACTACGGAGTAGAGGTGAGAAGCCGGATGAGGGTGATGATGATATTGGTAAGTCCTTGTTTCTCTTATTATAGTATGAGCTCCTTCTAAGTGGGGGAGTATGGTTAGAATTGTGCTAGTGTTGCATGTGCATGATGTTTAGGAGTTTGGTTGAAATTGAATTTCATTAACTTCTTTGCATTGTGTGTTTTATGAAGCTTTGAGAATGTTGTAAGATGTGTTTATATGATGTTACTTTGCATATTAGCATGTGTACATCATGAATTGCATAAGAGTTGCATGTTTGAAAAATTTAGTAAAATCAATGTAGCTTGAAACTGCTTACTCTAAAAATTTTGGCGAAATTGAATATTTGATTCTTTGGTCTAAAATTGTTTTTATGTGATTAGAATTGATGTATATAAGTATGATATTGAATATAAAATGAGTTTGCTATTTGGATTGAAGCATGTGAGTTTTGTAGCATAATGAGTTATAGAATTGTTTTCTAATTTCTTGTTGTGTTGGGAATCTCTTGACTATGGGAAATTGATGTTTTATTCTTGGTTATGTGTTGCATGGTTTGGTGATGTGCTGCTAGATGAATCCCTATTCTTGGAAATGTTCGGAGAGTGGTAAGTGTCATTCGAGGACGAATGTTGTCCAAGTGGGGGAGAATGTAAGACCCCAAAAATGACTTAGGTTAACTAGAGCCTAACATGTTAGTAATGGTGGTATAAGTTTTTTAAAGTGTCTATAATAGGGTATAGAGGCAGTAGCTAAAGTATTAGGTGTATTGGAAGTCAAACGTAAAGGAATGACTAAGACGTTCGACGACTAAGTCACCTAAATGCCTCATATGTAGTTTTATGTGTTTATGTGTGATTCATGAGGTTGTAAGGTCCTTAAATTAGTTATTATAGCATGTATATACAGTGTGTCAAGTTTTGTGAAGTTTGGAGGTCAAACGTCCAAGAACGTTCATGTCGTTCGAAAGATATGCCTTGAATCGACCTTGTGTGTCTAGGCGTGTTTTGTTAAGTTTTACGTGTTCGTTTTGGATGAAATTCATGTGAGAGGTGTTAAACTTATAGACAATCGTTTTTGGGTTGGAAACGTCTGGGAAATTATCCCCAAGGACCATCCAAGGGTCCTTGAGGAAGGACCCAACTTGGTTCACAAGGCTGTCCTAGGCAGGCCCAAAATGACGGAGGCATCGACGCCCAATGGGTCCATCGACGCCCCGTCGATGGGTGTCGTCTGCAGGTACTTAGCCTGGGGGAAGGAAGGGAGCCTTGACAGGACTCTGAACCCACTGACGGTTGCCAGCACGGCCCGTCAGTGGGCTGACGCCCCGTCAATGGTGTCGTCAGTGAGGGCTGTCTTCTGCACGCTGAGTTGCTGCCAAGTCAAGGGGTGAATTTACAATTCTCCTCACTTCCAAATAAGAGTTTGGGCGGTTTTTAAGGGTCTTTTGGGTATTTTAAACAATTATATAAGTGTTTAACACTTAGAATAATTCATTCTTCTCAATCAAAACCTCAAAATCCCTTAGAAAATCCCAAAGACTCCATTGAAGTCCAAAATCAAGGAAGAGCTTGGTGGGACATTTTGAATGGAGATTCTTCATCAAAGTGAAGTAGCTTCATTGAGGTATGGCTTTTGATTCTTGAAACTCGTTTCATCAAGGAGCCCAACTTTCGAAGATGTTTTCAATATTTGCAAAGAGGAATTGTCCAATTTCATGATTCTAACATGGGTTCTTGCATAAATGATTTCTAAACATTGAATAATGATTAGATTGATGTTTTATTGATGATTTTAACCTAAATTACCTATGAACCCATGAAATTGATGTACCTAAGATTTTGACTAAATTATGGGTTACTTGATATTGGCTTAATGTTGATGAATTCATGTGTAGTTTCTTATGAGCTTTCTATTGATGTATGAATAGTGTTCAATTGTTATCAAATTGGTATTGTATTGTTGAATCTATGTTGAATTGGTTTAGATTTCATTTATTTCTATAATTGTGTATTGAATTGGTGTTCATGGCCATGGGTAAGTGCCTTATGATGTTGAATTGGGTGATTTGGTATTGGATTGAAGTGTTGATGATGAAGTTGTGGTACGCTGCCCTATTTATTCTTATTCAATGTTAATTTTACTTCAATGATGTTATGATTGGTTTGGTCCACCTTTGGTGGCGGTGCTATGTGAATTGATGTGGCCTTGTCGGCGTTACTTGCTAGTATATTGATGATCATGACCTTATCGTCACTACTTGAACTTATATGACTATTTGTGTAGTTGATTTGATGATGTATAATCATATCTATCTATATGTGGAAGTATGTGCCAGACTATTGCTACTATCTAGTTAATCATGTTGTGTCTTGACTATGTGTTATTGTGTAGTCTTAGAGTTGATACATGGTTATTCCTAAATTGGTTATATGAGTCTAAAATGGTTAAGTTGATAATGTTAAGGTAATGAATATGTTGACTTAATAAGGTTAAGAGTCATTCCTAAGAGTCTAAAGGAAGATAGGCTATATGTGTTAAATGGAAGTATGTTGTGTCTTGTTTAGGTAGACTTGTTTCCCTTACTTGATGCTTATGTGAATATGAGATGTCTTGAATTAGGAACCTAAAGGGGTCTTAGTCTTGAATAAATGAATATAGGTGAGACCTTGAATGATGATAAAAGGGTCATTTATGTGGAACCTTGAACCAAGTGGTAAGGTTATGAATCGTGAAGTAGTTAACCGTAATGGTATCCTTCATGTAATGAGTGATGGACTTAAGGTTGATTGGTTGGAACAACATCGTATCATACCATAGGAAAGTCGCGATGAGCTTCTTGTCGCTATAGTGAGATAGCCTTAATGGACCTTGCTATGGTAGGGTAAATGAAATTGGGTCATGAACATGATACGGGACCCATTTGTATGAACCTTAATGTAAATTGATCGATGAGAACTAAGGCTAGCACCGAGTGAGTATGGTAAAGGGAAGTAGTTCTAGTTAAGTATGAGAATAGAATACAAATGCACGCCCTTCATATTACTTAACCGTGTGCCTACATGGGATCTCTATGTTCTACCATTGGCAAGTAGAACACCTCATCGAAGTAGGATAGAACTTTGGATTCCATGATTTGCTACCATGGTCTATGTCGGTTATTGCCTATTCTCATCATATGGAATACCTATTAGCATTAGAGAAGTTTATGAGGTTTAGGTGGTGGTATGAGACACTACTTAGACATTGCACAATAGACTTTGATGGTGTTACTTGGAGTTCCTAGGTCTTGTCTAAGACCATTATTTGAATGTCCTTTATGTGATGTATGTATTCTAAATGAACTAATAAACTAATGACTTATGTTAGAAAGTATGTAAAGGAATAAGTACCTAATCTAAAGTAACTTAAGGACTCCTTAGCTAAAGTGTGAAGAGGGCATATGGGATGATCTCTTTATGTCTTATCTTTGGAAGTCTTGAGTATGACTCTAGTTAGGGAAAACGTTTGGTGTTGTCGACATGATCTAAGCCTTAGGTAGTCTTAAGGACTATTTAGGTAATCTTGAAGAGGTCAGTATGGACGTTATCTTCTTGATTTACTTAAGTAGGTCTTTTGATAGCTTTTGGAAGGAGAATGTCATATCATCTATGTGTTGGTGTGTTTAGTGAGAATGATTATATCCTAGGGAGTCTATAGGATCTCTTAAGTGTGTGTGTAAGGGGTTGTATGGGCGGTCGCTTCACAACTCATTCAAGTGAGACTTAGAGTCACCTTTGGTAGAAGAATCTTACATTGATGATTATGATACTTTGTAAGTGTGTATGTGACTCATTATAAGTAATCTTAAGGGTCGTTTAGGAACATCTAGAGAGGGTGTATGGGCGGTCTCTCTTTGTGTGACTTAAGTGAATCTTAGGATAGCTTTGAGTGGGATAATTACATGCTAAAGGGTGTTTAAAGTGAAGGTTTGCAACTTCACTGTACAGTGAAGAAATTCACTGTAAAGTGACTTCAAAAATTGTGATTTTTGGTTAAATGTTTCCGTATGTGTTTCTAAGTTGCTAAATGTTGTTATTATGATTAAAATATGATTTATAAAATGAAAAGATGCATATTTCCAATAAAGTCCGTTTTTATGATTTTTATGCATAATGCCATACTTAGTACATGTGGTTGTACTAATTGCATGCTTTATTTTCTATCTATAGTTCTTGGTAGGTGAAGAGCTTTGTGGAAGAAGACTTGGACTTAGAAGATCGTTGAAGAAGAGTTGAAGTATGTCCTCATTTGACTCGAGGGCATATATGCCATTTTATGTTCATTTAATGAAGTTTTGTAATAGACCATATAGTAGTATGTTTTATATTCGTATGGTCCGTGTCCCAAGTATTGTCGTGTCTTAAGAAAATGAATCGAGACTTAGTATTTTCCTATTTCTACTTATATGAAAGAGTTTAAAGACTTCTATATTGTTTTTATTGAAAAGTTTTAATTCCGCACTACTTTTCATTATGTATATGCGATGAATGATATGAGAGGCTTGTATAAGACCTCCGAGAGGTCGAATACGCCGTTCGCAATCTGAGATTGCACCCTAACTTCTAGGGTGTGGTTTCGGGATGTGACAAAAGAAATTTTTATTATTGTGAAAAGTTTCAATTCTGCACTACTTTTCATACCTATGTGATGAATGAAAGCTAAGAGTTTTGTACAAGACCTCCGATAGGTCAAGTACTCCGTGTGACGCCTAGGGGGTACTCTTGGGTCGTGACACCATCACTCGTCCCCTAGAGACAAACTTCGGAAAAATAAGTTAAGAAAGAAACAAAGCAGTATCAAAATCAACGAACAATTGGGGACTCTTTTCTCGCATGTGCTTCTAAACTTCCCAAGTAGCTTCCTTAAATAGAGGATGATTCTATTGAACCTTCACCGACTCAATATCCTTGGTTCTCAACTTACGCACATCACGATTAAGAATTGAAATCTATTCCTCCTCATATAGGAGGTCCTTGTCTAACACAATTGAGTCTCATTTAATGATGTAATACTACTCACCAAGATATCTCTTCAACATGGAAACACGAAATACCGGGTTAACACCCGATAGGCTATGAGGTAAATCGAAGCTATAAGCAACTATCCCTACACATTCAAGAACCTCAAAGGGACCAGTATATCGCATACTTAGCTTACCTTTCTTGCCAAATCTTATCACCTCTTTAATGGGTGATACCTTAAGAAGAACATTCTCACATATCTTAAATGTTACTCCCTCCGTTTAAAAAATAATGTCCCTATTTCCTTTTTAGTCTATTTCAAAATGAATGACCCCTTTCCTTTTTTGGAAACACTTTAACTTTAACTTTCCACATGGCATGTTTAAGACCACAAGATTAAAGGTCATTTTGGTACATTTGACATAACTTTAATTTAGAACCACAAGATTAAAAAGTCTTCTTTCTTTTCTTAAACTCCGTTCCAAATCAAACTAGCCCATCCTTTTTTAAACGAAGGGAGTATGTCTCTTACCTTATGATCCACATACATCTTCTGTCTACTCTGCGCTGTTAGAAGCTTAGCTTGAGTACTCTATTTCACGAAGCCATCATGAAGTTTCTACCTGGTTAAATAATCTCTAGTAAATCAGCCATAAAGTTTTATTCCAAACTCAGTTTGATGTATACTTGGTGGAGTTGGAAAGGAAACTCTTAGACTTTTGATTTGATAGGTTCTTGGTCACTTAATCTTCATATGTTAAGAGATATGATCGATTGAAGTTTACCCTTATAAGGACTCTTGCAAAAATTTAGCCGATGGAAATGTTTTGAACCTTGTTTTGTGTTAGAGGTCCCTTGTGACCCTTAATCGCTTATGATACACTAGCTACACTTATTAAAGGACCTTTAAACATATGATCAAGTAGGACATAATCTAGTTTAAGATCTTATATTTATGGTGAATGATTTAGAATCTAAGAGTAGAGTTATGCGGTGTTACAACCATACTGTTGTTTCTCTAGAATGTCACACTAGGAACAACCTCGTTAGGGTTATAGGTTGATTAATTTTGGGTGTCTCAAGAGACTAGAAAGTGTCCATAATTTCATTAAATTCTAATTGAGATCATCACTTGTTATAACACTAAATAGACACTTCAAAATGAGAAGCTTGATTATGGTACTAATATTAATAATGACCTAACTCCTCTCATTGATAGTAAATTTTTGTTGCTCGACTCTCTATTTTTCCTAATTAATTCTAGTTGTTTATAATTTGAGTCAATTACTTGTTCTTTATAACCATCAAAATCTAAAAAAATAATTCTCCATAATAGTGTTATTGGAAGAATTATTTGAACATTGTTTGTACTAATCCCTTTTGACAAGATATATTTCTATATTATCTTTGACGCAACACAAGATTATTTTATAAAGTGTTTTGTGTTTTTCATGCATCAAAACAATTATTGGAAATTATATGATCTATATCGTTATAAATTTCATAAATATATATCACAAATAAATCACTTGACTTTAAGCGAAATTCCACTCAAATAGTATGCATTAACCTATGAATAATACGAGCTTAAGTGTTTAAAATGTCTAGTGTATCTAAAGCGAGCTTAAATGTTTAAAGGTTTAGTGTATCTAAAGTGAATTTTTTGAAGTAAGCAAATATGAGATACTTAATGTTCAACTTTAAAATTTTGACTATTGATAATCTCAAAAAAAAACAACAGTTAAATTGTAGCTTAACCTGTTAGTTATGTTCACATAAAAAGAGAAATTATGATAAATTATTATATTATCTATATCCTAATCAATAAATAAGAAATTGACCACTTTTCATTTTTTCAAAAAAAAAGTCAAAATATGAGGAATACAATTATCATTTTTTCAAAAGAGCATATTCAACATAAATGATTATATTAATTGTAACCTCATCTGTATTCAATTTAGTTTTCTCTCTTTCAATATTTATTATATATATATACTCACCCCTCAACCCATGTTCTTCTCATTCTTGAGATTTATTTTATTTCTTTACATCTTCATATATATATATATATATGGCTTCCTCAGATCTGGAAATAAATACTTGTCGTGAAATAGTTCCGTATGAGCCAATAATTAGTGGTGATCCAGTTGTGGTACACTTCCGTTTAACTATAGTACTCGCTCAATAGTTTTTATTTGTTCTTTGAGATGCATGAATCATTTGAGCAATTTTTGTGTTAGGTTTTTTAGATTTACTTTTTTTTGAAGATACAAAAGTTCTTATTTTAATTTTAAGAGGACTGTTCATTACTTCTTATGTTTTCCTTAATATTTTTTTACCGGATGTTTTTTTATTATTATTGAAAGTTGCTAAAACATTTTAGCATTGACAATTGAGAAAGCAAAATAATTTATGAACTTTGAGAAAACACTTTTAATTTCATCAATTTATTTAAATGATTCAAAACTAGAGAATAGTTTCAAATTGGATTTTTTTTAAACTTTTTTCTTTTAAGATAATGAAAACTTATGTGCATTCTTTACAGGTTCTTCAAAAGAAAATCGATAACACAAAATTCATACTAGCACCCACTCCTATATCAAGTCATCCAATACAAGTAAGATTTTTACAACTTTATTCATTTTTTATTATTATGTCGGTTGCTTTAATTTACCGATAATATCATTAATTTCTATTTCATCTTATTCCCTAGTTA
The DNA here is from genome assembly GCA_016801875.1 of Solanum sitiens. Taxonomy (NCBI): domain Eukaryota; kingdom Viridiplantae; phylum Streptophyta; class Magnoliopsida; order Solanales; family Solanaceae; genus Solanum; species Solanum sitiens. The sequence goes on from JABWTJ010000792.1 coordinate 15,979, forward strand.
GGGAATTTTGGGCATTTAGTAACACTGAATGTTTGTGGCATTTGATCTTTTTCGACATATAGATTTTTTTTTTTTAAAAATTAAACGAAGAAATTACATTATATACTCGACTAGACATACCCTTGAGCTTTGTGAGAAAGGATCAAACACACCCCTTCTAGAGATTTTGTTTCACCAAAAATGAAAAATTTTATTTAGTTTTTTAGTTACCTCAGTCGAAAAGGGTATAGCTACTCATTTGTGTAAAGATAGGAGTATATATGTGTGCTTATTTATAAACGATGGGGTATATCAATATTAATTCACAATATTGAGGGGTATATCAATCTTTTTAACCAAAATTTTATAATAATGAAGTCGGGATTATTAATTTGTATTGATATAAAAAATATTCGTTCACATGTAAATGTATATGATGGAATTGATTTTAATACTAATGCAAAATTAAAAGACAAATTAATAGATTATCTAATAAACTAAGTTTTCTTATACTTATTTGTTAACAAGTAGACACTATACGAGCAGATAGAATAGTTTATATATATATATATATATATATATATATATATATATATATATGGTCTCTTTTTATTCTGTATTGAGAATAATTTGTATTGAAAAATTTTTTATTTTTCTAAAACATGATTGTGAAAGTGAGGAGGAGATATCTAGTATCTTTTATTTGACATGAAAATGAAAAATTATATGTGTAAAAAGAATAAAATATTGATACACTTGAACTTTATAGCAATCTACCATTTCATTCAATTCTCTTAGTTTGTTGTTAAGCAAAAATCATTCTCCCTTACTTAGATAGATGTAACCTTGATTTTTTACTTCTACTTTTGAAAATTATACATTTAAATATTTTAATAATATAACTATAGATTGTTATTATTATTTTCATTTTTAGTAACCAAACTTTAACATATTTTCTTATTTGCAGAATGATATTGAAACAATCATAGTACCCCGAAGATTGGCTAGGAAGAAGAGAAGTCTAGTTACTACCAAAGCCATAGAAAATAATTTGGTTGACTTTGTAATTGTACCTTCTGAAGGTGCAACAAACCTTTATACTATTAAACTAAAAAAGGTTAGTACATTTGATTACTAAGACATTATTTGAAAAGACACTAATATTGTTAGACACTTTTACAGGAGCATCATTTGTTTGACTATTTTATTATTACTATGGTAAAATGTTAATAAAAAAAAGACGTATAATATACCATATCATGAAAAATCAGTGTAAAACAACATGATTATTATAGTAAAACATTGCAAATCGGTTGTTTGGTAAATGGAGAGGCCCGGCTATTTTAATATTTCATTATGTACTCAAATAATAGAATGAAGACAAGGCAAGTGATTCATACGGACTTAATAGCAAATATTATGATATGCTACATGGATGGAAAGCTGAAAGGAGACAACGTCAAAATGGAAGATGTGAAACGGTAATATAAGTTCTTTTATAATTGTTGTCCTTTTATTTGAATATTCAGTGCATTGCTACTTTCCTAAAGTACACTCACATATATCAATTCTTCTAACAACATTTACTATTTAGAATGAAGGTTTTAGATGAACCTTCAACATTTAATATTTTTTTGTGTCATTTTTTTACAATTGAGATTTAGTGATAGTCATTCGCAATCTAATCAGAATTTAATTGCACTTAATTTTCCTTTTCTCCGGAATAAAAATGATTAAGGTATCAATTGTTTTGTATATTTCAAAAACTATCAAAAGTGGTTTTGGTGATTTTAATTATCACTTATTTGGTAATATTATTTTTTTATTTCCTTGAAATGTAATTTCTAGATGAAAATTAATGAAATTCGTCTTTAATTGCAGTTTTACTTTCATGAGAGCAAACGTAGTATGTGTCGATCTATTGGGGATGTAAGAAGATATATCTTCAAAGGTTTTGAAAACATGAAAGTAGATGTTCATCCAGAAACCAATGTAGTAATCGAGTCAATGGTAAGTTATTACATTATTGATATTTACACAACGGTAACTACAACCCTCTTGTTAAGGCATCATGACAATTACATTATTTTTACAAAATATTCTTATTAAATTGAAGGTTGGAGTTATAGAAAATAAATCGAAGAAAAGAAAAGGAGAATCTTCAAACTCTGAGAGGGAATCTGCAACAGAGAAGCGCAAGACAAATGGACACCACAATCTAGACAAGATTGAGACTCCAAAGTTTCTTGATGATGTTTGGAATAAGCTTATCAACATGGATAACCTACACAACAACCAGGTAACTCTTGTTAATACAACTATTACTAATTGCGGCTATACAAAAATACACCACTGAAAAACAAACATATATTCGCGTACACAACTTTTGTTGCTAAACATAAAAGTCACAGTGCATCCTGTTTAATGAAGGTTGTTTCTTTATATTCATTCCATCACTTGGTCTTTGCATTTACAAATTTAAGTATCTAAGTTTGTTGAAACTTTTATATATTTGAAAAAAACTACTTCCTTTTACAGATTATGGGTTCCATCGAAACAATGAAGTAGACAAAATAGTGCACGAGATTATCGATGAAAGGATATTGGTCCATGAATGCATGAATACTCTCATTAATGAAGAAAATGGTAAACATGATGTCGACAAAGAAAAATTGATTTAAAGCTTGCAAAAAAAAGAAGAAGAGGGAAGAGTTGGCTATGATGTTCACCTTATGAAGATCTCTAGGCAAACCCTTAACTAATACATTCAACAGACTCAAATGAGTTCTTTAATTAGTACTTGCACATTTACTGTTATTTACTTTTGTTTGTAACCGATAGAACATGAATATTTTTCATTATTTTCTATGTCCAATTTAGATCTTATGTATGGAACAAATGATAAGTTTCATTTTGATATAAAAACTAGTTTAACGTATGCTTCGAATTTAGTTTCTTATTGATATAAAAATTATTTTATCACATGTGCTTCTATTTATGTCTTTGTCACTTAAATTTCATATCTTTTTCATTTGTGGAAAGATTTTTACAATGTCTTTATCAGAAACACCAATTCTCCTTCCTACTCTGAGGCAGGTAGATCTTTTTTTTAATATTTGTAATTTGGATTTCAATTTAAAATTTTGTGAAATTTCCTTTACTCATAAACTTCATAGATATGTTATTTTATCCATAAGAGGTTGAAACTGGACCTTCATTATGACAAAAAAGTCTAATTATACTTTACATTCTTCTATTTAGTTAGAAATTTTAAAGAGTCATTCAAAACGATCAATTGAATTAGGATATTGGTAGTTTAGTAGATCTAGGGTTTTGGTCTTCGTTAAGTAGTTCCCTATATTAAGTCAAGTTCTATTAGTGTTGCTGCATAGTTGGTTACATGAACTATATTTTCGGATTAGTTGTTTATATCTTAGTATATAAATCATGTGGAATATTTCGTTATTTACGTAAATGTTTGAAAACCATATGCACAACGGAGGCATCCAAGAATCATACTACTTACACGAATAATAGACAACACATAGTTTAATCTAGAACATATATAATCATTCTAGATCACATAAACTATTTCAAATTTAATTCAAGGATTACATCTTCAAGTGTGAGAAAATACCTTCAATCAAATACACAAGCTATAACCTTCAAATGAATCAACAAGCTAGTCCACAAATTGAACGGTAGTTCTTCTGTCTTCTACAACGATCCCAAGTTTACTTCCGAACTCTCTCAATAATTGGGTGGCAAGTATCATATCCAAAACTTATCTTCTTTCAAGGTTTAAAAAAAACTCTATTTATGCAGATTTCTTCCTAGTCCACGGAGAAGGAATACCATGTATTTCCTTAGAATAGAAAGACATGTACATCTCCCTTTCTTTACAAAAGAAAAACTCATGTCCTTATCACTGTCCTCTTGAATAGAGAAAGACACATAATTCTCCCTTTACTTAGAATAAAAAAGATACATACTTATCCCTTTTCCCTTTAGAATAAATTCTGACATTTAGTTTAGTATGGGCATGGTAAGGACCACGTAATTAATTACTAAGACTTTCTATTATTGTAATACTTTATTTGAATTATTATACTATAATAAATTAAAAATTATTCCAAAACAAATTCATAATTACACTCCATTATTTATATTTAGAAATTACCCATTATACACATATGTAATTCCTCATGTTACGAATATATATACTAATTAATAAATTAAATTGCCGAAGAACTTTATTAAATGCTCAATTTACTTTTGAGCACTGCTTAATTTATTTCATGTGTCAGATTCATATATCCACTTGCAAGATTTTACATAATGAAAAATTTTAAGTTTCTCAAAGTAATATCATCAATATCTATATCAAGACGTGGATTCCGCCAACTAACTTATTATGTCATCAATATATATTATCATTATCCTATCTATGAGGAAATATTTTGAGCTAAGACTTGAACCATCCTTCGTAGTGTGTGAGTTTTTTCCAAGGAACTTAAAATTTCTTAAGTATAAGATCAATAGGTAGTACCTTGAGTTCCAAAAAGAACGAAATTGAAAATAGGGAACATATGAAAATTTGGAGAGTTAAGCTAAGTATGAGTTTTTGGTTAACTTCAAACGACCATAACTCCCAGCACTGGATGACTTAGGTGTGGTACAACATAGATTAGGAAATAACTTTGAATTTATATTTCCAACGCCACCAAGTTTGCTAAGTTTTGAGTTTGGATGAGTGAGATATGACCTTTTGAAGTTAGGTTGTCCAGTTAAGGAATGTTGGACGAAAATAGTGAGGGGAATTTTGGTCTTTTTCTTATTCAAATTTGTTTTTAACAATTTTTATGGGTCTATCCTATTAGGTTCAGTTTTATAATCCTAATATAGACCTAGGATTTCAGTTGAGAGTTCAAGAAGAGAAAAAGGGAGAAAACAAGTAGAGGATCAAGTGTTCGTTGAGATTCTTGCGTCTTGTTGTGGAATTTTGCCACAGTCTTAATCCCTAAGAGGTATGTAAGCTTCCATAGGGTTGGGTTTGTTCACCCACATGTCAATCATGTTATTTTCAGCGCAAATTTCATTCTTGAAGTTGAAAGATTTTCACCAACGTTTTAACTTTGTTTTAAGATTTAAGTTTTGAGTTGAATAAAGTGTAAGAGTAAAGTTCATTTCTTCATAGATTATATGGGAAATAAGGATTCCCAAGTGTAAATGGTTTTTATATTTGAGATGAGAGGAAACTGAGATCTTTAAAAGAGTTTTAACATGTTTTCACAGTTGAGCAAGAAAGGGAACATCAATTCCAAGAAAGCTTTTAAGCTAAGTTTTGAGTGATTATATCAAACCAAAGAAAAAAGTTTTTTTTATAACATATGAGTTAAGTACAATTTGGGAGTAGCATTGAACACTGATATGGGGATGCATGTTCAGATTACTCAACTCTCTATAAACCATGTAGCAATCATGGGTAGTAATTGATCATACTCTTTAGATGTATCCTTAAGAAGATTTTAGCATAAGCTAGTGGATCCACTAAGTTAAGCATTCTATGTGATGGCAAAGTATATGGTATTTCTAGCAGCGTGGGCAAGACGATGTATCACCCCTTAGGCTCATAGTGGTGGTTGTCAGCTATATAAACTCCAACAGAATCTATATTACTTTATTATATAATTAAAGTTGAGTTCTTTATTGCATTTTATTTAACGAACTAAGTTGCTTTCACTGTTTTATAAAGCTTTCAATATATAACGTCTTTTACTTTTGCATTATCCTTGAGTATCATGAGTTGAGTATTTCATGTCGAAGATCATATCTTTGATGTTGAGTATCTAATCTCTGAGTTTAGAATCTTATCCTTGAATACATCTGAGTTGAATAAGTTTTTTTAGTTTTAGGTATCCTTGAGTATTCCTTGAGTTGCGTAAGTCTGAAAAAGAGGCAAGTATGTTTCCATTTTTTATCATTTTCAAGCTTACGCTTATGATTTATAATTCCCCTTACATGCTCGTACATTCCATGTACTGAGCAATTTGTCTTGCATCTTCTCTTGATGCAGATATAGGTATTCAGGATCATCAACAGGAACTTCATTGATACATCTGAGAGTTCGAATTATCTATGGTGAGCTTCTTTGCTTCCGAAGGATTTCATTTACCTTTCAGTAATATTAGTTATAGGATGTCGTGTGTCTTCTCCCGACTTCCATCTTTATCAGTTAGAGGCTTCAAAGATAGTCAGTATTGTTGAGATGTCTGTATTATTCATTTAATAAATGTTTAAAAGACTTAATTTGCCTATTTTATGGCAAGTTGAATAATTTATTTTCATTCATATTTCTTTTGAGTTAAAGCTTGTATTTAAGTTTTCATGAAATACTAATTAGTTTTAATTGCCTAAGTTAGTCTTTCGCTTGTAGTTAGCCATGATAGTTGTTCGCTTGGGACCAACAATGGTTCTCAAGTCCCAGCACGTCCAGGGTGTAGGCTCGGGTAGTGACACAATTACTCTATCAGATGAGGGACTCATCAGCTCTGCAGAGAGGTATATGTACTAGTATAAAATTGTAGTGACTTTCTATAATTTTCATGATTCTATTTCATTTGTCTTTAAATTTTGAGTTTATCAAGACATGTTAACTTACAAAACATATCACGATTAACCTTTGGAAAATCTCCGGATACTCAAATTCACCTCTTTACTGAATGATCATCTACTGCACAAATCAGAATATATTAATTCTAACGTATCACTCACTGACTTTATTTCCTTTTTATGACAAAATATCTTTTACTCATTTTTCTTTCAAAACATGACTCACAAGTTAGTAGTGACTTTAAATAAATCATAATGTCCATTTTTAACCAACTTCAAAGTTCTATCAAGAATAAATGATGCAGACGCAAGTGTACAAAAAAGTTTCATCCAATTTAAAATATATTTTGTCTTTTCAAATAGATTAATATTCAATTCATGAGGAAAAAAAATTCGTGCATCAACATACAATACGAGATACAATATTTATCAAACTCAAAAGAGTTATAAGAAAAATATATTAAGTGACCATCTCTTATTTAGATAAAATAATTTCATCTAACATTAATATATACAATGCAATTTTTTCTAATTAATATTATATATATATATATATATATATATATATATATATATATATATATATATATATATATATATATAGAGAGAGAGAGAGAGAGAGAGAGAGATATCGAAAGAAATACTTGAGTAGTATTAAGTGAATCTGTAAAATCTATTGAGAATTTTAGGTATAATATATTTAATAGATCATAATATCTCGAATAATCCTAAATAAAAAAAACAAGCCTCTTCCATGCATCTGGAATAGCCTATCGATGGAATTGAAGAACTACTCATGCAATACACATATACAATGACCGATATTCAATCCATAATATATTTAAATCTAACTCAGAATGGAGAGTCTATTATTAGTTTGTGTAAAGTGAAATCACCCTAGGTACATTGACTCAATCATATATCACTCAGTTTAGGAAAATTAATACAAATTATCAAAACTAGCAATTAAATACATAGCAACTTGTATTAATTTAATCCGACATGGAGGAAGGTCTAAGTCATCACATGAAATTAATACTTCCCTTTTATTTAATTTTGGTAATCATGGGAGGGCTACCTAAAACAAAATTTTACCAAAAACTCATATAACGATTAAAATGGAATATTTTTTACTAGGTCGTTCTTATGAATTTACCAAATTTCAAATCAATTAGAGTCCTTTTATCTGAATCTCAAAATTATGATTGTCACGACCCAAAAAATCGTGATTGACACCCACACTAACCCTCCGGTGGTAGAACTATTTGTACTAGTTAGCTAACAAAATTAATAAAAAATACTAAGACATTTAAGTTACAGAAGGAAGTTAAATGCCAAGGAAAGAAATAGAGTTCCCATAAACTCCAAATAAAATTTTATGAACAACTAACTTACGGAAGTAATTCCTAGAACATTAAAGTCAATGTACCAAACCATCTAAAAATGAACCATAAGTCTAAACAAAAAGGGTTAGAAGCCCAAACTAATGAACCAATTAACCAAATAGAAAAGTCTAAGTCCAAAATGTAGACATAGACGAAAAGAGACCTCTTTGCAGCCCGAAAGAATTCGCTTACCCTTAAATTAAATCAATGATCACTGAGCTTGTAATCGAGGTTTGTCAATAGATGCCTGAAGATGCCCTGTACTCAACAAGAAAGATCAGTTCAGTATTATTACACAACCATAGTGTACTCGTAGGATCACACGACTATCCCACTAAGTGCAACATATAAAAGCCATTACAACAGTATAATAACATGCATGTACCAAACATATACAATATTATCAACATTTACGAACAAGTTATAGTTTCACCTTCCCAAAGATACATAGTTATAACAAATCATTGGTCCTGTCATGGAACCGAAACCCAAAGTATTAGCATACCGGAAAGTAGTACCTGATCCATTATTTATGCCGAAATGTGGCAACCGATTCCATAATAATGGTGGATTGGGGCAACCGATCCAAGTAAGTGTGTAAGAATGCAAAATCCAATCAATTCTTCAAGCCATAATTACAATCACAAGTATATTCTCAGGATCATACAATCATGTCATGATTCATGGCATTAATCTTTCATCTATCTCATTTATAACATGTGTGATTAAAAAACATGTGAATGCATAAATGTATCATAATGAGGCAAGAACAAACATAAATCACACAATCATAGAATCATAACCATCACCTACCTGAAAACAAGCTTGAAACCCTTAAGAAGCTTGATCCTTTCCTTTCCGGATTCAATCCTATTGTTCTTGGTCTACAAAAAATACAGAAATCAATAGACCATCACTAAATACCAGAATTACTAATCAATTCTATAAACCCAAGATCAAACCCATGACTCCCATTACTAGATTAGGGATTTATCACTAGAACAAATTCGATTATCAGGGACAAACAATTTCATCATTAATAAATCATATTTCGTCACTAAAAATCTTGTGTGCCGAAAAATAATTCGTCACTTGGTCGTCACTAAATGTGTGTCTATAAAAGTATAAAAAGAATATTTTGTAACATCTCCTAACTCGTAATAGCCAATAATAAGATAAGAAACTAAAATTTATCACTTTTTGAAAGAAAAGAGGAAATCTAGAAAATTTCCTAAAGATAAGAAAGTGAGTTTTGGTCATTTTCAAAAGACAATAAATTCTATCTCAGGATGAGTTAGATTCAGTTTTTTTGTATGGTTGGAAATACCTTGGAAATATCTTTCCAACGGTGCCGAGTTTGCACGATTTCCATATCGCACGAGGGAGATATGCCATTCAAAAGTTGGGTTGTTTGAGTGAGGAAAGTCCAATTCCGAATTTTAGTAAGGGCAAACTAGTCTTTTCTCTAATTTATTTCCTAATTCGTTTTTAGAGATTTTGTAGGGTAATAACTTAGTGTAATTCAGTTTTGGAAAATTAGAATACACTTAGGGCTTGGGAGAAAAGAGAAGAGACAAAGGAGAAGGGAGAAACATCAAGAACGCTAAGGTTTTGCGAGTGGAATTCGTCGGGGGTAATCCCTATCAAGGTTTGTGAGATCTATCTTCTTTGGGTTAGTTCAGCCACACACCAAATTGTTTAATTCAATGAATTTTGAGTAGATCGAATGATGAAAATTGATGTTCTTGAAGAACAATTGTCGAATTCTTGTTGGTTGAGTTGTAGGATGCCTTTAGTTGATTTGATTCATGTTTGCGGGCTTTTTTTGAGTTTAATCTATGGGGTATTGAGGGTATTAGTGATTTTAAGTCTTTGGGAAAAGATCCATGGAAGTTTTGAGGGTTTAGAGATGAAAAACGGAGAAGAAAATTCAGAATGCTCGTCTGTCAAGCCCTGAGGTGCCGCGCCAGCCAAAGCCTCAAAGGACAGACTCTGTCCATCAGTATCTAGCCCCTCGCGCCTCTTTGCCTGGAGACCCTATTCTTTCCCCAACTTTTCGTACTAGTTCCTAAGTGATGTACCAACGTTTCTTAGTTGATTCCAACACTCTAAGGGTACATCTAAACATCATGAAATCATCCATAAACATGAGATCATGAACCTTGAATCCATAATTTCATTCAAGGAAAGTTAAGATCAAAGTCAAGGAAGTTAGGAGTCAAGTCTGAAGTTAAGAAGTAAGTTAAATTAAAGTTCTTAAAAGTTTTCAAAAGTCTTATTTAAACATTTTAACTTTTTTTTAAGACTCAAGTTTCAAGCTAAATAAAGAGTTAAGTTGAAGTTCTTTTCTTCAAAGGTATATGGTGACTAAGTATTCCTAAAGAGACTTAAAATGTTTTTAACGTTTAAAATTGTAAAGAAACTTTGATTTTCATGGAGCCTTGGGCTAGTTTTTAGAAAAGAACTATAGCTTTCTAAAAGAAGCAAGCAGGAAAACTGTGATTTCCAAGATAGCCTTGTGCTAAGTATTTTGAGCACTAATCTCAAAACCACATAATCAATATGTTTTTAAACCATGCGAGCCAGTATATTTTTTAGAGTAGCATTAAGCACCAATATGGGGAAGAGTCCAGAAGACTCACAACCCCCATAAACCATGTAGCCACCATGGGTAGAAAAGGTTCATACTTTTTAGATGAACCCTTTTCACAGTAGACTAGTGGATCTATTAGACAAATCTAAGTTTTATACCTTTGGCCGGGTATAGGATGCGCTGGCCGCGTGAGGTAGATCGATGTATCATCACAATAACTCTTTAAGTGATTGTTGTCAGTTAGAGAAACTCCCACACAAGTTATTGTATACTTATTTACATCAGTTTACTTGTACTTTTACATACATATCAAAGTTAATTGTATCTTGTTTACATTCAGAGTTTACAACATGTTTCAGACAGTTTTCTTTATATTGCACTTACTTTTAAGTTGCATTATATTGAAATGAGTTAAGTTATTGAGTTGAGCAGAGCCAAGGTAAGTGTTCCTTCTTACTCCTTTTCAAGCTTAAGTGTTGTTAGCATTCCAACTCGCATACTCGTACATTCAATGTACTGATGCCACTTATCCTGCATCATACTATGATGCAGACATTGGTAAGTAGGATCAACATTTGGCGTACCATTGATACAGTGAGAAGCTCAGAGTCAGTTGGTGAGCCTCCCTTCATCCCGTAGGGCATCTTTATCTTTTAGTTATTTTCTTTATTATTGAGTTGTTAGGATGATTGGGGGTCCTGTCCCAACATGCATATTTATTTTAGAGGTTTCATAGAGAGTCAATGTTATTTTTGTTTGGTATTTCATTTCACTTGTAAAGACATTGGATTGCCATTTTGCTAAGTACTATTTTGAAGTTATTTCTTATGCTATCTCTTGTGCTCAAGTCCTACGCTGAGTTAAGTAAGCCAGACCAAGGGTTTGCTCAAGCCTAGTAATGGTCATTGTGTGCCGGCCACATCCAGGGTGAAGGCTCGTGACGTGACAAACTTGGTATCAGAGCACAAAGTTCAAGAGTCCTCGGGAGTCTATGAAGCCGTGTCTATAGAGTGTTAGTCATCGGTGTGAAGCGCGCCACATCTATTATGATGATGAGGATACAACATTTAGGAATTTATCACTTCTTTCACATTCCATTTCGTGTGTTAGAGTTTATCTCTAAAAGTATCTCTCTAATTCTTGCTTGCGCGTGTTTCAGATTACCATGCCTCCATGAAGAGCAGCAAAAGGTCCTCTAGCTAGGAGAAATTTTGAACCTTAGGAAGAGGAGTTACCCAATGCACCAGAAGTGCAACATCAAGGGGAAGTTACCAATGCTAAGTTCTGTAAGGCAATCCAGATGTTAAGTTAATCTGTGACTAACCAGGTTGGTCAACAAAGAGGAGCTCGACAAGAAGGGGTTGACACTTCGAGGATTTGGAAAATCTTGAGATTAATCCCCCAAGATTCACCCGGTTAAAGCATTACAAAGGATCCGGAAAACTTTGTGGAGGAGTAGAAGAAGGTTTTTGATGTGATCCATGTAGTTGATGCTGAGAGAGTTAAGCTAGCTGCATATCAATTGAAGAATGTGGCTAGGACTTGGTTCGATCAGTGGAAAGAGGGCAAAGATGAGGATGCACCACATATGAGTTGGGCTTACTTTAAAGAAGCTTCTTTGAGGCGTTTCTTTCCCCGGTAACTGAAGGAGGTAAACGTAGGGTAGTTCCTTACACTAAAACCGGATTCCTTAGAGTGTTCATGACTATGGGTTGAAGTTCACCCAACTGTCTCACTATGCTCCTGAGATGGTTAAGTATACGAGGAGCAGAATGAGCTTGTTTGTTGCTGTCTTGGGTCATGCTTCAAGCAAAGAGGGCAGAACTACAATGCTGATAGGTGATATGGACATATCTAGGCTAATGGTTTATGTGCAGCAGGTAGAGGAGGAAAAGCCAAGGGACCGAGAAGAGCATAGAAATAAGAAATCCAAGACTGGGAATGAGTTTGGGCAGCAGAAAGGTGGCTCGAATTGGCCAGAGTTTCAAAAATAAAAGGTGCGTGCATGTAACACTCCGAAAGTCTAAAACCTAATCTAGAGCCTCACGTGAGTATATAAGGTTTGGAACACTGTTTTAAGGTTAAAAATAATGTATAGAAGTAATATAGGAAGTTTTGAAGTCAAAACATTAAGGAACGTCCATGACGTCTGGAGACTAGTGCAAGAGGTGCTAGTGTGCTTTAGTCTATTTCACAAGGTTTTAAGAGTCAGATATTGATGAAATTTGATGGAAAGGTGTCTAACACATATTAGAGCAGTATTAGGTTCGAAAAGTCCTAGTACGACTCCCCAAGAACCACCTTAAGGGTCCTTGAGGTGGACTCTTTCATTTTGACCCAAAGATGTCAAATGGGGCAATGCAGGCAGTGTCCACCTACGCTTGCCATCGACGGGGCATAGGTGAGACGACAGGGCATCGATGCCTCTATCATTGGACACTTAGCCATTTTGGGAAAATGTCCAAATATACAGATCTCTAAACTCATCGACGGACCTGCAGGACGGTTGGTCCCAAGGCCCGTCGACTGACCTACGGACCATAGGTCAGTCCTGCAATTCGTTGGTTAGTTTTAATAAGTTCATTTAATTAGTCAGTTTAGCTAGGAGGTTAATTAGGGATTGGGGGGTGTTTAATTAAGTTAGTTAAGTCACTATATAAACTACCCTAATCCTAAACCCAACTTAACACCTCCCAATTCCAAAACACAAATAGCTCTTCATTCTCTCTTCTTTCTCTCTCCCAAAAAGAAGAACTCCATTAGAGAACTAGGTCAAGGTATTTTGGGCAGCAATAAGTCAATTTTCCTCCATCAATCTTCAACTAGTACCAAGGTATGAGAACTCTTTACCTTTGGGATTCCATTCCCCAAACGGTTCTTCCAAAATTGTTTTTCAAAAAGATGATTTCATATGGGTTTCTTTCTAACACGAATTTGATATTCTAAATTGTATTTTTTATGGTTTCTTTTGATTTTTATGCTTAGATTATGATGTATTATGATTCAACTATTCTAGCTCTTGATGAATAATCTAATATGTGGAATAGATCATGAAATTGACCCAAGTCCCTAACCCTAGGTTATGAACTAGTGTTGAATTGAGTTGTAGTGATGCAATTGACTTATTTATTGTGTTAATTATTATTGTGTCATGATATTACACTCGTTGTTAGGTTGAATTGGATGGTTTATGGTAAAACCTTGGATGATGTCTTGTGAAGGAGATTGGGTAAGTCTTTCTGATGTCAAACCTTTACTTCAATTATAGTGGCTTGTACTTGGTGATGAAGTTCAATTGAAGTATACCTTATGATTGAAATAAGTAGGTGTTGGTATGATGATGAAATTGAAATGTCTTGATTATGTGTATGGTAATATTATGTTAAGATGTAATGATATAAGGTTGATTATGAAATACCTATGTGCCATACTATGATATGATGATATTAAAGTGTTAATCTCACATGTGAGGGTTGTATTGAAAGGATGTTCTCATAAAATTCTTATTAAGCTAAAGACTATGACTATACAAGGAGTAGTCTCCTATGACCTAAACTAAGTTATGATTGTTAAAGAAAGATATTTCAAAAGGGACTCTAGCTAAGCACCGAGTTAACTAGTAGTGAGGAGTGTGTCTTCCCAAATAGGAAAGGTAGGTTCACTATTGTACTCATGAGATTGGAGACTATAATGCATGGTGCATAAAGAGGGTCCCAAACACATCTCCTAGTTCTTGAACTATGTTGCCCACATAGGAATACTAGCTAGTGGATCCACATAGATGCTATGTTCATGTTTTGGTACTACCTTGGCAAGTAGTCCACCTTCTTTTGGTATAGCGTTCCATGACACCGGATTCGACATTAGCTCATGTGGTCTATGTCGGTTAAGACAAGTTGTTCCCAAAAGTAAAATAAAGAAATAAAGTGAACACTAACTAGGAGGACTTGAGGGGATTGACTTAGTCTAAGTAGGGATATGAGATTCTACCTATACATTGCACTAGTTGACCTTAATGGAAGTCCTAGGAGGAGGTTCTTTTGTTCTTATACTCTTATAAAGTGAACGATATGCATATGATGACTTTACATGTTAATGATGTTATATGATGTTACTTTCACTTATGAACATGTTGTTGGTCTATATTGATAATACGATGAAGGATACTTATGATGCTATGTTATGTGGAGTTAGACATTATTTATGATCCGTTGGTTGGTTTTCTAAGTTTAGTGGGGTTATGGGGCTTTACTTGTCTATTGCACTACTAAGCTTGGTAAGGGGTTATGAGTAAGGGTTTGGCTTGTTTTTTAATAATGTGAACTCATGAGCATGCTTTGTTGTTATAACATGATATTGGAGTTGTTTTGTTTATGAGTTCCAATATGCTATACATATGTTGACTTGACTTAACTTGATGATGTTGGTCTTGTGTCGAATATGCTATTGGCTTAAGGGATACATGATTATTGCCTTATATGTGTTTCTTGATTATGCATAAGGCTTTTCAAAGTAACTTGGCATGGTTTTATCAAATGTCCCTTTTTAGCATGATTTCTATGTTGTGTGTACATATGTTTACATACTTAGTACAAGTGATGTTCTAACCCCTATTTCTTACTTTTCCCCAAACTTTTTAGGTTCTGGTCGTTGAGGAGGTTGTGGCCATTTGCAAGATAGGCTTGGATCATTTCTCCAAGTGTGGGTATGTCTTTAAGTACCGAGGATGATGCCTTTTCTCACTCTAGCTATGTTACATTGTTATAGTCTAAAGACAATCATTTCACTCTTGTTGTTTCAAGATATTGTTAAAGCCCTAAGTGACATTTATACATTTGTGTAAGGGCTATGCCCATATTGTTCTATTCCGTTTAGATGGTTTATATGAGACATCCCTATTCAGACTATATTGTGTATGTTATATCTATGTGACATAAAAGTAGAAGACTATGTAATCTTCTTATACGAGGAGTCTAAGTAAACTCACTTTGTATATATTTTGTGTAAGGGAGAGGTCTATGTAAACCTCATGCAGTAGATGTAGATGAAAATTTTAAATTTTCCACACTTTTTAACCTATGAATATAATGATGAATGCTAAAAGTCTAGTCTTAGTCATCTCCGAGGATGACGACGCCGGTTACGTCTCGGGGGGGCTCCCCGGATGTGACAAACATGGTACCAGAGCATGAGGTTGAATATCCCTAGAATCGATGTCTCATTAAACCACGTCTATGTAGATTCTTATTCATAATTGTGAAGCATGCCACACTTATGAATGAGAGAATATATGATGCTTAGGAAACTCTCATCTTCTTGCATTCCTATGTCTTACCTCTAGAGTCTTATTATGTGCTTTCACCTAAACCTTGTATCATGGTTATTGGTATGAATATTCGAAGGGAAGCCGCAAGAAGGGCCAAATAAGGCATTGCTTATGTGGGAGCTCATGACAACCAAGATCCTCCACACGACAACCAAGTGCCTCCACTTGAGCAAGTGCCTATGGGTGATCAATTTGGCCCAAGCCATGACCTCTCAAGCTAATGTCGTCACTTCTCAAGTCCAAGCTATGACGGCCCAAGTGAATATGGAGGTTGGACCCTGAGTGCCTTATTATGCTAACAACATGGCTTCTCGTTTGAGAGACTTTACTAGAATAAACCCACATATGTTCTTAGGTTCAAAATCGGATGAAGACCCTTAAGATTTCCTCGATAAGGTCTATAAGATTATCTATGCTATGTGTGTGACCTCAATTGAAAAGTCCTAGTCGGCGTCCTATCAACTCAAAGATGTTGCCCAAACTTGGTACATACAATGAAGGGATAATAGGGTACTAAGAGGTGGTCCGGTGACTTGGGAGATCTTCAAGAAGGCCTTCCTTGATAAGTTCTTTTCTAGAGAGTTGAGGGAATATAAGGTGGAAGAATTAATCAACCTTCGTCAATGTGGTATGAGTGTACTTGACTATTCCTTGAATTTTACTAAACTTTCCAACTATGCTCCATCCTTGGTGTCTAACCCAAGGGATGACATGAGTCATTTTCTTACGGGGGGAGGGGGGGTCTGAAGACTTGGTAGAAGAATGTCGTTCATCTATGGTTCATGATAATACGAATATTTCTTGTTTCATGATTCATGCTCAAAAATTGGAGGAAAGTAGGCTAAGGAGAAAGAATAGGAAGGCCAAGAATGCCAAGTCTTATGAAAGTTGTTCTTCAAAGGGTAGGCTTGACATTCAAGATAAGCCTAGGTTAAAGAAGAGGTTTTGTAATCAAGTTCCTTCAAAATTTCCCAAGGCTCATGATGATAGGGTGTCTAACCCTAAGTCTCAAAAGGGAAGGAGTACAAGTTCACCAAGTAAGAAGTCAACTTGTGGAAAGTGTGGCAAGAAGCATTTTGGTGAGTGCCTTGTTGGGACGGAGAATTGCTTTGGATGTGTAAAGAGTGGCCACAAGGTTACGGATTGCCCTAATTTGAAGCGGCAAGAACAATAAAGTGGGCAAGCTCAAGCAAGTGGGTCTAATGTTGATGCTCCAAAAAATAATCACTTTTATTCTCTTCGCTCTAGGGGAGAACAAGAGAGTTCTCCCGATTTGGTGACCGGCACGTTACAAGTCTTCTCTATTGATGTTTATGCTTTACTTGATCCGGGTGCTACATTATCTTTTGTTACTCCTTTGGTAGCTGGAAAGTTTGATATTTTTCCCGATGTCTTAAATGAACCTTTTATGGTAACTACCCCAGTAGGTGATGAGGTGGTTGCAAAGAGGGTATATAGAAATTGTCCTATAATGTTGCCCAATAGAGTTACTCATGGTGAATTAGTAGAACTTGATATGGTTGATTTTGATGTAATTTTGGGGATGGATTGGTTGCATGATTGTTTTGCTTCCATTGATTGTAGGACAATTATTGTCAAGTTCAATTTTTCAAATGAACCCATCTTAGAGTGGAAGAGGGGAAATTCTATTCCTAGAGGTCGTATCATCTCTTGTCTTAAGACTTGTAAAATGATCTCAAAGGGTTTTTATACCATATTGTAAGAGTTAAAGATTTAGACTCTAAAAATCCTTCTATTGAATTAGTCCCCGTAGTGAGGGAATTTACAGTGGTCTTTCCTAATGATCTTCCTAGAATCCCTCCCGAACAGGAAATTGATTTTGGTATTGAGTTGCTATCGGATACCAACCCTATATCAATTCCTCCTTATCATATGGCTCCGATCGAATTGAAATTGTTAAAGGCTCAACTTAAGGACTTACTAGACAGAGGCTTCATTAGACCGAGTATTTCTCCATGTTGTGCACCGGTATTGTTTGTGAAGAAGAAGAATGGGTCCCTTAGAATGTGCATTGATTATCGCCAACTCAATAAAGTCACTATTAAGAATAAGTATCCTCTCCCTCGGATTGACGACTTGTTTGATCAACTACAAGGGGAAAGCTTCTTTTCTGAGATTGACTTGAGGTCGAGGTATCACCAACATAGGGTAAGAGGTAAGGATATACCGAAAACGACATTTTGAACTATATATGGTCACTATGAGTTCTTAGTAATGTCGTTTGGCCTCACTTATGCCCCGACGACGTTTATAGTGTGACACCTCTAAAACAACTTAGGTGAAACTAGAGCCTAACATGTTTTTCATGAGGGTCTAAGGTCCTAAAATGGGTTATAATATGGTAATGAGGCAGTGTCTAAAGATATAGGTGAATTGGAAGTCAAACATCAAGGGACGACCAAGACGTTCGACGACTAGTCACCTATGTGCCTCATGTGTTCTTATGTGCTTATATGTGTGTGTCATAATCTTATGAGGTCCTTATATGAGTAATATTAGGGTTTATAGGAAGTGTGTAAATTTTCATGAAGTTTGGAGGTCAAACGTCCAAAAAAGTCTATGACGTTCGAAAGGTTTGCTTTGAAACGACCTTGTGTGTCTTATCATGTTTCGTCGAGTTTTATGTGTTAGTTTTAGATGAAATTGATGTGAGAGGTCATAAACTCGTAAACGATCATATTCAGATTTGAAACTTCTAGGCAAACATCTCCAAGGACCAACCAAGGGTCTTTGAGGAAGGACCCATCGCTTGAGCCTAAGGCTGTCTAGATCAGCCCAAACAATTGAGGCAATCGACGGCCAGCAGGATGGTCGACGCCCCGTCGTTGTATGGCGTGGGTCAAGACTTAGCCTAGGGATCTAAAGCTACAAATTTCCGGTCTCTGATCCAAACAACGGCCATCCAAGACGGCCCGTCGTTGGACAAACGGCCCGTAGGTGTGGAGGAGTCTATGGTGGTCTGTAACCTGCGCAACTTACTGTTAAATGCAAGGGTTAATTGGTAAATTCATCCCACTTCCAAATAATTATTTGGGAGGTTACTTAGGGGTATTTTGGGTATGCTAAGTGGGTTTATAAGTCCTGAACACCTAGATGAATTCATTCTTAAAAATCAAAACCCAAATTCTCTAAGAATTTCTCTAGAACTCCATTGGAGCCAAAACTCAAGGAAGAGATTTTATCGGAGTTTGGTTGGTGATTCTTCATCAATTTTAGTTGATTAACATCAGTAATCTATGATTTCTTCATCCTTGAAAATCTCTTCATCAAGGAGCCAAACTTCAAAGTGATTTTCAAAGGCTTTCTCAAAAGATGAATTTCTAACTTATGATCTAGCCATGGGTTATTACATAAAACGTTTTGAATCATTGAATATTGATTGAATTGATGTTAATTAGATGATTCTAATCTAAATTCTTCATTAACCCATATAAAATATAATCTCTTCAAATTGGGTATATTAAGGATGTTATGATTTTTGTCTGATTGCTTATGAGTTCTAGTGTAGTTTTCTATGGGACATTGAATGATGTAAGAATTTTATTGTATTGATGTACAGTCTGTATTATATTGATTAATTTATAGTGAATTTACTTAGATTCATTGAGTATTGTGATTTTTGTATTGAATTGATGATCATGGCCACGGGTAAGGGACTTTTGGTATTGTATTGGATGATTTAGCTATGGATTGAAGTGGTGAGAATGGATTAGTGGTACGCTGCCCTAATTCTCTTTATATTATGTAAATTAGGTTTTGAATTATGTTGTGATTGGAATTGTCCACTTATGGTGGTGGTGTTATATGTTATAATTGTGAATTATGTGGCCTTGTTGGCATTACTTTATGTATTATGATGATCATGGCCTTGTCGGCGCTACTTGATATATTATGATGATTTGTATAGTTGAATTATGTCAAGTATGATCAGATCTATGTACTTGTGATTAAGGTGATATTATGTGTTCTTCTATTGATGTTGTTAGGTGATCATGTTAGACTATGACTATGAGTGTGTTTGGTATGGAGGAAAATGTTTTCCATGGAAAATGTTTTGCTAGATAATGTTTTCCTGGAGAACAAGTAGATTTTGGACTTATTTGCTCATGTTTGGTTGGTGAGTAGAAAATATTTTCCCGAAAATGATTTTTAGTGTTTGATTTATGAATGAAAAATGTTTTTGAGAGACATCTTTTATTTTTAGTAGAGTAAAAAATAATTTATGAAATTGAAAATATTTTTTTAAAATAAAATCATTATTTTTTTGGAATGGTGGTGGGGGTGGGTGGGGTGGAGGTAGTGGGTGGGGGCAGGGGGGAGGGGGTAGGAGTGAAAAAATAAAAATTTGAAGTCGATAGTATTTTTAAAAAACAAAATTAATTTTTTGGGGGGTTGGGGGGGGGGGGTTAGGAGTTTAAAAATAAAAAGTTGAAGTTGAAAATATTTTTAAAAAGCAAACTTAATTTTTTTGGGGATGGGGTGGGGTTGGGTAGGGGGGCTGGACGGTGGTGGGTGGGGGGAGGTCAGGGATCGGGTAAAAAATAAAATTTTGAAATTGAAAATATTTTTTTAAAATTGATGTTTTTTCCAAAAAAAATGTAATTTGAAATTGGAGGAGAGTTTTGGAAAATGTTTTCCTTAATTTTTGAAGGGAAGTCATTTTCCTTAATTTTGAGGAAAATGAGTTGATTTGGAAAATATTTTCCAAAACTTTTGTCCCAACCAAACATGGAAAAATTGGAAAACATTTTCCAGAAAATGTTTTCCTTCATACCAAACACAGTCTATGTCCTTATGTGTGTAGTGTTAGAATTGATGCATGATTCTTCCTACTTGGTTATATGAGTCTTATGATGGCTATATTAATGAGTCTATAGTAGTATATAGGATGACCTATAGTTTACTTGGTTGTGAATATGTGCTTCTTTAGTGATATTTTATATGTGATAAAGTGAAGTTTTGATATGTCTTTTTTTGGTTGACTTGTGTCCCTTACTTGATACTTGTACATTGTGAATATGAGGTTTTTGACTTAGTATGCTAAATCCTCTTAGTCTTGTATGTATGAATGATATGTGTCCTTGAACATAGTGAGAAGGTCAAATTATGTGGAGCCCTCAACCTAGTTGAGAGGTTATGATATCCTTGAAGTCAAAAGTCGTAATGATATCCTTCTTGTGTGAATGATGGACTTAAGGTTGTTTGGATGGAACGGCATGAAATCATCCTTAGGAAAATCATTAAGCTATCCTCTTAACCATTAAAAGGCAAACCTAGGGGACCTCTTTGGTAAGGTGAATGTGATTGAGTTATGAACTAGATATGGAACCTCTTCATGTGATCCTTTATGTGAATTACTCTATGAGAACAAAGTCTAGCACCGAGTGAGTATGGTTTGGGAAGTAGCTCTAGTTCAGAATGAGGCTAGAGTGCAAAGAAACCCTTCATATTCCTTAATCATGTGCCTACATGGGATGTGTCCAAGTTCTACCATTGGCAAGTAGAACACCCTTATCGGAGTAGGTTACATCTTTGGATTCCATGCTTAGCTACCATGTTATATGTCGGTTATTGCCTATTCTCATCATATAGGATACCTACTAGTGTTTGAGAAGTTCTATGAAGTTTAGGTGGTGGTATGGGATGCTACCTAGACATTGCACAATTGGGCTTTGAAGATGTTAGTGAGTGAGTCCCTAGGTCTTCTCCAAAGCCATTACTTCAATGTCTTTATGTGATGAATGTCTATTAAATGAACCAATGAAGTAATGACTTAAGTTAGAAAGTATGTAATTGAATGAGTACCTAATCTAGAATAACTTTAAGGATTGCCTAGTTAAAGTGTGAAGGGGGCATAAGGGATGGTCTCTTCATGTCTTATCTAGGGAAGTCTTAAGAATGACTCTGGTTAGGGAAGTGGTTGATACCTTAGGCATGATATAATCTTAGGAAGTCTTAAGGATTTTTTAGGTAATCTTGGAGAGGGTGTATGGGTGTTCTCTTCTAGAATTACTTAAGTAAGTCTTTTGTTAACCTTGGTGAGGAGAATGTCATATTATATGTTATGTGTTTTGGTGTCTTGTAAGTGTATTCATCTCATCATAGGTAGTGCTAAGGATCATTTAGGTGTTCTTAGAGAGGGTGTATGGGCGGTCTCTCTTTGTCTTACTTAAGTGAGTCTTAGGATAACTTTAGTGAGAAGGTTGCATGATAAAAGGAGTTCACTGTAACGTTGAATTAATTCACTGTAATGTTGGATTTAGTTCACCGTAACATTTGCTAGTTCACTGTAACATTTCATAAAATGTTACTTAAGTGAGTCCTAGGATAACTTTAATGAGAAGGTTGCATGATAAAAGGAGTTCACTGTAACGTTGAATTAATTCACTGTAATGTTGGATTTAGTTCACCGTAACATTTGCTAATTCACTGTAACATTTCATAAAATATGATAAAATGATTATGTGATATCTTATGTGTTTTAAGGTGCTAAATGTTGTGCTTATGCTTATACTATTTTTTTAATCAAAAAGAGTATATTTCCATTAAAAGTCCGTTATCATGATTTTTATGCATTAAGCCATACTCAGTACATGTGTTTGTACTAATTCCCTATCTTTATCTATCTCTAAAGTGATTCATAGTTTAAGGTGCTTTTGGGAGCGAAGATTGGATTATAGGATCTTTCAAGCAAGTTTGAAGTATGTCCTCATTTGACTCGAGGGCATAGATGTCTTTAGAGTTCTTTTATTAAAGCATTGTAATAGACTTAATAATACTGTATTTCGATTGTATGGGCCGTGTCTCAAGTATATTTCGAGTCTAAGATTTGATGACATGAAACTTAGTATTTCCATTGGTTTATATGAAAGATATTTTGAAAGACTATTCAAATGTTTGTGAATTTTTTTAATTCCGCACTACTTTTCATATATGTATATGCGATGAATGATGCGAAAGAGCTTGTTCAAAACCTCCGAGAGGTCAAGTATGCCGGTTGCACTCTGAGAGTGCCATATCTTCTAGGGTATGCTCTCGGGATGTGACATATGGACCTAATGAATAGAGTGTTTCAAAGTTACCTAGATTCATTTGTCATTGTCCTCATTGATGACATCTTGGTATATTCAAAAAATGTGGTGAACACATGGATCATTTGAGAGTGGTTTTGCAAGTGCTTAAGGAATACCAACTATTTGCCAAGTATAGCAAATGTGAGTTTTAGTTGAGGTTGGTGGCGTTTCTTGGGCATATAATCTCTTTTGAGGGAGTTGAGGTTGATCTAAGGAAAACCGAGGCGGTGAAAAATTGGCCTAGACCATTGACTCCAACCGACATTAGGAGTTTATTGGGTCTAGCGGGATAGTATAGGAGGTTTGTGGATGGTTTTGCATCCATTGCTTCTTCCTTAACTACCTTGGCCCAAAAGAGTGTGAAATTTGAGTGGTCGAAGGCATGTGAAGAAACTCCCAAATTTTGAAAGATAGGCTAACTTCCGCACCGGTATTGACTCTACCGAAGGGTACTAAGGGTTTCATGGTATATTGTGATGCATCTCGAGTGGGCTTGGGGTGTGTTCTTATGCAACATAGGGAAATAGTAGCCTATGCCTCTAGAAAACTTAAGGTGCATGAGAAGAATTATCCAACTCATGATCTTGAGTTAGCGGTCGTGGTATTTGCCTTGAAAATATGGAGGCCTTACTTGTATGGTGTTGATGTTGATGTGTATACCAATAATAAGAGTCTCCAATACGTGTTTAATCAAAAGGAGTTATATCTCCGACAAAGAAGATGGTTTGAATTATTGAAAGATTACGACATGAGTGTTCTCTACCACCCAGCAAGGACAATGTGGTTGCGGATGCTCTAAGTCGTATGACCATGGGTAGTGTGTCTCATGTAAAAAAAGCCAAGAAAGACCTACTGAAAGATGTTCATAGGTTGGCTCATCTGGGTGTTAGATTGGAAGATTCCCCAAATGGTGGTTTTATGGTCCATCATAACTCTACATCATCTTTGGTGGTTGAGGTGAAGTCCAAGAAACACCTTGATCAATTATTGATGGAGTTGAAGGAATCGGTTCTTGGTAAGCTCAATGAGCCATTCTCCTTAAGGAGGGGATGGTGTTTTGAGGTATCAAGGAAGATTCTGTGTTCCTAATGTTGATGATTTGAGAAACCGGATTCTTGAAAAAGCTCATGATTCCCGTTATTCTATTCATCCGGGTTCTACTAAGATGTATCATGACCTTAGAGAAGTGTATTGGTAGATGGATTAAAGAGGGACATAGCGGAATTTATTGTGAAGTGTCCATATTGCCAACAAGTGAAAACCGAGCACCAAAAGCTAGGTGGCTTACTCCAAGAAATGCAAGTTCCCACTTGGAAGTGGGAAGAGATTAATATAGACTTCGTAGTGGGTTTGCCTCGGACTAGAATGCACAAGGACTTTATATGGGTTGCGGTGGATAGATTGACAAAGTCCGCTCATTTTATTTCCGTCAAGTCCACTTACTGGGCGGATGATTATGAAAGTATCTTCAAAGATGAAATTGTGTGTCTTCATGTTATTCCGTTATCCATCATATCATATAGGGGTGTACAATTCACATCTAGGTTTTTGAGGTCATTCCAAAAAAGGATGGCAACAAAAATGTAGTTAAGCACCGCTTTTCATCCTCAAACGGATGGTCAAGTGGAGTGTACTATTCAAACCCTTGAGGATATGCTTAGAGCTTATGTGATCGACTTCAAGGGAAGTTGGGATGAACATTTGCCTTTGGTTGAGTTCTCTTATAATAATAGTTATCATTCGATTATATCCATGGCTCCTTTTGAAGCTTTGTATGGAATAAGATGTAGATCTCCGGTTGGATGGTTTGAAGTTTGTGAGTTTTCACTTCTTTGTCACGAATTGTTGTATGAGACTTTGGAAAAAGTTTATGTCATGAGGGATAGGTTAAAGGCGGCCTATAGTCGGCAAAAGTCTTATGCCGATAATAGAAGAAGAGATCTCGAATTTGAAGATGGTGATAAACTGTATTTGAAAATTTCACCCATGAAAGGGGTGATGAGGTTTGGGAAGAAAGGGAAGTTGAGTCCTCTTTATATGGGTCCCTATGAAATTTTGCAAAGGGTTGGCAATATTGCGTACGAGTTGAGATTACCTAGTGAACTAGCTTCAGTTCATCTGGTGTTCCATGTCTCCATGCTTAAGAAGTGCATCGGTGATCCCGAGTCCATTTTTTATATTGAGGGTCTAAGAGTGGATGATAACATCTCTTATGAAGAGGTTCCGGTGAAAATCCTTGAACGTCAAGTGAAGAAATTGAGGAACAAAGAGGTGGCCTCCGTAAAAGTTCTATGGAGAAACCACCTAGTTGAGGGAGCAACATGGGAGCCCGAGGTCGCCATGAAGTCCCGTTACCCTCATCTCTTTTGATAATTAAGGTTAGTTGTTCCTAATACTAGTAATAAATTAATGAGTTACTTTGAATTTGACTTGTTTTGAAAAGATATGCATATTATGGTAAAAGCTTTTTGCTAAAATGAAGTTTCATGAAAAAATGTTCTTTTGCTTGTTTTGCACTTATTGTGTACTTGGTATGTTGTTGCCTTTATGAAATGATATAGAGCATTTTGATAGGTTGAATTTTGGCATAATTGAGTCTTCAATTATATGATGATCTCATCTTTGTGAGAAGGAAATTCCTCATTTTGTGATTTTGAGCTCTTATGTGTAGTAAATGAAGTTTTGAATTTCTATGAGTAAATGCAATGTTTGATATGTTGTTGTTGGTTTAGCTGCTAGTATTTAGTCTATCCTTTCCCTTCATATGATTTTTACTGTCATCCGGGGACGAATGTTCCTAAGGGGGGATAAAGTAACACTCCGAAAGTCTAAAACCTAATCTAGAGCCTCACATGAGTATATAATGTTTGGAACAATGTTTTAAGGTAAAAAATAATATATACATATAAGTCAGATAGGAAGTTTTGGAGTCAAAATGTCAAGGAACGTCCATGACGTCTGGAGACTAGGCTTAGGGTCGAATCTTCTGGGTACGACTCCCCAAGAATCACCCTAAGGGTCCTTGAGAAGGACCCTTTCCATTTTTAGCCAAAGCAGTCAAATGGGGCAGTGCAGGCAGTGTCCACATACACTTGCCATCGATGGGGCGTCAATGCCTCTGTCGTTGCAACATGGGAAGTAGTAGTCTATTCCTCTAGACAACTTAAGGTGCATGAGAAGAATTATCAAACTCACGATCTTGACTTAGCGGTCGTGGTATTTCCCTTGAAAATATAGAGGCATTACTTGTATGGTGTTGATGTTGATGTGTATACCAATAATAAGAGTCTCCAATACGTGTTTAATCAAAAGGAGTTATATCTCCGACAAAGAAGATGGTTTGAATTATTGAAAGATTACGACATGAGTGTTCTCTACCACCCAGCAAGGACAATGTGGTTGCGTATGCTCTAAGTCGTATGACCATGGGTAGTGTGTCTCATGTAAAAAAAGCCAAGAAAGACCTACTGAAAGATGTTCATAGGTTGGCTCATCTGGGTGTTAGATTGGAAGATTCCCCAAATGGTGGTTTTATGGTCCATCATAACTCTACATCATCTTTGGTGGTTGAGGTGAAGTCCAAGAAACACCTTGATCAATTATTGATGGAGTTGAAGGAATCGGTTCTTGGTAAGCTCAATGAGTCATTCTCCTTAAGAAGGGGATGGTGTTTTGAGGTATCAAGGAAGATTCTGTGTTCCTAATGTTGATGATTTGAGAAACCGGATTCTTGAAAAAGCTCATGATTCCTGTTATTCTATTCATCCGGGTTCTACTAAGATGTATCATGACCTTAGAGAAGTGTATTGGTAGATGGATTAAAGAGGGACATAGCGGAATTTATTGTGAAGTGTCCATATTGCCAACAAGTGAAAACCGAGCACCAAAAGCTAGGTGGCTTACTCCAAGAAATGCAAGTTCCCACTTGGAAGTGGGAAGAGATTAATATAGACTTCGTAGTGGGTTTGCCTCGGACTAGAATGCACAAGGACTTATATGGGTTGCGGTTGATAGATTGACAAAGACCGCTCATTTTATTTCCGTCAAGTCCACTTACTGGGCGGATGATTATGAAAGTATCTTCATAGATGAAATTGTGTGTCTTCATGTTATTCCGTTATCCATCATATCATATAGGGGTGTACGATTCACATCTAGGTTTTTGAGGTCATTCCAAAAAAGGATGGGAACAAAAATGTAGTTAAGCACCGCTCATCCTCAAACGGATGGTCAAGTAGAGCGTACTATTCAAACCCTTGAGGATATGCTTAGAGCTTGTGTGATCGACTTCAAGGGAAGTTGGGATGAACATTTGCCTTTGGTTGAGTTCTCTTATAATAATAGTTATCATTCGATTATATCCATGGCTCCTTTTGAAGCTTTGTATGGTATAAGATGTAGATCTCCGGTTGGATGGTTTTAAGTTAGTGAGTTTTCACTTCTTGGTCCCGAATTGTTATATGAGACTTTGGAAAAAGTTCGTGTCATAAGGGATAGGTTGAAGGCGGCCTATAGTCGGCAAAAGTCTTATGCCGACAATAGAAGAAGAGATCTCAAATTTGAAGAAGGTGATAAACTGTATTTGAAAATTTCACCCATGAAAGGGGTGATGAGGTTTGGGAAGAAAGGGAAGTTGAGTCCTCTTTATGTGGGTCCCTATGAAATTTTACAAAGGCTTGGCAATATTGCATACGAGTTGAGATTACCTAGTGAACTAGCTTCAGTTCATCTGGTGTTCCATGTCTCCATGCATAAGAAGTGCATCGGTGATCCTGAGTCCATTCTTCATATTGAGGGTCTAGTAGTGGATGATAACATCTCCTATGAAGAGGTTCCGGTGAAAATCCTTGAACGTCAAGTGAAGAAATTGAGAACAAAGAGGTGACCTCCGTGAAAGTTCTATGGAGAAACCACCTAGTTGAGGGAGCAACATAGGAGGCCAAGGTGGAGGCCGAAATGAAGTCGCGTTACCCTCATCTCTTTTGATAATCAAGGTCAGTTATTCCTAATAATAATAATAAATTAATAAGTTAATTTGAATTTGACTTGTTTTGAAAAGATATGCATATTGTGGTAAAAGGTTTTTGAAAAAATGAAGTTTCATGGAAAAATGTTCTTTTGCTTGTTTTGAACTTATTATGTACTTGGTATGTTGTTGCCTTTATGAAATGATATAGAGCATGTTGATAGGTTGAATATTGTCATAATGAGTCTTTAATGCTCTATTGAGCTCATGTTGTTGTGAGAAGGAAATTCCTCATGTTGTGATTTTGAGCTCTTATGTGTAGTAAATGAAGTTTTGAATTGCTATGAGTAAATTCCATGTTTGATATGTTGTTGTTGGTTGGGATTATAGTATTGAGTCTAACTTTCCCTTCAAAAGATTTTTAGTGTCATTCGGGGATGAATGTTCCTAAGGGGGGATAATGTAACACTCCGGAAGTCAAAAACCTAATCTAGAGCCTTACATGAGTATAGATGGTTTGGAAAAATGTTTTAAGGTAAAAAATAATGTATATAAGTCATATAGGAAGTTTTGGAATCAAAACGTCAAGGAACGTCCATGACGTCCAGAGACTAGTGCAAGAGATCTTAGTGCGCCTTAGTCTATTTCACAAAGTTTTAAGAGTCAGAAATTGATGAAATTTGATGGAAATGTCTCTAACACATATTAGAGTAGACTTAAGGTCGAAACATCCGGGTACGCCTCCCCAAGGACCACCCTAAGGGTCCTTGAGGAGGACCCTTTCATTTTGACCCAAAGTTGTCAAATGCTGCACTGTCCACCTACGCTATCAATCGACGTGGCGTCGGTGCCTCCGTCGTTGGAAACTTAGCCATTTTGGGAAAATGGCCAAATGGACAGGTCCCTGAACTCTCAATGGACCTGCAGGACGGTTGGTCCCAAGGCCCGTCGACTGACCTACAGACCGTAGGTCGTGGTCTCGTAAGTCAGGCCTGCAATTTGCTGGTGATTTTTAATGAGTTCATATAATTAGTTATTTTAGTTAGGAGGTTAATTAGGTATTAGGGGGTGGTTAATTAAGTTATTTAAGTCACTATATAAACTACCCTAATCCTAAACCCAACATAAGACCTCCCAATTCCCAAACACAAATTGCTATTCCTTCTCTCTTCTTTCTCTCTCCCAAAAAGAAGAACTCCATTGGAGACTAGGTCAAGGTCTTTTGGGCAGCAACAATTAAATTTTCCTCCATCAATCTTAAACAAATACTAAGGTATGAGAACTCTTCATCTTTGGGATTCCTTTCCCCAAAGGGTTCTTCCAAAATTGGTTTTCAAAAAGATGATTTCATATGAGTTTCTTTCTAATACGAATTTGATCTACTAAATTGTATTGTCTATGGTTTATTTTGATTTTTATGCTTATATTATGATGTATTATGATTCAATTATGCTAGTTCTTGATGATTTAATCTAGTATGTCGAATAGATCATGTAATTGACCCAAGTCCCTAACCCTAAGATATGAACTAGCGTTGAATTGATTTATAGTGATGCAATTAACTTCAGTATTGTGTTAGTTAATATTGTGTGATGATATTACACCCTTTTTGGGTTGAATTCGATGGTTTATGGTAAAACCTTGGATGATGGCTTGTGAAGGAGATTGGGTAAGTCTTTTTGATCCCAAACCTTTACTTCAATTATGGTGGCTTGTACATGGTGATGAAGTTTAATTGAAGTATACCTTATGATTGAATTAAGTAGGTGTTGGTATGATGATGCAATTGAAATGTCTTGATTATGTGTGTTGTGAGATTATGTTAAGATGTGATGTTATAAGGTTGGTTATGAAATACCTATGTGCCTTACTATGATATGATGATGTTAAAGTGTTAATCTCACATGTGAGGGTTGTATTGAAAGGATGTACTCATAAAATTCCTATTGAGCTAAAGACTATGACTATACATGAGTAGTATCCTATGACCTAAACTAAGTTATGATTGTTAAAAAAAGACATTTAAAAAGGGACTCTAGCTTAGCACCGAGTGAACTAGTAGTGAGGAGTGTCCTTTCCCAAATAGGAAAGGTAGGTTCACTATTGTACTCATTAGATTGGAGACTATAATGCATGGTTCATAAAGAAGGTCCCAAACACATCTCCTAGTTCTTGAACTATGTTGCCCCCATAGGAATACTAGCTAGTGGATCCACATAGATGTTATGCTCATGTTTTTGTATTACCATGGCAAGTAGTCCACCTTATTTTGATGTAGGGTTCAATGACACCGGATTCCACATTAGCTCATGTGGTATATTCCAGTTAAGGCAAGATGTTCCCAAAAGTAAAATGAAGAAATAAAGTGAACTCTAAGTAGGAGGACTTGAGGGGATTGACTTAGTCTAGGTAGGAGTATGGGACTCTACCTATATGTTGCACTAGTTGACCTTAATGAAAGTCCTAGGAGGAGGTTCTTGTGTTCTTATACTCTTATAAAGTGAACGATTTGCATATGATGACTTTACATGTTAATGATGCTATATGATGCTAGTTTCACTTATGAACATATTGTTGGTCTATACTGCTATGTATGAGGAAGGATACTATGATGCTATGTTACGTGGAGTTAGACATTATTTATGATCCTTTGGTTGGTTTGCTAAGTTGAGTGGGGTTATGGGGCTTCACTTGACTATTGAACTAGTAAGCTTGGTAAGGGGTTATACGTAAGTGTTTGGCTTGTATTGTGATAATGTGAACTCATGAGCATGATTTGTTGTTATAACATGATATTGGAGTTTCTTTGGTTATTAGTTCTAGTATATTATACATATGTTGACTTGACTTAACTTGATGATGTTGTTCTTGTGTCTAATATGCTATTGGCTTAAGGGCTACATGATTATTGCCTTATATATGTTTATTGATTATGCAAAGGTTTTTCAAAGTAACTTGGCATGGTTTTATCAAATTTCCCTTTTTAGCATGATTTCTATGTTGCGTGTATGTTTCCATACTTTGTACAAGTTATGTGCTAACCCCTATTTCTCCATTTTCCCAAACATTTTAGGTTCAGGCCGTTGAGGAGGTTGTGGCCATTTGCAAGGAACGCTTAGATTAATTTCTCCAAGTATGGATATGTCCTAAAGTACCAAGGGTGATGCTTTTTCTCACTCTAGGTATGTTACATTGTTATAGTCTAAAGACAATCATTTAACTCTTGTTGTTTCAAGATATTGTTGTAAGCCCTATGTGGCATTTATACATTTTTGTAAGGGCTATGCCCATATTGTTCTATTCTGTTTAGATGGCTTAATATGAGACATTCACACTAAGACTATATTGTGTATGTTATATATATGTGACATAAAAGTAGAAGACTATGTAGTCTTCTAATACGAGGAGTCGAAGTAAACTCACTATGTATATATTATGTGTAAGCGAGAGGTCTATGTAAACCTCATGAAGTAGATGTAGATGAAAAGTTTTAATTTTCCGCACCTTTTAACCTATGAATAATGATGAATGTTAAGAGGCTAGTCTTAGTCCTCTCTGAGAACGAAGACGCCAGTTACGTCTAGGGGGTGCTCCCAGGATGTGACATTGCACCATCATCTGCAAGTGCACCTGCACCCAGAGACAAAGTTAGCATCAAGGTCA
Organism: Solanum sitiens; assembly: GCA_016801875.1. Lineage (NCBI taxonomy): Eukaryota > Viridiplantae > Streptophyta > Magnoliopsida > Solanales > Solanaceae > Solanum > Solanum sitiens. The sequence continues at coordinate 47,597 of JABWTJ010000792.1, forward strand.
GAATTCCCGAGTTTAGCCTGCATATTCGCAGGGTAGTGTGGAACAAGGAGGTAGTAAGCCTCCTTCCATCACCAAGTGTGGTAGAAATCAGTTCAGTGTTTGTCTTGCGAGCTCCGCGGGTTGCTTCAAGTGTGGTCAGATCGGGCATTTCACGAGGGAGTGTCCAAAGAACAAGCAAGGCGGTGGTAATGGGGGCAATATAGATCAGTCTTCATGAGTTGCTCCACCAGATAGGTCTCCATATAGGAGAGCTAGTTCTTGTGCTGGCGGAGGAACAAACCGCTTGTATGCTCTCTACAATCGCCAGGAACATGAGTTCGCCAGACTTGTCACCGGTATAACTCAAGTATTTGACTTTAGTGTTTATGCATTGATATACCCAGGAGCGAGTTTATCTTTTGTAACTGCATATGTTGTCATGAACTTTGATATCATTCTTGAACAACTTGGTGAACCAATCAATGTTTTACACCTGTTGGTGAATCCATTCTAGCAAAAAGAGTCTATCATGATTGTACTATTTCCATCAATCACAAAAGCACCATGGCTGATCTAGTGGAGCTAGACATGGTAGATTTTGATGTCATTCTTGGTATGGACTGACTTCATGCCTGTTATGCCTCAGTTGATTTTCAGTAGTTCCTATGGTTCAATTCATTTCGTATCTTGAGGCGAGGAAGTTAATTTCTAAGGTTCGTGTCTATCAGTTAGTCTGAGTTAATGAATCCAGTGTTGAGATACCTCCTATTCAGTCAGTTCCAGCAGTGAAAGAGTTTCCATAAGTCTTTCCAAATGATCTTCCCGGAGTCCCTCCTGAGAGAGGAATAGTCTTCGAGATAGATCTTCTTCCAGATACTCGTCCTATCTATATTCCACCCTATAGAATGACACCAGTAGAGTTGAAAAAGTTGAAAGAAGAATTAAAACATCTGTAGGATAGGGGCTTTATTCGACCAAATGTCTCACCTTGAGGCGCTCCGGTCTTGTTTGTGAGAAAGACTGCCAATTGAATGAGGTGACCATCAAGAATAAGTATTCTCTTCCAAGGATAGATAATCTTTTCGAACAACTTTGGGGTGCTTCATGCTTCTCAAAAATTGATCTTAGATCAGTCTCGCACCAGTTAAAAGTTAGGGAATGTGATATTCCAAAGACAACTTTTAGAACCAAATATGGACATTATGATTGACCAATGCACCTGCATGATTCATGGATCTTATGAATAGAGTCTTCAAACCTTATTTAGATATGTTTGATATCGTCTTCATTGATTGTAAGGACCCTCAAAATGAAATAGGTCAAACTAGAGCTTTGCATGTGTTTCATTAGTTAATTATGTGTTAAAATAGTTAATGTTTGTTTTAGTAGGCAGTGTATGAAGTTAGGTAGAGTTTGGAAGTCAAACGTCAAGTGACGTCCAAGACGTTCGACGACTAGACGTCTATGTGCTTCGATGAGTTCTTGTGTGCCTTGGCATGTTTGGTCTGTTGTTTGTAGTCCAAATTGATGGTGGAGGTTCCTAAGACCTAGATGACCATGTTTAGGGGTTTAACGTCTGGGTAAGACTCTACCTAGGACCCATAAGGGGCCCTAGAGAAGGACCCAAGCCTTGGAAACCAAGTTGCCAAAATTACTTCAATCGATGCCCCTACACTCATCGACGCCCCGTCGTCTGGGGAGTAGATCCACACTTAGTTGTGGGGAGATTTGACCCCAAGGACTAGCCTTTGAACCAAACAACGACCTAGCTGTACGGGCCGTCAATCAGACGACGCCCCGTTGCTAGGGTCCGTCGATGGTGGTCTGCAAAAGTTGTCCAGCTGCGGCTTGTTTTGGGGTGTTTTAGTATATTCACCCCAACTCTTTTATGAACCAAGGACGATTATTTTAGGGTCTTTAGTCTATTTTAAGTTACTTTATACTCCTAAAACCTAGATTAGTCTTCTCATTTCAAAATCAAAACCTCTTTCTCGTGAAAGAACTCTCTCAAACTCCATAAAAGCTAGAACTCAAGGAAAGTCTAGAAGTGAAGGTTTTAGACATTGACTTCATCAAAATTTCGTGGGTTTCTTCACATTAAAGGTATGGAAATTCATCCTTGATTCGTCTATCATTCAAGGAGCCAATCCAAAGGCTTTTCAAAAAGGTTTCAAATCCTAACTTCTTCTATTTCGAATTCTAAGTATGGATTCGTGCATGAAATTTTTGTAATGATCATATTATGATATTATTGATGTCAGTTGATGATTTTAAGGCTAAAAACTCAATGAACCCATACTCATGCAAATTCTCAACTTTTGACCTATGAAGTGGGTTTGATGAACATGTTTAGAAAATGTTAAAACTATGGTTTTCTTTTGATTATATTGTGATTTGCTACTGCGTTAAATGTTTACTATTGATGAATTTTTGGATAAATTTATATGTGGTAGTGAAAGCTTGGATGAGGGGTAAGTTATTCAATAGTGCTTAACTCTTATAGAAATGAATCATGAGTGGTAGTGTCCACCTTTGGTGGCTGTGTTTATCTTATGATTGTGAAGTTATATGTGTATTGTGATCATGGCCTTGAAGGCATTGGATTGACTTGAAGTAAAAGTATGTTGATTATGCATGTAATGTATCATGAATTGGCAATGTGTGTGTGTTGAAGACACTATGTTTAAGTGAAGTATATGTATATGTAAAGCATGATAGTGTGTGCTTTTGATGAATATTTTGTGATCATGTCTAGAATGTCAAGTTCATGCATACTAGGAGTTATGTGCAAGGTTTTCTCACATGTACACACACACCATGAATGTATCACGACTGGAATCTAGACCCCAGACGAGATCGGCGACATTGACCTCTCAGAGGTCGCAGACAAGCCTACTTACGTCATTCTTACTTCATCTAGGTTAATTTTAGCGGAAAATTTGAAACTTTTTGTTTCTTAACATACTTGTTAAACATTCTTATCATTTCATAATTGTTCACCATCAACCATCTAACATTAAGAGATAAGCAACTGAAAGAAATAGTCCAATTATAATTGCCAAAATGGCACCAATACAAAGTCTGAATAAAAATAGGAAAGAAACGCTAGTGGATCATGCTCCACTAGCTCAACTCTAACACTAAGCTAGAATATAAAACAGTAGCATCCTCAAAAGCATGAGGACCTACCAACTCCGGATGAATGATGGACGTCCGGATAACTGCAACAATGATCCTGTAGCTCTATCGTCCACCTCTGCTTGCACCTAAAATAGTATAATTGTATAGGGTTAGTACACAGTTGTACTAAGTATGGGTATATTCAAGCACACACCAAGGACATGCATGAGAAAGAATAGCTCTTCCCTAACAACAAGATTATAGAAAGTCAAGTCAATGGACTTGCCAAATTTGGATTAGGAAAGTTAGTGAGCTTTCCAAATTTGGATTAGGAAAGTCATGCCATGAGAGTAACATGCATCATAATAAATATCATATTGCACACAGCACATAACATCTTACATATAACAGATGTCATAGCACATAACATATAACACATAGCTTCTTTCATATTGTTCATTTATATGCCATGAGACCTTGGAATCATGGACTTGACATTAAGACTTTCCAAAATGAGGGCTCAACATATGGGACCTCAACTAGGGAGTCTTCATTAGCAAATATAGTCTGCTTCATTCATTCATACGTACTTCATTTCATTTCGTTCATATGCTAGTGTGAACACCAGCTATACCTAGGGTGTAGTTTAAGACTTTCATCGGGTTTGCTGTGCAGTGATCAAGAATAACCTAATGTCATTACCTGAGTCTAGCTCACCTCTTGATTATCCTATCCTAACACCTTTGGTATCATTTCATTATGTGCTTCATTTGAGGCTGACCTCATTCATCAATTGGGAACTTTAACTTTAACTGACATAGATCATGTGAGCATCATGAAATCCAGTATCTCCCCCACACCGAAAAGAGGTGGAGTCACCGGCCAAGGTGATCCAAAACATGCTAGCGTACATGGGAATTTAACCCCGCCAGATCTCTATATTGGAATTATAGGTTCGAAGACCAAGAGATATAAGGAGACCCATACACGGGAAGCTGGACAGTCTCATCTCATGAGAGTTACGTGAACCTCCGCCCTTCTCGAAAGAAGGCATCACCGCTCATAAGTAGTCTATCGATGCTCAGTATAAAGTTCCATTTCATTCAACTCATCCGTCATGGAAGCTGGCTTTTAGTATGAGGACATCATAGCTCATTAGATGATTTCTCATCTCATCATTAGTATTAAGTGTGTTAATCTCAATACTTTCATTAGAGTGTTCATAGAGACTGGTCTCTTCATTATCTTACACTCTCATAGGTGAGTACGTTTTGGTAACATTTACTTAGGATCATTTGAGATTGCTCTCATCATTAGCATTAACCTCATATCATGTTGTCACCACATTCATTGTCATTAGCACATTTACTCTTCATATTTACTCACCTCATTTTACGTGAATGTTGATTTCATCATATGCCAATATACTTGGCCATTGGTGTGTTTCATACCCTTACTTAACCCTTTTAGGGTTTCATCATTTCATTGTTCATTTCATCATTCAGTACATACATCTTAGGTTCACTTAATTTTAAACGTATGCTAGACTTATGAGTCTATACACACAAGCCATGAGGCTTCATTCATAATTCGTTAAGTGATTCAGGCATTCCTAAGATTATGTAGTACAAGACTTATGTATCTTGTATATATGTCAAGATGTTGATTTTGACCTAAGTAGGAGGCATTATTCTTGGATTTTTTGTTCACGTATGACTTATGTATCAATACGGAAAATTTGGCAAGGAAACCCAAGTTTGAATCACTTGGATATCATTTATATTTTTCATTGATTTTATTTCTAATATTCATAACATTAGAACTCTAAATTAAATCCCAACATTAACATCGTATCATTAATTTCCTACTTTGTTTTTCTCTTAGGTTGGCCGAAGGGTTGTGGGTTCGAACCCCCACCCCTTTTTATTTTTCCTTAAATTCTCCTTGTCCCAATTCTCCTAAACCAAGAGGTTGTGGGATCAAATCCCCACAGCCTCTTGTATTTTCCTTAAATTTTTTCTTGGATAGGGAGGTTGTGGGTTCGAACCCCCACAGCCTCCTTATTTAATCTTTAATTTCTCTGAGGCTGTGAGGTGTTGGGTTCGAACCCCCACAGCCTCCTATTTTTTTATTTAATTTTCGCTAAGGGCTTGGGAGGTTGTGGGTTCGAACCCCCACAGACTCCTATCTTATTTTTAATTTAATTTCAGCGAGTGGCAGTGAGGTTGTGGGATCGAACCCCCACAGACTCACTTCATTTGTTTAGTTAATTTCGCCTTATTCTTTTTCAGCCTTGAGGTCGTGGGTTCGATTCCCACGCCTCACGTTTTCTTTTCTTTATTTTCATCCCTTTCGCGCGTGCCTGGGGTCTGGGTTCGAAACCCACGCCTCCCATTTATTTACTTAATTTTTTTTCTCTTCTTTCTCCTCTTGTAGCCAAGTTCAATTCCCCCCAGCCCCATTTTCTTTTCCCTTCTCGCGAAACCAGTAGCCAAGTTCGATTCCCTCCAGCCCCATTTTCTTTTTATTTTTTCGCGAAATCGAGTAGCCAAGGATCGATTCCCCCCAGCCCCATTTTTGTTTTCTTTGTCTCAAAATCAGTAGCTAAGGGGTTCGATTCCCCTTAGCCCCTTCACTTTGTTTTTCTTTTTCAGCCCCCTTAACATGTGAGGTCTTGGGTTCAATTCCCATTGACATCACTTATTTTATTTTCCCTTTAAAAACCCAGATTTTAACCTCATTGTAGAGTGCACGAATCTGGAAATTTATTCATAGTTCTTACCTTCCTTAAATCAACTTTTCATATTAGTTTCGTAGGGCATTTCACCAAATACTTAGTATCTAGTTTAGGTGTAGTTTAGGGGTTACATTTAGTCAAGCGTTTTTACTCAAAATTTGTAACTTCACACACCATATGAACATCACGTTATGCACAACTTTAACACATGAAATACAAGAAATACATGCATTTACACATCTCCAAAAACAGTGGCTAAAACATCACTGTCCAACGCACACACACACCTTTTTTTTTTCTTTTTTGATCACACCTTGATTTTCATCTTCGTGATTTCACGCACATACACATATTCACTTTCAATACAAAAACATCATACATGCCTAAATCTACCAGCACAAAATACCCAACCTACGAAATTATTTGGGAGCTAGTGACAAGGACATGAAACGGGGAACAACCTTAGTTTTGGAGTGAATATCTTGAATCGTAAGGCGCCTCTTGGGAAAGAGACCAAGAGAGAAGAAACCCATACCTTTCTGACGTTGTTCAAACATGAAGTTGCTGACCAAAATTTTCTCCAAAGCCACGCCCAATTCACCTATGGTTTCACCACCAACTCGACGGAAATCCCCCTTGCCTTAACGTTTTTGATTAGCTTGCTTTCTTAGACTTTTCGTGTGTTCTTCAAGTGTGAAGAACTTTAAATATTTCTTCAGTTTTTCAACAATATTTGGCAGAGATAAACGTGAGAGAGTTTTTGAGCGTGAAGAGTGATGAACGTAAGAGAGTGAAACGTGTATGTAGTTGTTTAGGATTAGAGGATGACTTAGTCAATGTAGGACTCTCCTTAACAACCAAAAATCTGATTTATTTCAACTAATACGTGAAAGGACCATTTTGCCCTTAATGAATCAAATTTTAATTGATGATTAAATCATCAATTCATCGCTTCAAGTGGGGCTCAAACCCGAGTGACACCCCATTTGCGAAAATGGGTCACTTCGGGTCGCCCCAACCCGAATTGCTCTTTTTAATTAAATTAATTAATTAATTAATTAATTCCTCAGGGTAATTACAATATTACCCTTGGCCTGGAAAAGACCATTTTACCCCTGGACCCTCAAAACTTAAAATTTCTTCTTTTATGTCCGGTAAAGACTCTATCAATTATATCTTCGTTTTCGAGAGCCTTACTTGGTTGGTTCCAACATTTACAAGCTCAACTAACTCCCCAAGTTAGTTGGCTTGGTCGTAGTAATGGTTCTGAGGTCTGTTTCTACGCATATAAATTCGTGTGAACCTTGGTCTAATCAGAAGCATTCTTGACACCTTAAGTATTTATCTTATTCATTTTAAGGTTGTTACATTATCCCGCCCCTTAGGAATATTCGTCCCCGAATGACACTACCACTATATATCGTAATGCTAGTTAGATCATAACAAAATCACTATACACAGTTAAGCAATAGGAACAAAATACGGAGAGATAAGGAAATATAGACTTAAGAATAGGAAGTCTAACCTCAGAAGCTGAAAAGATGAGGGAAGCGGGATCTCATGTCGGCCTCAGCCTCCCACGTAGCACCCTCAACAAGATGATTTCTCCACAATACCTTCACTGTGGCAATTTCCTTGTTCCTCAGCCGCTTGACCTGTCTGTCCAAGATCTCAATAGGTACCTCCTCATAAGACAAGTCTTCATCAACCCCCAAACCTTCAACAGGTAGAATCGATGCTGGATCACCTAGGCACTTCTTCAACATGGAGACATGAAAGACTGGATGAACAGAAGCTAGCTCCGCAGGCAATGCTAACTCATAGGCCACCTCACCCACACGCTGCAGGATCTCATATGGCCCAACATACCTCGGACTCAGATTCCCTTTTCTACCAAATCTCATCAACCCTTTCATAGGTGATATATTCAAGTAAACCTGGTCACCAACTTCAAACTGTAAGGGCCGCTTTCTGTTATCTGCATATGACTTTTGCCGACTGTAAGCAGTAGCCAACCTGTCCCTAATCACTCTGACCTTCTCTAAGGCCTCATGAATGATCTCTGGACTCAAAATGGATGACTCTCCAACCTCGAACCACCCAACTGGAGATCTACACCTCCTACCATACAGTGCCTCAAACGGTGCCATCCCAATGCTGGAGTGATAGCTATTATTATACGAGAACTCTATCAAAGGCAGATGGTCATCCCAGTTACTTCTGAAGTCAATCACACACGATCTTAACATGTCCTCCAATGTCTGAATGGTGCGCTCTGTCTGCCCATCTGTCTGAGGATGAAAGGCAGTGCTAAGCTTTACCTGCGTGCCCAATCTCTTCTGGAAAGATCTCCAGAAATGTGAAGTAAACTGAGCTCCTCTATCTGAAATAATAGACAAAGGAATCCTATGCCATCTCACAATCTCATCAATGTAGAGTTTCGCATAATTCTCGGCTATGTAAGTAGACTTCACAGGGATAAAGTGGGCATACTTAGTCAATCTGTCCACAATAACCCATATGGAGTCATGCTGCCTCCTAGTCCTTGGAAGACCAACCACGAAGTCCATATTAATGGCCTCCCACTTCCAAGTCGGAACCTCAATAATCTGAGTCAGACCGCCAGGCTTAAGATGCTCTGCCTTGACCTGTTGACAATTAGGACACTTGGCCACATATTCTGCAATGTCCTTCTTCATGCCATCCCACCAATAAATCTGCTTAAGATCATGATACATCTTGGTGGAACCTGGATGTATTGAATATCTGGAACCATGGGCCTCTGCAATAATCCTGGTCCGCAAATCATCCATATCTGGTACACACAGCCTGTCCTGATACCTAAGTATGCCATCACCTCCCAAAGCGAAAGACTCATTCATCTTCATCAGCACTGAGTCCTTCAGCTCCATCAACACAGGATCTAGATGCTGACCCTGCTTGACTTCAACTACCAAGGATGATTCAGAACTAGGATGAACTGAAACATCCCCACTAGTAGAGTCAACCAATCGCACACCCAGTCTGGCCAGTCTGTGTACATGTTTGACCAGCTCCTTCTTCTCATCCACAACGTGGGTTGTACTTCCCATGCTCATCCTGCTCAAAGCATCAGCTACAACATTAGCCTTACCTGGATGGTAGTGCATATTCATGTCATAATCCTTCAACAGCTCCAACCATCTCCGCTGATATAGATTCAACTCCCTCTGAGTGAACACATACTGGAGACTCTTGTGGTCTGTGAATACATCCACATGCACTCAATACAAGTAGTGCCTCCACAGCTTCAGTTCAAACACCACAGCTTCCAACTCCAGGTCATGAGTGTGATAATTCTTCTCATGAACCTTGAGCTTTCTGGACGCATAGGCTATCACCTTACCAACCTGCATAAGAACACAACCCAAACCAACCCTAGATGCATCACAGTAAACAGTGTAATCTCACCACACTTAGGCAAAGTAAGCACCGGGGCTTAAGTGAGTCTGTCCTTGAGCTCCTGGAAACTCCTCTCACAAGTCTCCGTCCACTCAAACTTGGCTTTATTCTTAGTCAAAGCTATCAATGGGGCAGCAATGGAAGAAAATCCCTCCACAAACCTGCTGTAGTAACCAGCCAATCCCAAAAAGCTACGGATGTCAGTGGGAGTAAGAGGCTTTGGCCAGTTCTTCACAGCCTCAGTCTTCCTGGGATCCACCTCCACGCCCTGATCGGACACAACATGCCCCAGAAAGGTCACTGATCTTAGCCAGAATTCAGATTTGCTGAATTTGGCATACAACTGATGCTGTCTAAGTACCTGCAAGATTAGTCTTAGTCTCAAATGTTGTTCATGGTCTTCCTTGGTCTTAGAGTAAATGAGAATGTTATCAATGAATACTATGACGAAAGAGTCAAGGTATTCACGGAAGACCCTGTTCATAAGATCCATAAATGCAGCAGGTGCATTCATGAGACCAAATGACATGACTAGAAACTCATAGTGACCATAACGGGTACGAAAGGCTGTCTTTGGAATATCTCCATCCCTAACCCTATGCTGATGGTACCCTGAACGAAGATCAATTTTTGAAAAGAAACTAGACCCTTGGAGCTGATCGAACAGATCATCTATTTTGGGAAGTGGATACTTATTCTTTATAGTGACTTTGTTGAGTTGCCGATAATCGATACACATTCTAAGGGTTCCATCTTTCTTTTTCACAAACAACACTAGAGCGCCCCAAGGGGATATGCTCGGCTGAATGAAACCCTTGTCAGTGAGATCTTTTAACTGCAGCTTCAACTCTTTGAGTTAAGCTGGAGCCATTCTGTAAGGAGGAATTGAAATTGGTTTAGTATCGAGTTCTAAGTCGATACCAAAATCAATCTCTCGAGGGGGAGGGACTCCAGGAAAATCATAAGGAAATACATCTAGGAACTCATTCACTACAGGCACTGATTCTATGGAAGGAATGTCATGATCTAAATCATTAACACTCACAAGATGACACAATAACCCCTTGGACATTATTTTAGTGGCCTTAAGGTTCGAAATCAAGAGGTTAGGACGACTCGAGTTGTACCCCTCCCAGACTAGCTCCTCTTCATTAGGGAAATGAAATATCACCACTCTACTACGACAGTCCAAGCAAGCATAACAACTGTGAAGCCAGTCCATGCCAAGAATAACATCAAAATCATGCATGGGTAACTCAATCAAGTTTGCACACAGTCTTACCACTTACCACTATTGGGAAATCCTTGTATACTCTATTAGTTCTTACATTCTCTCCTAAAGGTGTACTAACCACTATGGGATCATGCAGAACTTCAGGCAATATCTCAAAAGTGAGAGCAAGCAAAGGAGTTACAAAGGAAAGTGTAGACCCTGGATCAAGTAAAGCATAAACAGAAGTTGAGAATACTTGCAGCATACCTTTGACCACATCAGCGGACTTCTCCTGCTCCTCCCTGCCCTTCAGGGCATAGAATCTGTTCCTCTTAGAAGGCTCGGCTGCTGCTGCACCCTGTGGATTAGGCCTAGGCTGAGCATTACCTCCAGCCTGACCTCCGTTCTGTGGGCAGTCTCTAACCATGTGTCCACTCTTACCGCAACCGAAGCAGGCATTAGTGCCCTGTCTGCACTCTCCATTGTGAGCTCGGCCACACTTAGCACAATTCTTTTTAGGACGCTGCATCTCTCCTCCATTACCCTTCTTGGGCTCAGGTCTGCCTCCTCTAGGTGCTGTACTCCTCTGAAAATTTGAGTTCCCATAACTCTGTTGCCCCTTCTTGAACCTGGGCTGCTTACGGACGCCAAAATTGTTTCTGTGGCCTCCATGGCTGGGACCTGCCTAATCTTGAGGCTTAGGCCTCCTAGCATCACGAACACCCCTCTTTTTACGGTTGTCCTCTACCTGCTGGACATGCACCATCAACCTGGAGAGGTCCATATTATCATGAAGCATCGCAGACCGACACTCCTCCTCCAGATATCCATTGATTCTTGTGAGGAACCTGCTCATCTCATCCCTGCTATTAGACACAAGGGAAGTAGCATACCTGGATAATTTAACAAACTTCAGTACTCACCTCATCCTTGCTATTATATATTAAGGAAAGTAACATACCTTGATAGCTTAACAAACTTCAGGGAATACTCCCTAACTGTCATAGAGCCTTGTTTAAGGTTGATGAACTCCTCAACCTTGGCTTCCCTCATCTCTCGTGGGAAGAATCTCTCCAGAAATGTTGTCTTGAACATCTCCCAAGTGACTGGAACTCCGCCCAAAACTCGGCTATCCTGCCACATCTTGCACCAAGTCTGTGCAACATCCTTGAGCTGATAGGAAGCCAGCTCAGCCTTCTCAGTATCTGTTGCCCCCATAGCCACCAGAATCTTATGCACCTCATCCACAAACTCCTGGGGATCCTCTGCAGTCCTAGACCCTGTGAAATTAGGAGGATTCATCCTCGTGAAATCCTTCAACCTGTCAGCCATGCTACGAACCGGTGGGTTCTCCCTCTGAACATTCTGCTGGTTGACCTGGGCAGTCATAGCCTGGGCTTGCATAGTAATGGCCTGTGCCATCTGGGCAAGAGACGCCCTTACCTCAGCATCAGTCAACCAATCTGGGTTAACTGGCATAGCCACTCCTTCAGCTGGAGCCTGGGGTGGATCCTGATTGCCCCCAGCAGCTGCACCTGCTCTCCTCTGACAAATAGCCCTCCTAGTATACATTCTCTGAAAACAACAAAGATGGATGTTAGACACGCTCATAACACCAAGAAATTAAACTTTAGGAAAAGCACGATAAGATCAAAAAAATGGAAATTTTCCTACGCATCATGCAGTCTCAAATCCAGGATAGTGGTGCACTTCACTACCATGACTTAGAAACTACTCAATGTGGTTGATGTGAACTTATTATTATCGGAATTTAACCTAGTTCTCTAATACCAACTTTGTCACAACTGGAATCTAGACCCCAGACGAGACCTCTCAGAGACAAGCCTACTTACGTCATTCTTACTTCATCTAGGTTAATTTTAGCGAAAAATTTGAAACTTTTTGTTTCTTAACATACTTGTTAAACATTCTTATCATTTCATAATAGTTCACTATCAACCATCTAACATTAAGAGATAAGCAACTGAAAGAAATAGTCTAATAAGTAATAAGTGTATAATTGCCAAAATGGCACCAATACAAAGTCTAAATAAAAATAGGAAAGAAACGCTAGTGGAACATGCTCCACTAGCTCAACTCTAAAACTAAGCTAGAATATAAAAAAGTAGCATCCTCGAAAGCATGATGACCTACCAACTCCGGATGAATGCTGGACGTCCGGATAACTGCCAACAATGATCCTGTAGCTCTATCGTCCACCTGTGCCTCCACCTAAAATAGTATAATTGTATAGGGTTAGTACACACTTGTACTAAGTATGGGTATATGCAAGCGCACACCAAGGACATGCATGAGAAAGAATAGCTCTTCCCGAACAACATAATTATAGAAAGTCAAGTCAGTGGACTTGCCAAATTTGGATTAGGAAAGTTAGTGAGCTTTCCAAATTTAGATTAGGAAAGTCATGCCATGAGAGTAACATGCATCATAATAAACATCATATTGCACATTTTATTATGTGCTTCATTTGAGGCTGGCCTCATTCATTCACTGGGAACTTTAACTTTAACCGACATAGATCATGTGAGCATCATGAAATCCAGTGTCTCCCCCACACCGAAAAGAGGTGGAGTCACCGGCCAAGGTGATCCAAAATATGCTAGCGTACATGGGAATTTAACCCCGCCGGATCCCTATATTGGCAGTATAGGTTCAAAGACCAGAAGATATAAGGAGACCCATACCCGGCAAGCCGGACAGTCTCATCTCATGAGAGTAACGTGAACCTCCGCCCTTCCCGAAAGAAGGCATCACCGCTCATAACTAGTCTATCGGTGCTCAATATAAAGTTCCATTCCATTCAACTCATACGTCATGGAAGCTGGCTTCTAGTATCAGGACATCATAGCTCATTAGATTATTTCTCATATCATCATTAGTATTAAGTGTGTTAATCTCAATACTTTCATTAGAGTGTTCATAGAGACTGGTCTCTTCATTATCTTACACTCTCATAGGTGAGTACGTTTTGGTAACATTTACTTAGGCTCATTTGAGATTGCTCTCATCATTATCATTATCCTAATATCATGTTGTCACCACATTTATTGTCATTAGCACATTTACTCTTCATATTTACTCACCTCATTTTACGTGAATGTTCATTTCATCATATGCCAATATACTTGGCCATTCGTGTGTTTCATACCCTTACTTAACCCTTCTAGGGTTTCATCATTTCATTGTTCATTTCATCATTCAAGACATACATCTTAGGTTCACTTAATTTTAAACGTATGCTAGACTTATGAGTCTATACACACAAGCCATGAGGCTTCATTCATAATTCGTTAAGTGATTCATGCATTCCTAAGATTATGTAGTACAAGACTTATGTATCTTGTATATATGCCAAGATGTTGATTTTGACCTAAGTAGGTGGCATTATTCTTGGATATTTTGTTCACGTATGACTTATGTATCAATACGGAAGATTGGGCAAGGAAACCTAAATTTGAATCACTTGGATATCATTTATATTTTTCATTGATTTTATTTCTAATATTCATAACATTACAACTCTAAATTAAATCCCAACATTAACATCGTATCATTAATTTCCTACTTTGTTTTTCTCTTAGGTTGGCCGAAGGGTTGTGGGTTCGAACCCCCATAACCCCTTTTTATTTTTCCTTAAATTCTCCTTGTCCCAATTCGCCTAAACCAAGAGGTTGTGGGATTAAATCCCCACAGCCTTTTGTATTTTCCTTAAATTTTTGCTGGGATAGGGAGGTTGTGGGTTCGAACCCCCACAGCCTCCTTATTTAATCTTTAATTTCGCTGAGGCTGTGAGGTGGTGGGTTCGAACCCTCACAGCCTCCTATTTTTTTTAATTAATTTTCGCTAAGGGCTTGGGAGGTTGTGGGTTCGAACCCCCACAGCCTCCTATCTTATTTTTAATTTAAATTCGGCGAGTGGCAGTGAGGTTGTGGGATCGAACCCCCACAGCCTCACTTCATTTCTTTAGTTAATTTCTCCTTATTCTTTTTCAGCCTTGAGGTCGTGGGTTCGATCCCCATGCCTCATGTTTTATTTTCTTTATTTTCTCCCCTTTCGCGCGTGCCTGGAGGTCGTGGGTTCAAATCCCACGCCTCCCATTTATTTACTTAATTTATTTTTCTCTTCCTTCTCCTCCAGTAGCCAGGTTTGATTCCCCCCCGCCCCATTTTCTTTTTCCCTTCTCGCAAAACCAGTAGCCAGGTTCGATTCTCCCAAGCCTCATTTTCTTTTCCCTTTTTCGCGAAATCCAGTAGCCAAGGGTCGATTCCCCCAGCCCCATTTTCTTTTTTCTTTGTCGCAAAATCAGTAGCTAAGGGGTTCGATTCCCCTTAGCCCCTTCACTTTTTTTTTTTTGCTTTTTCAGCCCCCTTAACAAGTGAGGTCTTCGGTTCAATTCCCATTGACCTCACTTATTTTATTTTCCCTTTTAAAAAACCAGATTTTAACCTCATTGTAGAGTGCACAAATCTGGAAATTTATTCATAGTTCTTACCTTCCTTAAATCAACTTTTCATATTAGTTTCGTAGGGCATTTCACCAAATACTTAGTATCTAATTTAGGTGTAGTTTAGGGGTTACATTTAGTCAAGCGTTTTTACTCAAAATTTGTAACTTCACACACCATATGAACATCACGTTATGCACAACTTTAACACATGAAATACAAGAAATACATGCATTTACACTTCTCCAAAAACAGTGGCTAAAACATCACTGTCCAACGCACACACACACCTTTTTTTTTTCCTTTTTTGATCACACCTTGATTGTCATCTTCGTCATTTCACGCACATACACATATTCACTTTCAATACAAAAACATCATACATGCCTAAATCTACCATCACAAAATACCCAACCTACGAAATCATTTGGGAGCTTGTGACAAGGACATGCAATAGGGAACAACCTTAGTTTCGGAGTGAATATCTTGAATCGTAAGGGGCCTCTTGGGAAAGAGACCAAGAGAGAAGAAACCCATACCTTTTTGACGTTGTTCAAACGTGAAGTTGCTGCCCAAATGTTTCTCCAAAGCCACGCCCAATTCACCTAAGGTTTCACCACCAACTCGACGGAAATCCCCCTTGCCTTAACGTTTTTGATTAGCTTGCTTTCTTAGACTTTTCGTGTGTTCTTCAAGTGTGAAGAACTTTTAATATTTCTTTAGTTCTTCAACAATATTTGGCAGAGAGCAAAACGTGAGAGAGTTTTTGAGCGTGAAGAGTGATGAACGTGAGAGAGTGAAACGTGTATGTAGTTGTTTAGGATTAGGGGATGACTTAGTCAATGTAGGACTTTCCTTAACAACCAAAAATCTGATTTATTTGAACTGATACGTGAAAGTACCATTTTTCCCTTAATGAATCAAATATTAATTGATGATTAAATCATCAATTCATTGCTTCAAGTGGGGCTCGAACCCGAGTGACACCCCATTTGCGAAAATGGGTCACTTCGGGTCGCTCCAACCGAATTGCTCTTTTAAATTAAATTAATTAATTAATTAGTTTATTCCTCAGGGTAATTACAATATTACCCTTGGCCTGGAAAAGACCATTTTACCCCTGGACCCTCAAAACTTAAAATTTCTTCTTTTAAGTCCGGTAAAGACTCTTTCGATTAAATCTTCATTTTCGAGAGCCTTACTTAGTTGGTTCCAACCTCTCCAAGCTCAAATAACTCCCCAAGTTAGTTGGATTGGTCGTAGTAAGGGTTCTGAGGTCTGATTCTACGAGTATAAATCCATGTGAACCTTGGTCTAATCGCAAGCATTCTTGACACCTTAAGTATTTATCTTATTCATTTTTAGGGTTGTTACAGAATGAAAGAATGAAGTAATGAATGTAAATGGTGGATTGTAGGGTAGACAGTCTTCGTGAGTTGAGATGAAGTGTCTAGACCATCCTTACTATTCCTATAGTATGAAAAGGGGAGTTTTGGGGTGAACACTCTTCGTAAGTTGAGATGAAGTGTTTAGTAGAAACCTTAATATTCCCAATGAGATTTCCAAGATAGGTTGGAGGTTGATGCCCTTCGTGAGTTGAGATGTGGTAATCAAAAGTAACCTCTAGGGATAAGTACACTTCGTGAGTTGAGATGTGGTACTAATTAGCTATTCCTTAACCTATATTCTATGAATTTTTAAGACTCCATGGAGGAGTTATGTTTGCAATGAGAGAATTTGAAAAAGGGGTGGCTACACTTTGTGAGTAGAGATATTGTATCTAAATGTACCTTTTTAGATGAGTACTCCTCGTTAGTAGAGAGTGAGTAACTTAGTCGCAATCTCCTTATCCCTTAACTATGTGCCGATATAGGTATAAATACTTTAAGATCCATGTAAAGGCTATGAATATGACCCTATCTTAGGCAAGTAGGGATCCCGCATCCGGTAGGGGTCAATACCGGGATTCCATGTCTAGACCTCATGGTCTATGTCGGTTAAAGCTATACCCCACACTAATGTATGTTATGAACTAAGTCTTCTTAAGGTTGTACTACTTAGGGTAGGTGGTGGCATGTGACGCTATCTATCCATTGTACAAGTAGACATTTGGAAGGAGTCTTGGTTGTCCTTTATGAGAATGTATGAATGGGTATATGATGTTAATGAAGTAAGTTTACTTTATGAAATGAAGCATGTTGACTTATGAAGTTAATGAAGTATGTTGATATTATGTCTTTTATGATGAAAGCTTTGTATATGATTAATGTGATGTGCCTTCTCTAGAGTAATTCCTAAGGATCACTAAGCGGGAGTAGTAGTACAGGATGCTACTTTCACATTGCACTAAGTGTAACTTAGGAGTTGTGTTGGAGGATGATCCTTATGTGAAGTTACGAAGTATATGTATGTTCATCTAAGTGTCTTTAGTGGAAGCATGTTGACTTGTTGGATCATAATGAAGTATTCTTAACCTTGGTTGCCTTAAGGATCACCTAGGTGTGTATTGAAGAGCTTGTATGAGCGGTTTCTTCATGTCTTACCAAGGTAAGTCTTAGGATAACTTGGGATAGGGAGAAACTATATGATAAAGTGATGTTCACTCTAATGTATGTCTTTATGTGGGAAATATGGAAGTCTTGCTTAAATTGCTCAATGTGGGCTTATATGATGTTTTGAAAGATTTTCTCATGAAGAATTTATTAAAATAGAATGAAAGTATTGTTTCAACTAAAATGTACTATTTTAGCATGTTTTTACATTATGCCATACTTAGTAAAATGTTTGTACTAATTCCAAACTTTTATATATCTCTATGAGTATAGGTGGAAGGCAAGTGGAATATCTCAGAAGGTAAAGCTTGGAAATCGAATCTCTCAAGATTGGTATATCCTCACCTATCTGAGGACAAAGTCTATGTTTCGTTTTTAGTAGTTTCTCTTATGTTAAGATATAGTATTTTCATTCAATATAAAGGGTTGTGACCCTAAGAATTTAGATGTCTTTAAGTTGGATTGTGATGATAAGACTTATTCCTTAGTATTTTATAAAAAACGTTTCTTATTATTATTGTGTGAAATTTTTAATTCCATATGACTGTTCACATCTTATGTAGTGAATGATAGCTAAGATAATTGTGCAAGACCTCCAAGAGGTCAAGCACGCCTTGTGGAAACTCAAGAGTGCTCTAACTTTTTGGGGGTACTTTGTGTCATCACAAATTCGGTATCACAGAATAAGGCTTTGGGAAATTGTTTAGGGTCCAAAGTCTCACAAGCCACGTCTAGTAGAGGCTTGTTCATTGGTGTGAGATGTGACACATCCATGAGCGAGTGGCTATAGGATGATAGAAAGTTTTCTTTCTGAATTACTCTTGAAGTCGTGCCTTAGAGTATATGCTTATGAGTTCTTAATCCTATTCTTGTGATTTTAGGAACATGAACACTAGAAGGACTAACACAAGGAGAGTGGAAGAAGGACTAAGGAATGAGGAAGTTCCTCCCTGAGGTGAACATGTTCCTATAACTAACCAAGAGAATGTGAATGAGGCAATTCCTCCTCAATTGCATCAAGTCCCACAAGCTCCTCAAGCTTCTAATGTTGAATGGGACATGTCTAATGTGGAGATAAGGGCTTCTTTTAGAGCTTTGACACAACTCATGACTACTCAAGCTCATGTTGTCATTAACTATGTGATGGCCCAAGCTAACCATGAAGTTGGACCTCAAGGGAACCCTAATGCTAATACTCCCGCTTCTAGAATCTGGGATTTCATGAGGATGAATCCTCCTACTTTCTATGGAACTAAGGTGGATGAAGATCCATATGGTTTCATAGACGAGGTGTTCAAGGTAGTAGATGTTATGGGGGTGGCTCCTAGAGAGAATGCGGAGTTGGCCGCTTATCAACTAAAGGATGTGGATAAAGTGTGGTTTGAGCAATAGACTGATGAAAAACATGTAGGGACAGTCCCAGCAGATTGGGGAGTGTTTAAGATGACTTTTCTTGATAGGTCTTTCACCTTAGGGACGAGGGAGAGAAAGTTAGTTGAATCCATGAACCTTCATCAAGGAGAAATGAGTGTGACGGAGTATTCTCTCAAGTTTACTCAACTCTCTAAGTATGCCCCAACACTGGTAGCCAACTCTAGGTCTAGAATGAATAAGTTCGTGATGGAAGTGTCTAGCTTGGTTGAAGAAGAGTTTCGTACGGTGATGCTCCATGATGATATGTATATCTCTAGACTTATGGTGTATGCTCAACAAATTGAGGATTCCAAACTTAGAAAGATGACTAGTGATGGGAAGAGCATTAGGTCAGATGAACTAAGTCAACCTAAGTCTAAGAAGAGGTTCTATAATTAGGATTCCTCCATGGGAAACAAGGGCAAGGGTTCCAACCAATACTCTCAAGGAGGAAGTGGTGGTGGTGGTTATGAATATGAGATGCCTAAGTGTGCTACTTGTGGGAAGAACCATTTGGGTAAGTGTCTTGCCGGTACATATGGTTGCTTTGGATGTGGTAATAGGTGTCATAAGATGAGAGATTGCCCTAACCTCAAAGCAAAAGGGAAAGAGGTCAACCAAGCTCATCATGATGGCCCGGATCCTAATGCACCAAAGAAGAATCGTTTTTATGCACTTCAAGCTAGCAAAGGATCAAATTCGGAGTGAAGGCCTTGGTAAGTCCTAATCTCTTTATGGCTGATTTGTTTTTCTTTAGATGACTTTACCCTAAGTGGGGTAGAATGAGTTGATTAGAAAGGTAGTTGATATTCTTATCTTTCCTTCTATTCTTATTGAAGCTTGAGACCAAAATTCTTAGTAGTTTGATTATGATTTGGAGTCTTGCCTGTTAGTATGAGTTGTATTTCTCTTTATGTTATGAGTTCCCTTGATGGTATAATGTTTTGCATGCTCTTTATTATATAACGATTTCATGGGGAGATTGGTAGCTAATCCATATTTCTCATGTTAGTGTGTAGCTAAGGATACTTGCTTAATTGCTTCAAGTTGTTATGTTTATGTGCTAATTTGTGATTTGAAAGTTATAAAATGTTGAGCTTAGTGATGATATATTGAGCATGTCTAATGTTGGAGAAGTTAGTTCCTCCATAAAAGAAATGAAAATGATGAAGTAAGTGTATGCTTTGAATTGTGGAATTTGTTCCAAAGTTGCTTAAGTGGTTTAGACTGCCTAAAGATGTGTCGTTGGTATTCCTTGTAAGTTTGGTGCATTGACTATGAATTTTATGACCTTGATGATATGTGTGATATGTTGCTAGTTGTATCATTGATGTCTTTGAAAGTTTTTAAGTGTCATTCGAGGACGAATGTTGTTCTAAGTGGGGGAGATTGTAACGATCATCAAAATGAAATAGGTCAAACTAGAGCTTCGCATGTGTTTCATGAGTTAATTATGAGTTAAAATAGTTAATGTTGGTGTTAGTAGGCAGTGAATGAAGTTTGGTAGAGTTTGGAAGTCAAACGTCAAGGGACGTCCAAGACGTTCGACGACTAGACGTCTATGTGCTTAGGTGAGTTCTTGTGTGCCTTGGCATGTTTGGTGTGTTGTTTGTAGTCAAAATTGATGGTGGATGTTTCTAAGACCTAGATGACCATGTTTAGGGGTTCAACGTTTTCACGACCGGGGAGCACCCCTAAGAAGTAACGTGGCGTACTTGACCTCTCGGAGGTATTATACAAGCCCATAGTTATCATTCATCGCATTATCATAGGTAAATTTAGCGAAAAATTTAAAACTTTCATAGCACATCATATGCTAGAACATCACTTCCAATATATATATATATATATATATATATATATATATATATATATATATATATATATATATATAAAATAAAATATCATATTTACATTGTTATGATTCAAGTCTGTTTTCCATCTTAGACTCAACATCATTAGAGTACATTAGGGTCACGACCCTTATAGCGTAATTCATAAGTAAAATATTACATCAATTTACAGTAAAGATAAAACTTAGGAAATCCTTGGACTTAAGGATTGCTTTTCTGGAGCTTCAGAATCACATATAAAACTCCTCACCATTTAAATACACCCTTTAACAATCCAGAACTTACACTTTGTGTAAAAAGGTAGAGAAGTATGGCAACCATGCAAAAACATGCATTTAAAAGGGACATTTTACATGAAACCATGCATCATGCCTTTTTGAAAATCTCTATAAAACTTTGATACAATAGCATTTATACATTTCACAAACTTCATATAGGCATATTCAATGAACATACATCATATAAAATCACACATTGCATTTAAGGCATTTTAACCATCACTTTACAGTAAGCATATTCCTTTTGCAGTAAGTACATTCATTTTGCGTTAAACATAATTCTATATTACAATGAATCCTTTTCTTCTTAATTCCTTATTCCCCCAAGTAACCCTCTAGTGATACTTGGTGCAATGCATCACCTTAAGTCCAAGGAAGTCATACATACAACCTACATAAGCCAACAAATACCATCATAGAAGTATAGTACATCATATGCACATTTAAGTCAAGACCTTAATGACATTACAGTGAACTCGATTCAATTTGTACATACCCTAACTTGACTTCACCTAAAACATTATAATACCTTACTCACAATCCCAATCTAAGTCTACTAGTGCAATGTACATGTAAGGCCCCATAACCTCACACATACTTAGTGAACCTATCATGAGACCACAAGCCTTAACATTCACTTTATACATTAACATTAAGCATAGACAACTTCATTCATGCCAAGCAAGACCTTCATCATATAGTCATCAAGACCAACATTATGCATGTAGGAACAAGACCACATCATATAAACTCATACCATGCATTTCATCACAACAAGTACACAACACAACAATGTCATGCATAAGGAACATAAACATAGTCACATGCATTGGAACACCTTCCTAGAACTCCCTTCAAGAGCTACTTGTGCAATGCATAGATGAAGTCCCATACCCCCACCTACACTAAGCAAACTTCCCTAATTAGGTTTTCCTAGTTAGGGTCCTAGTCATTTACTTCCATTTACCATTTTACTTTAGGGAAACTAAAGTCTTAACCGACACTAAGATCATGGGTGCTAAACATGGAATTTGATGTTGTAGAGCCTTACACCAATGAAAGGTGCTCTTACCTACCCAAGGTAGAACATTAACACATGCTAGCATACTAAGTGAAATCACTTGCTAGATCCTATGTGGCAAGCATAGTTTATTGAACTTGGAGATATATGGGGGAACCCTCTTTATGTCTATTGAGGCATTATAGTTATCCACTTATGGAAATATCACTCTATGGAATTTGTCTATGAGGCTAACAACCTCATGAGGATTATGGTGACCTATCTTCCTACAATGAGAAGGTACACCCCTCCTCTTCAAGTTCACTCGGCGCTAAGCTCAGCTCCCTTTATTGAAAAGCCTTTATTAACATTACTTTATAAAATTAGGCTTAGGAGAGTTAACTCCTCCTATGCTTAGCTCATAGCTCATAGATGATAGTTCATCAACCTATATCATCTGATAAACCCTTTCACATGGACATAGCATATTCAAGCACCTATCTAGTTTAGGGTACACTTGAGAACACCTTTCAAGGCCCCTCCATTAACTAGATTATTATAGATGTGTGTGTGTATACATATATGTTAGCAATACTTTCACATAACACATTAAGGCCACACATGTTCATACATCAATGCATAAGTATATAGGTGTAACTATATGAGCAATCCTTTCACATAAAAACTTCAAGACACTATGCACATTCATAACATAACCATGCATTCACATTCATGTACATAGAAAACCAAACCTAAGAACTATCCTATCAAGGCACACATGTGCAATACATAGACAAGGTCCCATACCCTTTCCCATACTAGAACACCTATCAAGTCATCCTAGTTAAGGGAATGCATAACATGCTTCATAGACATATACCTTACATGCATTGTAGTAGACATTAGTGAATATGAGAACAACCTTTGATTAGACAGCATGAACCTATACTACCTTGTAGCATGCATGAAGTGTTAGTGTGTGTACAGTGGTCAACATGATCACCTAATGGATACAAATAAACACATTTAGGCAGACACCCTCTTAGGACGACAATGCAAACCCAAGCATAGACCACACAACACATACTAGCATAGGAGACAATCTAACTCCATATTATACTTAAGACTCCTAACCTCAGCTCTTTACACATTCACAAAGGGGAACATAGGTAGGGGATCATTAATCATTTATACTCATCAAGGCAGCACCTAATCAAACCCCAACATAGTCATTCATATGCTTGTAACATTAGCAATACAACTTAGATCATAACTAGAATAGAAGGCTACGCATGAGGCTTCACATTGGGTGATCATCACCAACACACATTCATAATATAATTGCCTTCAAGGCCATGATCACATCACATATATAGATTGACCTGAAGTAAACACCGCCACCATAAGTGGACCATACCACACAATGTCATACAAGGCTTCATCAACTACCAATTCTATAGAAAAGTAGAGGGGAAGAGTCATTCTTACCAATTCATCAACCTTTGATCATCATTGATCAATACACCTTTTTCATCAACAATACAATATAAGGAAGTATCTACAAGTATCTCTACATAAACAAAATCCTACATTCATGCACTATAAAGTCAAGATTACAGTGAATACACTACACTCATCAATCGATAGAAAGTAGAGTAATATAGATCACTCACCAATTTCCCTTGCGTTGATCATCAATCATAGTTCATCAATAATATATATGTAGGGCATTAGCTAAAGAGATAATAACCTAAGCTAAATCATGCTTCATCTACCCTAGAATTTAGATCACATCATGTATATTACATTATCAACTATAGGCTAGAAGAACCTAGATCAATCACTACGAATTCGATTGTATCGATTCACATTGGATAAATTACACCTAATTTATCATCACAATATAGGCAGTATCTAAGACAATTCATCATGATCGAGTCACATAACAACCATTCTAGCATCAAGATCACAAGATACTACATTATAGACTAGCCTTTTTCAAACCTCCAAACCTTGATTTACATGGATCACTCATCAAAAATTCACCATCAATACACATACTAGGCATTAGATATACGCATCTTAACATAACTGAATCACAATTTGATTTACATAAGATCAAGATCACAAAGCCCATACATAGGCTAAAACGAGAATTTAAAGGGAGCATGGGTTCATCATGCAATTGAATTGAAATCCACTTTATATTAAGTACATTATCATCAATTTATCATGATTAGCCTTTGAAAACTTTTTCGGAAATAACTCATGACTAGATTGAAGAATACACAATTTGATTATGAAACATTTTTGAAAACTTTGAAAGGAACTCTCTAGATGGAAGATTAACTAAAGATGAACTATCACCATACCTCATTGTAGAAGAAAACCGCTAAAATTGATTAAAAAATCTTGAGTATCCATCGCCATGGCTGTTCTTGAGCTTCATCTACAATGGAGAATTCTAGAGAGGTTTCTTTTTTAGAGGGAAGGGTTTAATTTGAAGAATGAATAGGGAATGGGCTAGTAACGTTTTTAATCAACTAAATACACCCAAAAATAACCAAATAAACCACTTACGGTCAGGTTAGGATGTGGGGTAAATTTCCCATTCACCCCATAATGAGACAACATTCATGATAGTTAATTGCAGCCTGCATCGACGGTCTTAAATAACGCCCAATAGGTCCACCGACGGACCGTACCGCAGGCTGTCATTTAGGTCTTGGGATTGCCAACTGACTTGATCCTTCACCAGGCTAAGTCTTGGACGCCCCCCCCCCTCGACTGGGCGTAAGGCAACTGACGAGGCGTCTCTTGGCTCTATCGATTGACACTGCCAAGGTAGTGTCTTGACATCCTTTCGCTCCTCCTTGAGGGCCTCTTGCGGGGCCCTTGGGGATTCATACCCAGACGTTTCCAACGTAAATATAAACATTAACATGTCAAGGACCTTCCACATCAGTTTTATCCAAAAAAAAAAAAATGGCAACACCTTCAACACATGCTAGGAACACTCAAGAGACACATGCACGTCTCAAGGGCTAACTTTCAAACGTCATGGACGTTCTTGGACATTTGACTTTCAAATGACTTCAAATCACTCATGAATACTTTAAAACACTTAATTAACATGTTCAAAACCTCATAGGCACATGTGAGGATGTAGACACCCTAACTGATTTTGGGGGTCTTATAAACGTCCGGATACTACTCCACCTAGGACCCACGAGTGGCCCTAGAGAAGGACTCAAGACTTGGAAACCAAGCTGCCAAAACTGCTTCAATCGACGCCCCCTAACCTAGTCCGTACACTGGTCGACACCCCATCATCTTGGGCGTAGCTCCACACTTAGTGGTGGGGAACTTTGCCCCGAAGGAGCAGTGTCTGAACCAAACGAAGATCTAGCAGTACGGGCCGTCGATCAGAAGACGCCCCGTTGCTATGTTCCGTCGATGGTGGTCTGCAAAAGTAGTCAAGTTATGGCTTGGCTTGGGGTGTTCTAGTAAATTCACCCCAAGTCTTTTATGAACCAAGGACGACTATTTTAGTGTCTTTACGGTATTTTAAGTTAGGTTATACTCCTAAATCCTAGATTAGTCTTCTGTTTTCAAAATCAAAGCCTCCTTCTCAAGAAAGAACTCTTTCAAACTCCATATAATCTAGACTCAAGGAAAAACAAGAAGTGAAGGTTTTGGACGTTCTCTTCATCAAAATTTCGTGGGTTTCTTCACATTAAAGGTATTGAAATTTTTCCTTGATTCTTATTTTGATTCAAAGAGCCAATCCAAAGGCTTTTAAAAAAGGTTTCAAATACTAACTTCTTCTATTTCAAATTTGAAGTATGCGTTCTTGCATGAAAACGTTTTAATAATCATATTATGATATTATTCATGTTAGTTGATGATTTTAAGGCTGCAACTCAATGAACCCATACTCATGCAAATTCTCAACTTTTTACCTATGAAGTGGGTTTGATGGACCTGTTTAGATAATGTTAGAACTATGGTTTTCTTGTGATTATATTG
This sequence comes from Solanum sitiens, assembly GCA_016801875.1. Lineage (NCBI taxonomy): Eukaryota > Viridiplantae > Streptophyta > Magnoliopsida > Solanales > Solanaceae > Solanum > Solanum sitiens. Next base: position 73,677 of record JABWTJ010000792.1, read on the forward strand.
TCATTAGCTACTGCCTTTAATGCTTATTATTGATGAATTGTTGGAAAAATTGAAATGTGGTGGTGAAAGCTTGGATGAAGGGTAAGTTGTTCAATATTGCTTAACTCTTATAAAATTGAATCTTGAGTGTTATGGTCCACCTTTGGTGGCAGTGTTTATCTTATGATTTTGAAGTTATATGTGTAATGTGATCATGGTCTTGAAGGCATTGGATTGAATTGAAGTGAAAGTATGTTGATTATGCATGCAATGTATCATAAATTGGCAATGTATATGTCTTGAAGACACTATGTTTAAGTGAAGTATATGTATATTTAAAACATGATAGTGTATGATTTTGATGAATGATGTGTGATCATGTCTAGAATGTCAAGGTCATGCAAGATAGGAGTTATGTTCAAGGTGTGCTCACATGTACACACACACCATGAATGAAAGAATGACATTATGAATGTAAATGGGGGATTGTAGGCAGTGGCGAAGCTAGGAATTTTACGAAGGGTGTCCAAATATTACATAAGTATTTTTTTTCGATTAATAGATGCATTGAAAAAATTAAAATTGAATGACATAATATTAATATTACTTTTTTTTTATGAATAAATGTTCCAAAATTTTAAAAATCAAATTGCATAATATTCAGCTTTAATTTAATATAAAGTGAACGAACAAAGCATTAAAAAAATGAAAAAAAAGGGGTTGCATTAAGCTTAAAATAAAATCATTTTTATGTTTCAAGCTTTCACTAATCTATGGTGATGACAACAATAACATGATATGAATAATGGAAGCAAATCAAATGAGGTATTCTTTTGTTTGCTTTTGACGGCTTTATAGAAATAGTTTAGAGTTTGTTTATTAACTTTAAATTAAATAATTACATTTAAGTTTTATTTTAGATTTTAATGAGAGGAAATAAAAAGTCAAATTAATTGAAATTCAATTTGCTACTAAACCTAAAATTTTAATTAAGAATGTAATTTAATTAGCTTAAACAATTAAAGAAATAAGTTAATGAATAATAAAATAGAAGTGTTGTATTTAAAATTAAAAAGTCAAATTCATTGAAATTCAACTAGCTACTAAACCTAAATTTTTAATTAAGAATGTAATTTAATTAGCTTAGACAATTAAAGAAATAAGTTAATGAAATAATAAAATAAAAGTATTGTATGATGCAATTGTGGGGATTCGAACCCACGACTTTAAAGTAAGTAAGGGATTTTCAAATCGTTGGGCCAAAGCATGTCAATGTGCTTAGGGTGTCCAATTTATTTATTTTAACCATTACAATTAGCATTTTACTTAAATATACGGTATTCTTTTCCGGCGAAGGGTGTCCAATTGGACACCCTCGTGACACCGTAGCTCCACCACTGATTGTAGGGAAGAAAGTCTTCGTGAGTTAAGATGAAGTGTCTAGACCATCCTTACTGTTCCTATAGTATGAAAAGGGGAGTTTTGGGGGTGAACACTCTTCGTGAGTTAAGATGAAGTGTTTAGTAGCAACCTCACTATTCCCAATGATCTTTCCAAGATAGGTTGGAGGTTGATGCCCTTCGTGAGTTGAGATGTGGTAATCAAAAGTAACCTATAGGGATAAGTACACTTCGCGAGTTGAGATGTGGTACTAATTAGATATCCCTTAACCTATAGCTTATGAATGCTTAAGACTTTGTGGGGGATTTATGCTTTGCACCGAGAGGATTTGAAGAAGGGGTGGCTACACTTCGTGAGTAGAGATGTTGTATCCAAATGTACCTCTTGAGATGAGTAATCCTCGTTAGTAGAGAATGAGTCACTTAGTAGCAATCTATTTATCCCTTAACTATGTGACCGCATAGGTATATATATTGGGAGATCCATGTAAAGGCTAAGAATATGACCCTTCCTTAGGTAAGTAGGGATCCCTCATCCGGTTGGGGTAAAAAACGGAATTACATGTCTAGCTCTCATGGTCTATGTTGGTTAAAGCTAGCCCCCACACTAATGTATGTTATGAACTAAGTCTTCTTAAGGTTGTACTACTTAGGGTAGGTGGTGATATGGGACGCTATCTATCAATTGCATAAGTAGACATTTGGAGGGAGTCTTGGCTGTCCTTTATGAGAATGTATGAATGGGTCACTATGTGATGTAAATGAAGTAAGTTTACTTTATAAAATGAAGAATGTTGACTTCTGAAGTTAATGTAGTATGTTGATATTATGTCTTGTATGATGAAAGCTTTATATATGATTAATGTGATGTGCCTAGTCTAGGGTAATTCCTAAGGAGCACTAAGTGGGAGTAGTAGCATGGGATGCTACTTTCACAATGCACTAAGTGTAACATAAAAGTTGTCTTGGAGGATGATCCTTATGTGAAGTTACTAAGTATATGTATGTTCATCTAAGTGTCTTTGGTGAAAGCATGTTGACTTGTTGGATTATAATGAAGTATGCTTAACCTTGGTTGCCTTAAGGATTTCCTAGGTGTGTATTGGAGAGATTGTATGGGTGGTCTATTCACGTATTACCTAGGTGAGTCTTAGGATAACTTGGGATAGTGAGAATCTATATGATAAAGTGATGTTCACTCTAATGTATGTATGTCTTTATGTGGGAAATATGGAAGTCTTGGTTAAATTGCTAAATGTGGGCTTATATGATGTTTTGAAAGATTTGTTGATGAAGACATTATTAAAATAGCCTGAAAGTATTGTTTCAACTAAAATGTCCTATTTTAGCTTGTTTTTTGCATTATTTCATACATAGTACAATGTTTGTACTAATTTCATACTTTTATATATCTCTACGAGTATAGGTGGAAGGAAGTGGAAGATCTTAGAAGGTAAAGCTTGGGAATCAAATGTCTCAAGATTTGTATGTCCTCATCTATTCGAGGACATAGTCTATGTTTCCTTTTTAGTAGTTCCTCTTATGTTAAGATATAGTATTTTCATTCAATGTAAAGGGTTGTGACCTTAAGATTTTAGATGTGTCTTTAAGTTGGCTTGTGATAATAAGACTTATTTCTTCGTATTTTATAAAAGATGTTTCTTATTATTATTGTGTTAAAAGCTTAAATTTTGTACTAGTTTTCACATCTTATGTAAAGAATGATAGCTAAGAGGCTTGTGCAAGCCCTCCGAGAGGTCAAGCACACCTTGTGGAAAATCAAGAGTGCTCTAACTTTTAGAAGGGAACTTTAGGTCGTTACACTGATGACATACTAATCTATTCAAGGAATGAAAAAGATCATGTTATTCACCTCAGGATAATTCTTGAGACTTTTAGAGATAACTAGTTATATGACAAGTTCTCCAAGTGTGAGTTTTGGCTTAAGTTTGTGGCAGTCTTCAGCCACATAATTTCCGATCATGGGATTAACGTTGATACTCAAAACATAAAAGTAGTTGAGAGTTGGCCTTGACCCATATTTCCTACAGATATAAGGATTTTATTGGGTTTGGCTAGCTACTATAGAAGATTTGTTGAGGGGTTTCCATCTATTTCGTCTCCTTTGACCAAGCTGAATCACAAAACAGTTAAGTTTCAATGCTCTGAAGCTTGTGAGAAAAGTTTTCAAGAGTTGAAAAAGGTTGACTACTGCTCTGGTTTTGACTTAACCAGAGGGTACTCAAGGTTTTGTGGTATATTGCGATTCATCAAGAGTTGGTTTTGTCTGTGTGTTAATGCATAATGGCAATGTCATAGATTATGCCTATAGACAGTTGAAGGTTCATGAGAAGAATTATCCAACCCTTGACTTATAGTTGGCTGCTCTAGTTTTTTCCATATAATTATGGTGTCAATACTTGTATGGTTTCATGTTGAATTGATCAAAAGAACTTACAAAATGTGTTCACCCAGAAAGAGCTCAATCAAGACAGAGGAGGTGGCTAGAATTACTCGAGGATTCTAACATGAGTATTCTTTGCAACCAAGGTAAGGTTAATGTGGTTGCTGATGCATTAAGCAGGTTATGCATGTGGAGTACCGCCCATTTTGAGGAAGAAAATAGGGAGTTGGCCAAAGATGTTCAAAGACTCCCACCCCTGGGAGACAGACTTATGGATTCCATAAAAAGAGGAATAGTGGTGACTAATTAGGCTGATTTATCATTAGTGTCAGAAGTGAAACAAAATGAAGACCAAGACCTCATTTTGCTTGATTTAAAGGCGAATGTTCATAAGAAAAGAGTATTGACTTTTGAACAAGGGGGATATGGTATGCTAAAATATCAAGGTAGATTCTGTGAACCTAGGGTTGATGGACTCCAAGAGAGGATCATCGAGAAAGATGATAGCTCCAGATATTTTATTCATCTTGGTTCCACAAAGATGTATCGCGATCTGAGAGAAGTATATTGGTGGAAGGCATGAAGAAGGGCATTGATGAGTTTGTTGTCAAATGCCCAAATTGCCAACAGGTGAAAGTAGAACACCAAAGGTCTGCAAGTTTGGCTCAGAAGATAGAACTTCCAGAAAGAAAGTGGGAAATGATTAATATGGACTTCATCACATGATTACCAAGGTCTCGCATGCAACACAATTCCATATAGGTAGTTGTCGATAGAATAACAAAATCAGCCCATTTTTTTTCGGTAAAGACTACCCATTCAGCCGAGGATTATGCTAAGTTGTACATTCAAGAAGTGGCAAGACTTCATAGAGTCCTTTAAGATAGAAGTGAACAATTTACTACACGGTTCTGGAAATCTTTCCAGAAAGGTTTAGGTTCAAAGGTGAACTTAAGCACTGATTTTCATCCTCAGACGGATGGACAAGCAGAGCGTACTATCAATACCTTAGAAGAAACATTGACAGCTTATGTGATCTTTTTCAAGGGGAATTGGGATGATCACCTACATCTCATTGAGTTCTCTTACAACAACAGCTACCATTCGAGCATCAAAATGGCTTCATATGAAGCTCTTTATGGGAGAAGATGCAGATCTCTTATTGGGTGGTTCAAAGTTGGTGAAGCAGGGTTGATAGGACCAAATCTATTTCACCAATCCATGGAGAAAATAAAGGTGATTTAAGAGAGATTAAAGACGACACAGAGTCATCAGAAGTCCTACACAGCTGTGAGGAGAAGGCCATTGTAGTTTGAGGTTGATGATTGGGTATATCTGTAAGTTTCACCAATGAAGGGTGTTATGAGGTTCGGTAAGAAGGGGAAACTTAGTCCCCGGTATATTGGTCCTTATAAAATTTCCAAGAGAATTGGCAGTGTAGTTTATTAGTTTAAGCTACCCTAAGAGTTAGCAGCAGTTCACCCAGTGTTTCGCATTTCTATGTTGAAAAAGCACATGGGTGATCCCTTATTGATTGTACCAACTGAAAATATTGGGATTAAGGATAACTTATCCTATAAGGAGATTCCGGTTCATATTTTAGATTGCCAAGTTTGCAAGTTCAAAACAAAGGAGGTTGCGTCGGTCAAGGTCCTTTGGAGGAACCAATTTGTTGAAGATGCAACTTTGGAGGATGAAGAGGATATGAAGAGGCGATATCAACATCTCTTTGATTCAGGAGAGAATGTAGATCAAGGTACTAATTCTCCTCTTAGTACATTATAAACTATGAGTAAGCATGTTGTTACTTGCTTTTGATTGTTGAGTGTTAAACTTCAGGTTACTATTCTTAGATTAGTGAAAGAATCTCATTCGAGGAGGAATGTTTCAAATGGGAAGATATTTTAACATCTTGTAACTCGTAATAGCCAAGAATAATCTAAGAAACTCAAATTGGTCACTTTTGGAAAGAAAGGGGAAATCTGGAAAATTTCATTAAGTTAAGAAAGTGATTTTTGGTCATTTTTAAACGGCCATAACATCTATGTCAGGATGAGTTAGAGTCAGTTGTTTGTATGGTTAGAAAGCCATTGGAAAGATATTTCCAACAGTGCCGAATTTGCATGATTTTGATATCGTATGAGGGAGATATGCCTTTAGGAAGTTAGGTTGTTGGAGTGAGGAAAGTCAAATTCTGAATTTTAGTAACGGAAAACTTTTCTTTTCTCTAATTTATTGCCTACTTCGTTTTTAGGGATTTATTAGGGTAAAATATTACTTAATTCAGTTTTGGAAAATTAGAATACGCTTAGGGCTTGGGAGAAAAGAGAAGAGAATAAAAAGAAAGAGAGAAAGATCAAGAACGCTAAGTTTTGCGAGTGGAATTCGTCAGGGGTTATCCCTATCAAGGGATGTGAGATCTTTTTGTGTTGGGTTAGTTCACCCACACACCAAATTGTTTAATTCAGCGAATTTTGAGTAGATTGAATGATGAAAATTGATGTTCTTGAAGAATAATTGTCGAGTTCTTGTTGGTAAAGTTGTAGCATGCCTTTAGTTAATTTGATTCGTGTTTCCGGACTGCTTTTAGAGTCTAATATATTGGGTATTGAGGGTATTAATGATTCTAGGTGTTTGGGAATAGATCTATGGAAGTTTAGAAAGTTCAGATATGAAACGGACAAGAAAAATCTGAATGCCCGTTTGTTAGGCCCTAGGGCGCCGTGCCAGCCAGAGCCCGGCCCAAAGGACAGACTGTGTCCGTTAGGCCCTGGCGCGATGCTCCAGTCAGAGCCCCTCAGGACAGATTCTATCCGTCAGGCTCTGGCACACCGCACCTCTTAGAGCGCCAAGGATGCCTGGAGATCCCATTCTTTCCCCATCTTTTCGTACTAGTTCCTAAATGATATACCAACATTTATTAATTGATTCCAAGACTCTAAGGTAAATCTAACATCATGAAATCATCCATAAACATGAGATCATGAACCTTGAATCCATAATTCCATTCAAGGAAAGTTAGATCAAAGTCAAGAAAGTCAAGACTCAAGTCTAAAGTTAAAAAGTAAGTTAAAGTAAAGTTCTTAAAGGTTTCCAAGAGTCTTATTAAACATTTTAACTTTGTTTTAATACTCAAGTTTCAAGCTAAGTAAAGAGTTAAGTTGAAGTTATGGGGACTAAGTATTCCCAAAGAGACTTAAAATGTTACATTGATTTCCTAGGATCCTTAGGGCAAGTTTTCAGATTAGAACTATAGCTTTCTAAAAGAAGCAAGGAGGGAAACTATGATTTCCAAGATAGCCTTGAGCTAAGTATTTTGAGCACTAATCTCAAACCCACATAATCAGTATGTTTTTAACACATAAGAGACAACATATTTTTGGGAGTAGTATTGAGCACCAATATTGGGGAGAGCTCAGACAACTCACAGTCCCCATAAACCATGTAGCTACCATGGGTAGAAAAGTTCATACTTTTTATATGAACCCTTTTCATAGTAGACTAGTAGATCCATTAGGTAGTTCAGGTCTTATACCTTTGGCCGGGTATAGGATGCACTGGCAGCTTGAGGAGATCGTTGTATCATCACTATAGCTCTTACGTGATGGTTTTCGGTTAGAGAAACTCTGATAGAAGTTATTGTATACTTATTTACATCAATTTACTTCTACTTTTATATAGATACCAGAGTCAATCGTATCTTGTATACATTCATATTTTACAACATGTTTCAGACTAGTTTTCTATATATTGCACTTACATTTAAATTGTGTTATATTGAATAGAGTTAAGTTATTCATGAGTTGAGCAGAACAAGGCAAGTGTTCCTTCTTAATCCTTTTCAAGCTTAAGTGTTATTATCATTCCAACTCGCATACTTGTACATTCAATGTATTGATGCCACTTAGCCTACATCGTAATATGATGCAGACGCAGGTAACTAGAATCAGCATTTGGCGTACCGTTGATACAGTGAGCAACTCAGAGTTAGTTGGTGAGACTCTCTTCATCCCGGAAGGCATCTTTAGCTTTTAGTTTTTTGCTTTATTATTCAATTGTTAACATGAATGGGTGTCCTGTCCCAACATCCATCTTTATTTTAGAGGCTTCATAGATAGAAAGTGTTAGTTTTCTTTTGTCTTTCATTTCACTTGTAAAGACATTGAATTGCCATTTCGGCTAAGTACCATTTTAAAGTTATTTCTTGAGTTATCTCTTGTGTTAAAGTCTTTCATTGAGTTAAGTAAGCCAAACCAAGGGTTCGCTCAAGGCCAACAATGGTCATTGGGTGCGGACAACGTTCATGGTATAGGCTCGGGGCGTGATAGATTTAGTGCTTCGTCGCTAAAAGTATTATATTAACTACAAATAGAAAAATCGTCTCCAAATGCTTAAACATTTGTGACAAATATATTATTTGTAAAAGGACTATTTTTTGTAGTTAAAAGTATGCTTTGTCACCAAAAAATTATTACTACCGATAAAATTATATTGTCCACAATAATTTTACTTCAATCGGTGAAGAAATCATTTGTCTCTAAAGTTATAAGTATTTCGTAGTTGAACAAAATCTAATCTCGTCACTAGTTACTATATTTTATATACAAAAAATTATTTTGTTCTTAAAGGTATTTAGGGTAAAATTTATCATTATAAAAATGGTTTATTTTCCTTATATATATATATATATATATATATATATATATATATACTATCTCAATTTTTTCAACCCATGGCCAGGAGCTCGCACATCATGCTGTCTTTGGATGGGTAGAGTGCTTACCATCATATCTACTCTCTCTTGTCTTTTATTTTGTTTTATTTTGTACTTCATTCACTTTTTTCAAATTTAACTTTCGTAGAAATAATATATTATATGATTATTTATACTCATACACAAATGCATGAATTTAATACCCACAATTCATTCAAATGTGAATTATATTTTAATTAAACTGTGTATTATTTTAAATATCTTTAAATATATATTCAGTATGATTTTGTCATTTTATTTATTTATTTTTGAAAATTTTAAAAATTATTCAGTAAAATTATGAATTTATTTAAAATTAAACTTTCAATTTTGTTTAAAAAATGAATAATCGGTTCAAGTTGAACATCGATACCCATAACTATAATACTTCATCATGATATATTTGAAATCCTAGTTAGTTCATTTCTTTTATTGTGCTTTCATTGTTTAGTTAATTTCAATTTTCACAATGGGAAAAGTTACTAGAAATTAATGAAATATATCACACCTTTGCAAAGTCTAAGTTTGTAATTCGATGTTATCTTTCTACAATTACTCTACGTACGTATGTGGGATTACTATTAAATATGTACATATTTATAGACAGAAGCAAATAGATTGACTTAGTCTATGTATTTTACCAATCACAAATCAATAGACACACGCAAAATTTAGCACAAAGACTTGTGAAATTATTTTTTTACCGTGCTTATCAATGAAAGTGTGTCAAATAAAAAACAAAAGTGCTAAACCAACAACTATTAGTGATCTAGTTGTAGAATCGTGCCCCACTCACAATACTTATAACCTGAATTATCTTTTTCAAATGATGCATTTTATAATTATGTAATGTAAGAAAATTGATGTATTAAACTTTTTCGTTGTTGTTTTAAATATTTTCACTTGCCAATTAACGAACGGACTCTGTCTGTCTATTTCTTATGAAGCACTTATATTATTCATTTTGTAATCTTTCATTTGTAATTATGACAAATTGTAGCAATTTTTTTTTGTATTTAGCTATGATTTTTTTCGTATCAAATAGTTGAATTATTCACTACAAATTTTAAGTTGTCGCTATTTAACACCTTACATATTTTGTGACAAATTTTTTGTTGCCACTAAATCACAGATCGATAACACACAATAAAATATTTGTCATTAATTATTTATATTATTAGTGAAGAAATAAATGTCATATTTAAATCTAAATTTTCATAGCTAAAATTTATAATATTTAACTACTAACTCTAATTTGTCGATATCGTAACAACATACTTGTTTGGATGAAATTTTTCTGTGTCAAAAATTTAATAAATTATAAGACAAAAAATATATTGTCATGAATTAGATACATTATTACTGACGAAATAATGTGTCACCGATAACTTTAAATTCGTGACTAACACTACTTAACAAGTGACGCCAATTAATTTTTTGGTGAGAAAATTTAGTGGAGAAAACTTTGCCACAGATTAATATGTTTCGTCACTAAAAGAATGTGTCTCATATATTTAAGAACAAAAAGTAAATTTTTTCACTAAAAGTGAATAATTAGTGACTAATTTGATGTCGTAGTTTGTCATGAATTATACACAATAATTGTGACCAAATAATGTGTCACTGATAACTTTAAATTTGTGACTAACACAACTTAACAAAATGACTTCAATTAATTTTTTGGTGAGAATCATTAGTGGACAAAACTTTGATATAAATCTTTATGTTTCGTCACTAAAATTATGTGTCTCATATATTTAAGCACGAAAAATAAATTTTTCCCTAAAAGAGAATTAGTGATGAATTTGATGTCCTAGACAATAATTTTGTATCTATATATCGTATTTATCATACTTCACCATAATTTCCATATCAAAACCCTTCCCTATCGATAATCACCCATTTGATTATGTTCTACGAATGTAAAAATGGATTTGGAGATTTAAAATCTTACCTTTAGCCTCATGAATGGTTGAAAACAGTCTAAAAAGTCATGGGTTCATTCCTAAGTTCTCAAGTTCAAAAATTGCAGAATAAATTTTTTTAAAGTTTATTTACGACTTTAAGTCGCATCAGCCCCACCATGGCAGAACCCACCTTGCTACAACGGCCCCAGCCTAGAGACAGAAATCCCACCTCACCGGCTTCCACGGAACCATTAAGCAAATTTCATAATTACAAGACCTCATTTCACAACACACCTTCCACAAACGACATTAAGAAACTACCCATTCACGCTAATTTAAATTCTGGGAGTTCTACTCACCCGATTTCAATTCTGTAAAGTCGTACGGGTTCCTCAACGGCTTATCTATCTACACACGTGATCAAATTCATAATTAGACTACCAATTGCTACAAGAATCCCTTAGACTCGAATGACTGTGATTTTGTCCAAATCTGGACTAGGTTAGAAAATTCACAATTTCTACGAAAAAGGTTTTAAGACCCCAAATTTTTCCTCGTTTGCTTTCTATAACGACGGAACCTAGTTGTTACAATAGATACCAATTTAACCATTTGTAACAAACCTCAAAATGAAATAGGACAAGCTATAGCTTCACATATTTTTCATAAGCAAATAAAGTGTTAAACTAATGAAGAATAACCTTAGAGGTCAATTTTAAAGTGTTTAGAAGTCGAACATTAAAGAAGGACCAAGACGTTCAAAAACTAGTCTTGTGTGTGATAGTGTGCCTTTGCATGTTTTATGTATTTTAATGTGTCGTTTGATGTCTGAAATGAGTTAAAGGGACCCTACCATCTAAATGGTCATGATTAGGGTTGAAACATCCGGGTACAACTCCCCAAGAACCACCCTAAGTTTCCTTGAGGAGGACCCAAATGTTGGCCATGAAGCTGCCAAACCAGCCCCAATCGACGACCCTAATGACGCCTGATAGATCAATTGATGCCCCATCAAAAGGGGGCGTGGCTCCACACTTAGTCATGGGATCTTATACCCCAAATGATGTCTCTTTGACCAAAAAGACGGCCAGCAGTACGACCCCGTCAACCCATCCACGTTCTGTGGATTGGGGGCGTCGTTTGGCACCTCCAAATTTGTAGAGTTTTGACCAAAATATGGGTGAATTGGTAAATTCATCCCACATCCTAATTAAGTCCTAGATGGTTATTTTAGGTGTTTTAAAGTATTTTAAGTTAATTTATACACCTAGACCTAATTTTAGACATCTCTTTTAAATATCAAAATCCCATTCCAAGTAAAACTTGCTCAAGACTCCATGGAAGCTTGAAGTGACGACAAAGCTAGGATTGAAGAATTCCCTTGATTCCTCCATCAAATTTCTGTGGGTTATATACTAATAAGGTATGTTAATTCAACCTTGATTATTCTCTATTTCAAGGAGCCAATCCAAAGGCTTTTCAAAACATTTCGAAATACTAAAATTCCTATTTCAAATTCTAAGCATGGGTTCTTGCATTAAAAGGTTTTAATGGATGAATTATGATGTTTTCAATGTTAATTGATGGTTTTATCATAAAATAACTCCATAGACCCATGATCATCCTAATTCTCTAATTTTGGCTTATGAAGTGGGTTTGATGAATGTGATTGGATATTGTTAGAATTGTATTAATACTAAGTTGTACTGTGTTTATCTACTGCCATTTATTTCTAATTATGAGAATTGTTGGAGAATTGAGAAAAGGTGATCAAGGCATGGATGAAGGGTAAGTTGATCTAAATTGTCTAGTTCTTATTTAATTGATCTTCTGTGGTATGGTCCACTTATGGTGGTGGTGTTTACTTGCTGTGTAACATCTCGTAATCCGAAATAGCTAGGATTAAACCAAGAAACCAAGAATAGTTATTTTTGGAAAGAATAGGAAAAATATAGAAAATTTCCCATGTTTTAAAAAAATGAGTTTTGGTCATTTTCAAACGACAATAACTTCTAGCTCAGGGGGAGTTAGCTGCAGTTCTTTATAGGGATGGAAATCTCTTGTGGATATATTTCCAACAGCACCGAGTTTGATCATTTTCAATGTTGTATGAGGGAGATATGTCTTTTGGAAGTTGGGATGTTGGACTGAGGAAAGTCCAATCCGGAATTTGGTAAGGTTAAAGTTGTATTTTCACCCTACTATTTCCTAATTTGTTTTAAGGGTTTAAAACCAAGTTTTAGTTCAGATTAGAAAAATACTTTTTTACGCTTAGGGTTTGGGAGAAAAGAGAAGAGAAGAAGGAGAAGGGAGAAAGAGCACGATTTCCCCAAAAACACCAAGAGATTCCATAGAATCCGTCGGGGGGTGATCACTATTCAGGTATGTGAGCTCTTTCTGTGTTGGGTTCCTTTACCCACACGGAAACATGTTTAATTCAGTGAATTTTGAATAGATTGATTGATTGATGAATATTGAAGTTCTTGATGAACAATTGTTGAATTCTTGTTGGTTGAGTTGTAGCATACCATTAGTTGTTTTGATTCGTGTTTTCGGGATTTTTTACGAGTCTAAACTATTGTGTATTTAGTTATTTAGTGATTTTAAGTGTTTTTTGGTGAGATCCATGGAAGTTTGAAATGTCTAAAGATGCAAAATGGAGAAGAAAAGTCGAAAGTCCCGTCTGACAAGTCCTGGGGAACCGCGCCTTCTAGAGCCCCTCAGGGCAGGCTCTATCTGACAAGCCCTGGAGCGCCACGCCTCCATAAAGCCTCACACCAGAGTTTGTCTGACAGGCTCTAGCACTCCGCGCCTCTCAGAGAGCAAAGGTCACCCAGAGCTCCCATTTTTCCCTATCTTTTGATACTAGTTCTTAAGTGATGTACCCACGTTCCTTGGTTGATTCCAACACTCTAAGGTACATCTAAAAATCATGAAATGAGTTTCAGCATGCTTCAGAAGGTTTTCTTTATATTGCACATCACTTTTAAATTGCATTATAATGAAATGAGTAGTTATTCATGAGTTGAGCAGAGCCAAGGTAAGTGTTCTTCCTTACTCATTTTCAAGCCTAAGTGTGGTTTTTAGCATTCCAACTCGCATACTCCTACATTCAATGTACTGATGTCAGTGGGCATGCATCGTCTTACGATGCATACGCAGGTAACCAGGATCAACATCTAGTGTCTCGTTGATCCAGATCGAGCATTTAGAGTCAGTGGTGATCCTTCTTGCATTCCGGATGATCCTTTTATAAGCTTTCCAGTCTTCCAATTTCAGAATGTTGTGGGGTATGTCCCAACATTCATCATAGTATGTTTAGAGGCTTCATAAACATATAGTCAGTTAGTTTAGTTTAGTCTCTATTATTTTAGATATTATATTCGAGACTTAAGTTTCATTTTGGCCAAGATAAACAATTAAAGTAGTTCTCATGAGAATGTTTCCAGCTTTGTGATTGAGTTAATTCTTCTGCTAAGTTAAGTAATTCAGGCCAAGGGTTTGCTCAAGGCCAGCAATGTTTGTTGGGTGCTGGCCACGTCCAGGGTATAGGCTCCGGGACTAACATGATGTATATGAATGTATATGTGAATTGTTATTATGGCCTTGAAGGCATTGAATGTGAAGTAAAGAGATGTTATGGAGTATAGGCATATGGATGTTTTATGAAGTTATGAACGTGTATATTAAAGATATTATGTTTAATTGAGTATAATGTGAATGTGAAGTAAGTTTGTGTGTAAATTATGATGAATGTGGTATGATCATGTTTAGAAGTAAATGTTATGAATGATAGTGGTTATGTGAAAGGTTTTCTCACATATTATCTCGCATACACAATGAATGAATGAAGCTAATAAAAATGTAATGAATAAGAGTCCATTGAGAAGTTTTCTCAAATTTCCCAACTACTCTAATGAACGAATGGGGGATTTTTGGGTGGACACTCTTCGTGAGTTGAGATGTAGTGTCTAGTAGCAACCTCACTATTCCTAAGAGCTTTCCAGTGAATGAATGATAGGTTGGAGGTTGGATACTCTTCCTGAGTTGAGATGTAGTAAGCAAAAGTAACCTCTAGAGATGAGTACTATTCTTTAGTTGAGATGTTGTACTTAGTAGCAATCTCTTAATCTATACTTAATGAATGTCTAAACTCCATGGGGTCTTATTCTTAGCACAGAGATGATTTGAAAAAGGGGTGGATACTCTTCGTGAGTTGAGATGCAATATCCAATATATCTCTTGAGATAGGTACTCTTTGTTAGTTGAGATATAGTACTTAGAAGCAATCTCCTTATCCCTCAAATATGCGCCCGCATAGGACTTGCTATTGGTGTTCCATGTAAAGGCTAACCGAATGACCCTATCTTAGGCAAGTAGTGATCCCTCATCCAATAGGGGTTAATACCGGGATTCCATGTCAAGCTCTGATGGTCTATGTCAGTTAAAGCTCTCCCCCACAAATGAATGTAATGAACTAGGTCTTCCTAAGTGTGTACTACTTAGGGTAGGTGGTGGAATGGTACGCCATCTATGCATTGCACAAGTAGACATTTGGAGGGAGTCTTGGTGTGTCCTTTGTAATGTTAATGAATGAATGGGTTCTATATAATGTTTATGAAGCATGTCGACTTTATGTCTATTATTAATGAAGAATGTTGATCTTGTGTATAATGTTGATGAATGCTATGTAAATGATGGAATGGGTTGTGCCTAGTCTAGGGTGATTCCTAAGGAGCATTAAGTGGAAGTAATAATATGGGATGTTACTTTCACATTGCACCAGTGTAAGTTGGAGTTGTCTTAGGGGATAGTCCTTGTGTGAAATATGTTTTTGAGGACATGAAATATGTTTCTAGTTTTATTTTTTTCATTAAAGACATTGTATATGACTCTGTATCTGTCTTTCAATGTAAAGGGTCTTGATTACGCACTACTTTTCATACCCATGTGATAAATGAAAGTTAAGAGGCTTGTACAAGACCTCCGAGAGGTCAAGTATGCTGTGTGACGCCTAGGGGTACTCTTGGGTCGTTACACCATCACTCGTCCCCTAGAGACAAACTTTAGAAAAATAAGATAAAAAAGAAATAGAGTAGTAACTGAATCGACGAACAATTAGGGATACTTTTCTCACATGTGCTTCTTGGCCTTCCAAATAGCTTCCTTAACTGGAGGATGCTTCTATTGAACCTTCACCGACTCAATCTCCTTGGCTCTCTACTTACGCACATCATGATCAAGAATTGCAATCGGTTCCTCCTCATATAGGAGGTCCTTGTCTAAAATAATTGAGTTTTATTTAATGATGTAATACGCGTCACCATGATATCTCTTCAGCATAGACATATGAAACTCTGGGTGAACACCCGATAGGTTGTGAGGTAAATACAATCTATAGCAACTATCCCTACACATTCAAGAACCTTAAAGGGTCCAATATATCACTGACGTAGCTTACCTTTCTTGCCAAATCTCATCACCCCTTTAATAGGTGATATCTTAAGAAGAACATTCTCACCTATCTAAAATGTCATTCCTTTTACCTTATTATACTCATACTTCTTTTGTCTACTTCCGCTGTTAGAATTTTAGCTTGAATACACTATTTCATGGAGCCATCTTGAAGTTTCTACAACGTTAAACCGTCACTAGTAAATCAGCCATAAAGTTTTGTTCCAAACTAAGTTTGATGTATACTTGGTGGAGTTGAAAAGAAAACTGCTAGACTTTTCATTTGGTAGGTTCTTCGTCACTTAATCTTCATATGCAAAGAGATATGGTCGATTGAAGTTTACCCTTATAAGGACTCTTTCAAAAATTTAGCCGATTTAAATGTTTTGAACCTTGCTTTGTGTTAGAGGTCCCTTGTGACCCTAAATCGCTAATGATACCCTAGCTACACTTGTTAAAGGACCTTTAAACAGATGATCAAGTAGGACATCATCTAGTTTAAGATCTTATACTTATGGTGAATGATTCAGAATCCAAGAGTAGAGTTATCCGGTGTTACACCATACTGTTGTTTCTCTAGAATGTGACACTAGGAACAACCTCATTAGGTTTGTAGGTAATTAATATTGGGTGTCTCAAGAGAATAGAAATCGCCCATAATTTCATTAAATTCTAATTGAGATCACCACCAGTTATAACTCTTAATAGACCCTTAAAGATGAGAAGCTCGATTATGGTACTAATATTAATAATGATCTAACTCCTCTCATTGATAATAATTTTTTGTTGCTCTACTCTCAATTTTTTTCCTAATTAATTCTAGTTGTTTATAATTTGAGTCAATAACTTGTGCTTTATAACCATCTAAAGCTAACAAAATAATTCTTCGTAATAGTGTTATTGGAAGCATTATTTGAACATTGTTTGTACTAATCCCTTTTGAGAAGATATATTCTATATTATCTTTGACGCAACACGAGATTATTTTACAAAGTGTTTTGTGTTCGTCATGCATCAAGAAAATTATTGGAAATTATATGATCTATATCATTATAAATTTCATAAATATATATCACAAATAAATAACTTGACTTTAACCGAATTTCAACTCAAATAGTATGTATTAAGCTATAAATCATAGGATCTTAAGTGTTTAAAAGGTATAGTGTATCTAAAGCGAGCTTAAGTGTTTAAAAGGTGTAGTGTATCTAAAGTAGATTTTTTGAAGTAAGCAAATATGAGATACTTAATGTTCAACATTAAATTTTTGACTATTGATAATCTCAAAAAAAGACAACAATTAAATTGTAGCTTAACGTGTTAGTTATGTTCACATAAAAAGGGAAATTATGATAAATTGTCATTTTATCTACATCCTAAAGAAATTCACCACATTTCAAATTTTTTTGAAAAAGTCCAAATATGAGGAATATAATTATCATTCTTTCAAAAGAGCATATTCAACATAAATGATTACATTAATTGTAACCTCATCTGTATTCAATTTATTTTCTCTCTTTCAATATTTATTATATATATAGGGGTGTCAAAAACGAACACAAACATATATAACCCGCCCAGAATTTTAATGGTTGGACTCAAGATAATTTGAATTGGGTTCAACCTCAACCCATTTAACCCATAAGAAGAGAATTTTAAATTAAGCCCAATTCATATCCAATTTTTACTTGTTTTAGAACTTTTTATAGGATATGTTCTTATATTAAAGATATGAATTATTATCTATTTAATATCTTTTAGGATTTATCTATCCATTTGTTACTTTTTTAAACAAAAAATTCATGAGTGAAAATTTAAATTGTGATTATAAAAGTTAAATATCAATATGTTAAATTATAGAGATTAATCGGGTCAAATTGGATGGGTCAAGACCCAACACATTTTTAGCCCACTTGAGGCCAACCCATTTGAGGCCAAAGTAAACTTGGGCGTGTCAAGATCCAACCCGATTTCTATTCAACCCATTGAAATATTTCCAATTTCAACCCAACATGCCCATTTAAAACCCCTTTATATAGACTCACCCCTCAACCCATCTTCTTCTCATTCTTGAGATTTATGTTGAATAAATTTCATTTCCTTACATCTTCATGTATATATATATATATATATATATATATATATGGCTTCCTCAGATCTAGAAATAAAAACTTGTCGTGAAATAGTTCCATATGTGCCAATAACTAGTGGTGCTCCAGTTGTGGTACATTTCCGTTTAACTATAATACTCACTCAATAGTTTTTTTATTTGTTCTTTGAGATGCATGAATCGTTGAGCAATCTCTGTGTTAGGTTTTTTAGATTTACTTTTTTTGAAGATACGAAAGTTCTTACTATAATTTTAAGAGGACTATTAATTAATTCTTATGTTTTCCTTAATATTTTCTTACCTGATTTTTTTTTTATTGTAAGTTGCTAAAACATTTTAGTATTGACAATTGAGAAAGAAAAAGAGTTTATGAAATTTGAGATAACACTTTTTATTTCATCAATTTATTTAAATGATTCAAAACTAGAGAATACGTTCAATTGGAATCTTTTTGTTTTTTACTTTTTTCTTTTAAGATAATGAAAACTTATGTGCATTCTTTACAGGTTCTACAAAATCAAATCGATAACACAAATTTCACACTAGAACCCACTCCTATATCAAGTCAGCCAATACAAGTAAGAGTTTTACAACTTTATTCACTATTTATTATCATGTCGGTTGCTTTAATTTTCTGATAATATCTTTTGTTTCTAGTTCCTCTTCCTCCCTAGTTAGGAAATATGGGCATTTAGTAACACTGAATGTTTGTGGCATTTGGTCTTTGTCTACATATATTTTTTTTTTTTTAAAAAAAAAATTAAAGGAAGAAATTGCATTATATACTCGATTATACATACCCTTAAGCTGTGTGAAAAAGGGTCAAATACACCCCTTTATAGATTTTGTTTCACCAGGAATGAAAGATTTTATTTAGATTTTTAGTTACCTCAGTCGAAAAGGGTATAGCTATTCATTTGTGTAAAGATAGGAGTATATATTTGTGCTTGTTTATAAACAGTGGGGTATATCAATATTAATTCACAATATTGAGGGTATATCAAGCTTTTTAACCAAAATTTATATTAATGAATTCGGGATTATTAAAGTGTATTGACATAAAAAATATTTGCTCACATCTAAATGTATATCATGGATTTGATTTTAATACTTATGCAAAACAAAAAGAATAAAATTAACTGATAGTCTAATAAACTAAGTTCTCGTATACTTATTTGTTAACAAAAAGATACTATTCGAGCATATAGAATAGCTTTTATATATATATAAATATGGTCTCTTTTGTTCTGTATTGAGAATAATTTGTATTGCAAAATTATTTAGTTTTCCGAAACATGATTGTGAAAGTGAGGAGGAGATATCTAGTATGTTTTATTTGACATGAAAATAAAAAATTCTATGTGTAAAAAGAATAAAATATTGACACACTTGAACTTAATTGCAATTCTACCATTTCATTCGATTCTCTTAGTTTGTTTTTAAGCAAAAATCTTTCTCTATTAATTAGATATATGTAACCTTGATTTTTACTTCTGCTTCTGAAAAAGGATACATTTAAATAATTTAAAATAATATAACTATATATTGTTAGTTTTTTAATTTTTAGTACTTAAACTTTAACGTATTTTCTTATTTGCAGAATGATGTTGAAGAAATCATAGTACCCCCAACGATTGGGTAGGAAGAAGAGAAGTCTAGTTACTACAAAAGCCATAGAAAATACTTTGGTTGACTTTGTAATTGTACCTTCTGAAGGTGCACCAAACCTTCGTACTATTCAACTAAAAAAGGTTAGTACATTTGACTAGTAAGACATTATTTGAAAAGACACTAATATTGTTAGACATTTCTACATGAGCATCATTTGTTTGACTATTTTATTATTACTATGGTGAAATTTTATAAAAAAAACACGTATAATATACCATAACATGAAAAATCAGTTAAAAAAAACATGATATCATAGTAAAATGTTGTAAATCGATTCTTTAGTAAATGGAGAGGCCCAACTATTTTAATATTTCATTATGTAATTAAATAATAGAATGAAGACAAGGCAAGTGATTCGTTCGTACTTAATAGCAAATATTATGATATGCTACATGGATGGAAAGCTGAAAGGAAACAACGTCAAAATGGAAGATGTGAGACGGATAAGTTATGTTATAATTGTTTTCCTTTTATTTGAATATTCAGTCTTGCTACTTTCCTAAAGTACACTCCCATTTATTAATTTTTCTAACTACATTTACTATTTAGGATTAAGGTTGTAGATGAACCTTCAACATTTAATATTTTTTTGTGTCATTCTTTACAATTGAGACTTAATGATAGTCATTCGCAATCGAATTAGAATTTAATTGCACTTGATTTTCTTTTCTCCGGTCTTTAAACAAAAATGATTAAGGTATCATTTGTTTTGTATTTTTCAAAAAATATCAATAGTGGTTTTGGTGATTTTAATTATCACTTATTTGGTAAGATTATTTTTCTATTTCCTTGAAATGTATTTTCTATATGAAAATTAAGGAAATCCGTCTTTAATTGCAGTTTTACTTCCATGAGAGCAAGCATAGTATGTGTCGATCTATTGGGAATGTAAGACGATATATCTTCAAAGGTTTTGAAAACTTGAAAGTAGAAGTTCATCCAGAAACCAATGTAGTAATCGAGTCAATGGTAAGTTATTACATTAATGATATTTACACAACGGTAACTACAACCCTCTTGTTAAGGGATCATGACAATTGCATTATTTTTACAAAAAATTCTTATTAAGTTGAAGGTTGGAGTTATAGAAAAGAAATCGAAGAAAAGAAAAGCAGAATATTCAAACTCTGAGAGGGAATCTGCAATAGAGAAGAGCAAAAGAAATGGATGCCACAATCTAGACAAAAGTGAGACTCCAAAGTTTCTTGATGATATTTGGAACAAGCTTATGAACATGGATGAACTACAAAAAAAAACAGATAACTCTTTTTAAGACAACTATTACTAATTGTGGCTATAAATAATACACCACTGAAAATCAAATAGATATTCGCGCACACAACTTTTGTTGCTAAACATAAAAGTCGCAGTGCATCCTATTTAATGAAGGTTGTTTCTTTATATTCATTTTATCAATGGGTCATTGCATTTACAAATATAAGTATTTAAGTTCATAATTCCATCAAAAAAATGAAGTAGACAAAATAGTGCATGAGAGTATTTATGAAAAGGAGATTGGTCCATGAACGCATAAATACTCTCATTGATGAAGAAAATGGGGGAACAAGATGGCGACAAAGAAAAAATGATTTAAAGCTTGAACAAAAAAGAGAGGGAAGAGTTGGCTATATGATGTTCACATTATGAAGATCTCTAGGCAAACCCTTAACTAATACATTCTACAAGCTCACATGAGTTCTTTAATTAGTACTTGCACATTCACTGTTATTTACTTTTGTTTTTAACCGATAGAACATGAATATTTTTCATTATTTTCTATGTTCAATTTAGATCTTACGTAATGATCAAATGATTAGTTTCATCTTGATATAAAAACTAGTTTAACGTATGGTTCGGATTTTATTTCATATTTATATAAAAATCATTTTAACGTATGTGTTTCTATTTATGTCTATGTCACTTAAATTTCATATCTTTTTATTTGCGGAAAGATTTTTACAATGTCTATCAAAAACACCAATTCTCCTTCCTACTCTGAGGCAAGTAAATCTTTTTTTAATATTCGTAATTTGGACTTCAATTTTAAACTTTTGTGAAAGTTCCTTTAGTCATAAACTTTATTGATATGTTATTTTATCCATAAGAGGTTGAAATTGGACCTACATTATGACAAAAAGTCTACTTTACGTACTTCTATTTAGTTAGAAATTTTAAAGAGTGATTCAAAACGATCAGTTGAATTGGGATATTGGTAGTTTAGTAGATCTAGTCTTTTGGTCTTTGTTAATTCCCTATATTTACTCAACTTCTATTTGTGTTGCTGCATAGTTTGTTACACGAACTATATTTTTGGATTAGTTGTTTATATATTAGTATATACTACTATAAATCATGTGAAATATTTTGTTATTTACGTAAATGTGTGAAAACAATATGCAAAACGGAAGCATACTAGAATCATACTACTTACCTGAATAATAAACAACATATAGTTTAATCTAGAACATATATATCAATCATTCTAGATCACATAAGATATTTCAAATTTAATTCAAGGATTACATCTTCAAGCGTGAGAAGATACCTTCAATCAAATCCACAAGATATAACCTTCAAATGAATCGCCAAGCTAGTCCACAAATTGAACGGTAGTTCTACCGTCTTCTACAACGATCCCAAGTTTACTTTCGAACTCTCTCAATACTTGGGTGTCAAGTATCATATCCAAAACATTACTTATTTCAAGGTTTAAAAGAACTCCATTTTTACAGATTTGTTCCTAGTCCAAGGAGAAGGAATACCATGTATTTCCTTAAAATAGAAAGACATGTACATCTCCCTTTCTTTACAAAAGAAAAATACATGTCTTCTCCCTATCTTTAGAATAGAAAAAGTGATATAAATATCCCTTTCCTCTTGAATAGAGCAAGATACATATTTCTCCCTTTACATAGAATAAAAATAGATACATAATCTTCCGTTTTCCCTTTAGAATAAATTCTGACATCTAGATTAATATAGGCATGATGGGACCACATAATTAATTACTGAGACTTTCTATTATGGAAATAATTCCAAATAATTCATTTGAATTTCTTCCTATAATAAATTAAAAATAATTCAACTACAAATTCATAATTACACTCTTTATTTATATTTGGAAATTACCCATTGAACACATATGTAATTCCCCATCTAACGAATATAGATACAAATTAACCGACGAACTTCATTAAATGCTCAATTTACTTTCGAGCACTGCTTAATTTATTTCATGTGTTGGATTCATATATCCACTTGCAAGGTTTGACAAGATGAAAAGTTTTAAGCTTCTCAAAAAGTAATATCATCAATTTCTATATCGAGACGTGGATTCCGTCAACTAACTTATTGTTTCACCAATATATATTATCATCTAATCCAATCTATGGGGCAAATTTTAGAGCTAAGACTTAAACCATCCTTCGTAGTGAGTGAGTTTTGCCACGGAACTTAAAATTTCTTAAGTATTAAGATCATTAGGTAGCACCTTGAGTTTCAAAAAGAACAAAATTAAAAATAGGAAAAATCTTAAATTTGTAGAGTTATGCTAAGTATGAGTTTTGGGTGAACTTCAAATGACCATGAATCCCAGCACATGATGACTTAGGTGTGATACAACATACCTTAGGAAAGAACTTTGAAAATATATTTCCAACGCCACCAAGTTTGCTACGTTTTGAGTTTGGATGAATGAGATATGACCTTTTGAAGTTAGGTTGTCCAGTTAAGGAAAGTTGGTCGAAAATAATGAGGGTATTTTGGTCCAATCTGTCACGACTCGGATTCTGGAATCCGAATTGCAACCGGCGTCGTTGACCTCTCAGAGGTCGCAGACAAGCCTCTTCTTGCATTCATAACATTCATATGGTTAATTTTAGCGGAAAATTTAAAACTTTTTGTTTATAGTTGAAGTATACATATACTTCATATAAACGCATATCTTTAAGGAAGTTCATTGCTCATACATCAACTATCTAATTATAAGATCATGCAAATCGAAAGAAATGGAATCTCATGTCATAAGTAATACTTGCCAAAATGGCATCATTACAAGCGTCTGAATAAAATAGGAAAAAAACACTAGTGGAACCTACTCCACTAGTCCAAACCTACTACTAAGCAAGAAATATAAAGGCAGGCATCCCCAAATGCATGAGGACCTACCAAGTTCGGATGAAATCTCTGAGTCCGAACAGCTGCAATGATACCCTCAACGTCCACCTGAGCCTGCAACTAAAATAGTAATATTATATGGAATTAGTACACACTTGTACTACGTATGGGTACATGCAACAACACATAACTAATGCATGAACAAGGATGGCTCTTCCTAATCAACATGCTTTCTTAGAAGGTCAAGTCTCTTGACTTTGACTATTTCATAATAGGAAGGTCATGCCATGAATATGTCACACATCATACAGACATAGGTTCACATAATATACATTTCATGTTTCATATAGTGTACATTTCATAGCTATGAGACCATGGAATCATGGACATAGCATTAAGACATCTCAAGTGAGGGCCCAACATATGGGATCTCAATTTGAGGGTCTCCTTTAGCAAACACAGAGCCTGCTTCATTCATTCATTTGTACTTCACATTATTCATTTCATTCATTTATAGGCTGATGTGAACACCAGCTATACCTAGGATAAAGTTTAAGACTCTCATCGGGATCATCAAGTGCAATGACCAAGAATGACCTAATGTCAATACTTGAGTCCGGTCTTACCTCCTCATTGTATTGCACCAACACCTTCGGTATCGTTCATTTCATTATCTTTCATACTTTGAGGAACTTCAACCTTAACCGACATAGATCATGTGAGCATCATGAAATCCGGTGTCTTCCCCACACCGAACTGAGGTAGAGTCACTGGCCAAAGTGAAACCAAAACATGCTAGCTTTATGGGTTCAAACCAAGCTAGTTCCCTATGTTGGCAACATAGTTCAAAGACTAGGAGATTTAAGGAGACCCATACCCACCTTGGTGGACAGTCTCATCTCATGAGATTTATGTGAACCTCCGCCCTTCCCGAAGGAAGGCATCACCACTCATAGCTAGCCTATTGGTGCTTAGTTTAAAGTTCCTATTTATATTCAACTCATACATCATCGAAGCTTGCTTCTTAGCATGAGGTATTCATAGCTCATTAGATGATTTCACATCTCTTCTTTAGTAGTAAGTGTGAATTGTCCTTACACTTACATATAGAATGTGATTGAGACTTGTCTCTTAATGTTCAACACTCTCTTAGGTGAGTACTTTTGGTGACCTTTACTTAGGTTTGGTTGAGACTTGTCTCACCATTCATCTTAGCCTCTTATCATGTTGTCACTATTTTCATTAGCATCATAGTATAATATAATTACTCACCTCATTACGTGAATGTTCATTTAATAATCTTACCATTAACTCATGGTCTTACCCTATTCGGGTTACTCATAATTGACTAAGTGTTTCATGACAATCTAATTATATGTTGTGTAAGACTTATACATTTTACACATGCAGCCAAGGGTCCCAAGTTCAATCCCTTGTGGCTGCATTTTATTTAATCATATGTGAGACTTATGTGTCTCCCAATTTCGTCCAAGAGGACCTATGTTCGAATCCCTTGGGCAGCACCTTATTTTAATTATTTAAAGTGTTAAGTGTCTCCATAAATTCGGCCAAGAGGACCCATGATCGAATTCCTTGGGCAGCACCTTATTTTTAATTATTTAGAGTGCTAAGTGTCTTCCTAAATTCGGCCAAGAGGATCTGGGATCGAATCCCAGTGGCCTCATCTTTTTATTACTTTATTTTGGTGTGAGATTTATGTATCTCACACCATTGGCCAAGGAGCCAAGTTCGAATCCCCCCTCCCTCACTATTTTCCTTTTTTTTCTTTTAATTCCAGACTTCTTCAACCTGCCAAAGTTCGAATCCCCTCTCTCACCCTATTTTCTTTTCTTTTATTTTAATGTTTAATCTCTTAGTATTAGGACCTTAAGGTCATCGATTCACCCCAATTTGCAGCATTTATTTTCCTTCATTCATACTAGTGAGTAGCCAAAACCATGTTCCATTAACACATAATTTTAACTCACTTTCTTAAACTTAGCCTAGGCATTTAACTCACAGTTTTACATATACCTTTAATCAATTCATTAAAGACCTTATTGTCACTTTCTTGTTCATGAACATCACGATTCTTTTTGCACGTTAAGCATACAACATTTCGTATCACATGATTTACTATTTTCTTCAAGTAAACCGTAGAATTATACTTACGGAAAAACAGCATGATAGTTCACATATAATATTCATCATTTGGACGTACATAAAAGTTCATAAACAGTCCAAAACACACAATTTGAACACAATAACAATCATTCCAAAAATCGTCTACCAGAAGTCATACCAACGCATGCAACAATTCGTTCATAGGATCTAATGACAGGGGCATGCAACGGGGAACAACCTTAGTTTTTCAATTAAACTTTGAACTGAACCTTAGGGGACTCTTGGGAAAGGGACCAAGAGAGAAGAAACCCATACCTTTTCAGCCTTGAAAACCAGCCACAACCACACGCCCCAGCCCACACACAAATCTTTCTTCCGAGCTTTGATTCTTGTTTGGAAGTGGAGTTCTTTACTTAAAACACTTTGGCGTACGAATTCTCCTCTCTTTTTTTTTGATGGATGCAGCCAAGAACACTTTTAGAATAGTGATTTTTACGTTTATATTCTGTTTTTGAAGTGTGGGATAAAGCTGAAAACGTTTTTAGGAGTAAATTAAAGAATTAAGAGTGGGCAAGAAGCACACTCCTAGTGGGAGTTGTGCGCCCCTTTTTGTGGGAATTGTTGTTGACTTATTCAACACAATTTTAATTATAAAAATCAGATTATAATTATATATTAAGTTATTATAATGCCCCTCCTTATTTTCTCTAATTTTTAATCCTTTAATTCTGCCTCATTATGCTTCCAACTCGGCTCGAACCCGAGTTGTGGAGGTCCGGTCAAACTCAGGTTTGACCACTGATATTTAACCCATTTTGACTAATTAATCACTTATTTAATTAATTAAATATCAGCCTAGGGTAATTACCGTACTACCCTTAGCCCCAAAATTACCTTTATACCCCTAGAACCCTTAAAACCTAGGACTAACCCTCTAAGTCCGGTTAAGACTCATCCGGGTGAATCCTAGTATTCGGGTACACTACATGGCTGGAACCAACTCTGACTAGCTCAAATAACTCACCAAGTTGGTTGGCTTGGCTGGTGCATAGGTTCAGAGGTCTGGTTCCACGCGCATCAATCCGTGTGAACCAGGTCTAACCTAAGCATTCTATGTACGTTTAGGCCTTACTTAGCATAGTCGTTTTTGGGTTGTTACATTATCCCCCGCTTAGGAACATTCGTCCCCGAATGACACTACTTTTTACTAGCAACAAGCGAGTTATCCATAGAACATATGCATACATAAGCAATTCAATACTTTTCATTGGTGAATATTTGATTCACCTATTAGCATGGTGGTGCACATCTTTGAAACCTACTAGCAGTTTCACATTAATAGACTGAGGAAACTATTTCCTAACAAGTCTCATCAAAGCATACAACACAAGTAAACAGATAAGTCACACAAATCAGCAACCAACATGATAACTCAAACATATTAACCTCATACTAGTGCATAAACACCATACACAGTCAAATACATGAAAGACTAATTAAGGCAACGCACCCGAGACTTCACCAGAAGTTCCTTCCCCTACACCCCTAGACTTGAGTGCGAAGAATCGTTGCCTCCTTGGAGCCTCTTTACTTGGAGCATTAGGCTAAACTTTCTCATTCCCTTTTTCTTGACTTCTCCTATTCAGAAAATCCTTCATCATGTGACCCGGTTTACCACAACTGTAACAAGCGTTAGAGCCCATCATACACTCTCCTCCATGCAGTTTGCCACACTTCCTACACGGTGGCCTCTCCTGAGGCGTATCTACTTCATTGTTCCTCTTAACTCTGGGATCGTAATCCCTATCATAGCGACCCTTGGATGAACTTGACTCCCTTTGGTGGGAGAGTCCCTTCTTAAACCTGGGCTTATCCCTGATTTCAGTACTACTCTTCTTTGAAAAATTCTCCTCAACTTGCCTTGACCTGTTCCCTGCCCTAGTGTGCCTCCTCTTCCTGCTTTCCTCCACTTGCTGGGCATGCACCATCAACCTACCCAGATCCATGTTATCATGTAACATGGCTGCCCGACAATCTTCCACTAGATCTTCCGACATGCCAGTCACAAACCTGCTCATTTCATCCCTGCTATTTGCCACCAGACAAGAAGCATACTTTGAGAGTTTAACGAATTTCAAGGAATACTCCTTGACTGACATACCTCCCTGTCTCAGGTTGATGAACTCTTCAACCTTGGATTCTCGTTGCTCTCTAGGGAAGAATCTCTCCAGAAATGCAGTCTTGAGAGCATCCCAAGTGATGGGAACATCTCCACGTCCTCGGCTATCATCCCACATACGGTACCAAATCTATGACACATCCTTGAGTTGATATGCAGTCAACTCAGCCTTCGCCTCCTCATCTACTCACATGGAACAAAGCATCTTGTGGACCTCATCCACGAACTCCTGGGGATCCTCATGGGTCTTGGATCCGTGGTTAACTAGGGGGTTCATTCTGGTGAAGTCCCTCAGCCTGCTAGCCATGGTGCCAGCATGAGGATTTTCTCTGGGAGCACCCTCTCTAGCGGCTTGAGCCGTAATGGCTTGATCCTGAGTAGTGATGGCCTGTGCCATCTGTAGCAAGGCATTCCTCACTTCTCAATCTGTCAAACCAGCTGGATTGACAGGCACCTAATCAGCAACAATTGGGGCTTGAGGAGGAATTTGATTTCCTCCAGCAGCTGCCTCACCTACCCTCCTGCCTGCATTTCTCCTCGTATTCATTATCTACACGTAGATACATGAAGAGAGTTAGATTCTTAATGACACAATCATGTCACAATTCCACATAGAACGATAGAGAGAAGAAGAAGGGAAAATTTCTTAAGCATTATGCAGTCTCTAGTTCATGATAGTGGTGCAGTTCACTACCATAACTTAGAAACTACTTAACGTGGTTGATATGAGCCTGATGTCTTGGAAATTTAACCTAATGCTTTGATACCAAGTTTGTCACGACTCAGATTCTGGAATCCGAATTGCAACCGGCGTCGTTGACCTCTCAGAGGTCGCAGACAAGCCTCTTCTTGCATTCATCACATTCATACGGTTAATTTTAGCGGAAAATTTAAAACTTTTTGTTTATAGTTGAAGTATACATAGACTTCATATAAACACATATATTTAAGGAAGTTCATTGCTCATACATCAACCATCTAATTATAAGATCATGCAAATTGAAAGAAATGGAATCTCATGTCATAAGTAATACTTGCCAAAACGGCATCATTACAAGGGTCTGAATAAAATAGGAAAGAAACACTAGTGGAACCTACCCTACTAGTTCAAACCTACTACTAATCAAGAAATATAAAGGCAGGCATCCTCGAATGCATGAGGACCTACCAAGTCCGGATGAAATCTCTAAGTCCAAAAAGCTGCAATGTTACCCTCAACGTCCACCTGAGCCTGCACCTAAAATAGTAATATTGTATGGAACTAGTACACACTTGTACTAAGTATGGTTACATGCAACAACACATAACGGTAATGTATGAACAAGGATGGCTCTTCCTAATCAACATGATTTCTTAGAAGGTCAAGTCTCTTGACTTTGACTATTTCGTAATACGAAGGTCATGCCATGAATATGTCAGACATCATACACACATAGGTAAACATAATATACATTTCATGTTTCATATAGTATACATTTCATATCCATGAGACCTTGGAGTCATGGACGCTAATTAAGACATCTCAAGTGAGGGCCCAACATATGGGATCTCAATCTGAGGGTCTCCTTTAGCAAACACAAAGCCTACTTCATTCATTCATTTGTACTTAGCATTATTCATTTCATTCATTCATAGGCTGATGTGAACACCAGCTATACCTAAGATAAAGTTTAAGACTCTCATCGGGATCATGAAGTGCAATGACCAAGAATGACCTAATGTCAATACTTGAGTCCGGTCTCACCTCCTGATTGTCTTGCACAAACACCTTTGTAATCATTCATTTCATTATCTTTCATACTTTGAGAAACTTCAAACTTAACCGACATAGATCATGTGAGCATCATGAAATCCGGTGTCTTTCCCACACCGAACAGAGGTGGAGTCACTGGCCAAAGTGAAACCAAAAGACGCTAGCTTTATGGGTTCGAACCAAGCTAGTTCCCTATGTTGGCAACATAGTTCAAAGACTAGGATATTTAAGGAGACCCATACCCAC
The DNA here is from genome assembly GCA_016801875.1 of Solanum sitiens. NCBI lineage: Eukaryota > Viridiplantae > Streptophyta > Magnoliopsida > Solanales > Solanaceae > Solanum > Solanum sitiens. Next base: position 103,773 of record JABWTJ010000792.1, read on the forward strand.
CTTGGTGTACAGTCTCATCTCATGAGATTTATGTGAACCTCCGCCCTTCCCGAAGGAAGGCATCACCACTCATAGCTAGCCTATCGGTGCTTAGTTTAAAGTTCCTATTTACATTCAATTCATACATTATCGAAGCTTGCTTCTTAGTATGAGGTATTGATAGCTCATTAGATTATTTCTCATCTCTTCTTTACGTATTAATTGTGAATTGTCCTTACACTTACATATAGAATGTGATTGAGACTTGTCTCTTAATGTTCAACACTCTCTTAGATGAGTACTTTTTGTGACCTTTACTTAGGCTTGGTTGAGACTTGTCTCACCATTCATCTTAGACTCTTATCATGTTGTCACTATTTTCATTAGCATCATTGTATAATATAATTACTCACCTCATTACGTGAATGTTCATTTAATAATCTTACCATTAACTCATGGTCTTACCCAATTCGGGTTACTCATAATTGACTAAGTGTTTCATGACAATCTAAGTATATGTTGTGTAAGACTTATGCATTTTACACATGCAGCCAAGGGGCCCAAGTTCAATCCCTAGTGGCTGCATTTTATTTAATCATATGTGAGACTTATGTGTCTCCCAATTTTGGCCAAGAGGACCCATGTTCGAATCCCTTGGGCAGCAACTTATTTTTAATTATTTAAAGTGTTAAGTGCCTCCATAAATTCGGCCAAGAGGACCCATGTTCGAATCCCTTAAGCAACACTTTATTTTTATTTATTTAGAGTGCTAAGTGTCTTCCTAAATTCGTCCAAGAGGATCTGGGATCGAATCCCAGTGGCCTCATCTTTTTATTACTTTATTTTGGTGTGAGATTTATGTATCTCACACCCTTGTCCAAGGAGCCAAGTTCGAATCCCCCCTCCCTCACTATTTTCTTTTTTTTCCTTTTAATTCTGGACTTCTTCAACCTGCCCAAGTTCGAATCCCCTCTCTCACCCTATTTTCTTTTATTTTATATTAAGGTTTAATCTCTTAGTATTAGGACCTTAAGGTCATCGAGATTCACCCCAATTTGCAGCATTTATTTTCCTTCATTCATACTAGTGACTAGCCGAAACCATGTTCCATTAACACATAATTTTAACTCACTTTCTTAAACTTAGCCTAGGCATTTAACTCATAGTTTTACATATACCTTTAATCAATTCATGAAAGACCTTAATGTCACTTTCTTGTTCATGAACATCACGATTCTTTTTGCACGTTAAACATACAACATTTCGTATCACTTGATTTACTATTTTCTTCAAGTAAACCGTAGAATTATACTTACGGAAAAACAGCATGATTGTTCACATATAATAGTCATCATTTGGACATACATAACAGTTCATAAGCAGTACAAAACACATACTTTGCACACAATAACAATCATTCCAAATATCGTCTACCAGAAGTCATACTAACGCATGCAACAATTCGTTCATAGGATCTAATGACAGGGGCATGCAACGGGGAACAACCTTAGTTTTTCAATTAGACTTTGAACTGAACCTTTGGGGACTCTTGGGAAAGGGACCAAGAGAGAAGAAACCCATACCTTTTTCAGCCTTGAAAACCAGCCACAACCACACGCCCCAGCCCACACACAAACCTTTCTTCTGAGCTTTGATTCTTGTTTGGAAGTGGAGTTCTTTACTTAAAACACTTAGGCGTACGAATTCTCCCTTTTCTTTTTTTTTGATGGATGCAGTCAAGAACACTTTTAGAATAGTGAGTTTGACGTTTATATTATATTTTTGAAGTGTGGGATAAAGCTGAAAACGTTTTTATGAGTAAATTAAAGAATTAAGAGTGGGCAAGAAGCACACTCCTAGTGGGAGTTGTGCGCCCCTTTTTGTGGGAATTGTTGTTGACTTATCAACACAATTTTAATTATAAAAATCAGATAATTATATATTAAGTTATTATTATGCCCTTCCTTAATTTCTCTAATTTTTAATCCTTTAATTCGTGCCTCATTATGCTTCCAACTCGGCTCGAACCCGAGTTGTGGAGGTCCGGTCAAACTTGGGTTTGACCACCGAGATTTGACTCATTTTAACTAATTAATCACTTATTTAATTAATTAAATATCAGCCTAGGGTAATTACCATACTACCCCTAGCCCCAAGATTACCTTTATACCCCTAGAACCCTTAAAAACCTAGGACTAACCCTCTAAGTCCGGTTAAGACTCATCCGGGTGAATCCTAGTATTCGGGTACACTACATGGCTGGAACCAATTCTGCCTAGCTCAACTAACTCACCAAGTTGGTTGGCTTGTCTGTTTCATAGGTTCAGAGGTCTGGTTCCACGCGCATCAATCCGTGTGAACCAGGTCTAACCTAGGCATTCTATGTACGTTTAGGCCTTACTTAGCATAGTCGTTTTGGGTTGTCCCACAATCCTTATCCAATCACATTTAATTTATTTTTAATAATATTCTAGGGTTCTATCCTATCAGGTTCAGTTTTATAATCATATTATTCGCCTAGGGTTTTAGTTGAGAGTTCAAGAAGAGAAAAAAAAAAGAGAAAAAAAAAGGATCAAGCATTCGTCGAGATTCTTACGTCTTGTTGCAAAATTTCGCCATGGGTTTAATCCCTAAGAGGTATGTAAGTTTCCTTAGTGTTGGTTTTGTTTACCCTCATGTCAATCATGTTATTTTCAGCACAGATTTCATTCTTGAAGGTGAAAGATTGGAATTCTTGATGAGTTTTTGATAGATGTTCTTGAAGTTCATTCTAAATCTTATTGTGTTGGGGTTTTGATGATTTCTTGAGTTGTAACTGAGTGTTTTTAGGGTTTTAATGATTATATTAGAGTGTACTTAGGTTAAGTAATTGCATCCAAGTGATTGGGAAAGAAATTGTTTGATTCTAGGCGAGTTAGGGTGAGAAAACGAGCAAGGAAATTCATCGGATTTTCTGGGTTGGGGCCTGGCGTGATGCGCCAGAAAGAGCACCCCAAACCATCCTCTGAAGTTTAGAGGCTATTGCCCTGCGCCACTCAGTGCGTTAGGGTTGTCTGCCCCATCTAGTTTGTCTTCGGTTGCTTTGTTTGAGTTCGTTTTAAGTGTAACTCCACTTCCTTTCGATTCAAACTACTCTAAGCTACTTCTAAACACCTAAAAGAATTCCTAACATGATAATAAAATTGAGTTCATAGTTCAAATTCAAGGTAGAGTTTAGAGTTAAGCTTTGAGAATTCTTCCTAACAACCTAAAAAAGTCCCTTTGATTCCTTTTGTGGAGTCTTCTAAAACTTCTAGTAACTTGTTTCAAGACTCAATAAAGTAAGTATGAGAATTTATCCATGAGTATACCTTGTCATAATGAGATCCTCCATGTCATGAACCAAAACTCTAGAATTCATAATTCACATTCAAGAGAGAGTTAAGAATAGAGTTCAAGAAAGCCTTAAGTTCAATTGTGGATTTATTGAGATCCATCATTGATTTTAACTAAATTTTGAGAAAGTAAATAAGATAATAAGAAGAGTCGTATACATGAGTTCCATGTTGTATGTAGACCTTGGAGTCGAGTCGTTCCTGCCATAAATTTTGCATGGACTCCACTAATTGAGTATCTTTGAGAGGAATAGTATCTACAAGTTCTAAGTCTTGAGTTATAAGTTTCTAGCACATTTGAGTTTATATTTCTAATCATGGGACTATAACATGTTACCCATGAAGTCCTTGAGTTGAATTGTTCATGCCCATAATTCCGCATGAACCTTATAAATCGAACAGTGTTGAGATGAGAAGTGTCTTTGAGTCTTTGAGTTGAGTAGTTCATGCTCATAATTCTGCATGAATCCTTCAAGTCAACATCATGAAATCATCCATAAATATGAGATCATGAACCTTGAATTCATACTTCAATTCAAGGAAAGTTAAGAGTCAAGTCTAGAAGTTAAGGAGCAAGTCAAAGAGAAGTTTATAAAGTTTTCAAAAGTCTTTCACCAACATTTTAACTTTATTTTAAGATTTAAACTTTGTGTTGAGTAAATAGTAAGATAAAGTTCATTTCTTCATAGATTATATGGGAAATAATTATTCAAGAGTAAATGGTTTTTACCGTTGAGATGAGAGGAAACTGATATTTCCAAAAGAGTTTTAACATGTTTACATGTTTAAGCAAGAAAGGGAACATCGATTCCAAGAGAGATTTTCAGCTAAGTTATGAGTAATTATGTCAAACCAAAGAAGGAAGTTTTTTTAAAAAACATGCGAACTAAGTACAATTTCGGATTAGTATTGAGAACCTATATAGGGATGCGAGTTTAGATAACTCAACTCTCCATAAACCATGTAGAAATCATGGTTAGTAAAGGATCATACTTTTTAGATGACTTCTTAAGATGATTTTAGCATAAGCTAGTGGATCCACTAAGTTAAGCGTTCTATATGATGACAAATTGTATGACATTTCTGGCAGCGTGAACAAGACGATGTTTCACCACTTAGGCATATAGTGGTGATTGTCAGTTAGAGAAACTCCAATAAAAAATTATATTACTTTATTATATCAGTAAAGTTTAGTTTTTTATTGCATTTTCTTTAACGAACTAAGTTGCTTTAACTGTTTTATTATATTTGTTAGAGAAACTCAAACAAAAGCTATATTACTTTATTGTATCAGGCCGTTCTTATGATTTTACCAAATTTTAAATCAATTAGAGTCCTTTTTTTAAATCTCAAAATTATGATTCTCACGACCCAGAAAATCGTGATTGACATCCACACTAACCCTCTGGTGGTAGAACGATTTATACTAGTTAGTTAACAAACTTAACAAAAGCTACTAAGACATTTAAGTTACAGAAGCAAGTTAAATGCCAATGAAAGAAATAGAGTTCCCATAAACTCCAAATAAAATTTTAATAACAACTAATTTACGGAAGTAATGCCTAGAACATGAAAGTTAATGTACCAAACTATCTAAAAATTAACCATAAGTCTAAACAAGAAGGGTTAGAACCCCAAACTAATGAACCAAAATGTGGACATAGACGAAAGGAGACCTCTTTGAAGCCCGGAAGAATTGGATTACCCTTGAATTATATCAATGATCACTAATCTTGGAATCGAGATTTCTCAATTGCTGCATGAAGATGAAGTGTACTCAATAAGAAAGAGCATGTTTAGTATCAGTACACAACCATAGTGTACTGGTAGGATCACGTGACTATGTCACTAAGTGCAACATACAAAGCCCATTCAAACAGTATAATAACATGCATCTACCAAACATATACAAAATATTATCAACATTTACGAACAAGTTATAGTTTCACCTTTCCTAAGATACAGAGTTATAACAAATCATTGGTCCTCTCATGGAATCGAAACCCAAACTACTAGCATAACGCAGCGTAGTACCTGATCCATTATTTATGCCAAAACGTGGCAACAGATCCAATAATTATGGTGGAATGGGGTAACTGATCCAAGTGTGTAACAATGCAACACTCAATCAATTCAACAAGCCACAATCACAATCATAAGTATATTCTCAAGATCATTCAATCATGTCATGATTTAAGACATTCATCCTTCAGCTATCTCATTTACAACAAGTATGATCAATAATGAAACATGTGCATACATACATATATCATAATGAGGCAAGAAAAAACATAAATCACACAATCATAGAATCATAACGATCACCTACCTCAAAAAATCTTGAAACCTTTACGAAGCTTGATCCTTTGCTTTCAAGATTCAATCATGTTGTTCTTGGTCTACAAACAATACGGAAATCAATAAACCATCACTAAATACCCAAATTACTAATCCATTCTATCAATCCATCATGATTCCCATAACCAAATTAGGGCTTTCTTTACCATAATTTCCATATCAAAACCCGTCCCTATCGTTAATTACCCATTAGATTACGTTCTACATATCTAAAAATGGATCCGGGGATTCAAAATCTTACCTTTAGCCTCAAGAATGGTGAAAAACTATCTAAAAAAGCCTTGGGTTCGTTCCTAAGTTTTCAAGTTCAAAAATTGCATAATAACTTTTTTTTGGAGTTTATTTACTACTTTAAGTCGCGTCTGCCCCACCATGGCAGAACACATTTTGCAACAGCGACACCATCCTAGCGTCAGAAATCCCACCGAAACTGCTTCCATGGAACCATTAAGCAAATTTCATAATTACAAGACCTCATTTCACAACACACCTTCCACCAACGACATTAAGAAAGTACTGGTTCACACTAAGGTCAATTCTGGAAGTTCTACTCGTCCTATTTCGATTCTGTAAAGTAATACGGGTTCCTCAATAACTTATATATCTGCACATGTGATCAAATTCATGATTAGACTACCCATGTCACGATCCGAGCCTACACCCTGGACGTGGCTAGCACTCGAAGACTATTGTTGGTTCCTAAGCGAACCCTCATCCTGGCTGACTACAAGCGAAAGACTCACTTAAGAATACAAAGCTGAAAAGTGAAATAAAATTCATCAACTCAACTTTAGAAGCTTTAACTCAAATTAACAACTTTTAATAAAATAATATATTCAATTAGCCATAAAATAGGCAACTTTAGTCTTTAAAAAATTTAACAAAATAAATGCAAAATACAGAATCCTTAACTAAACAGACTATCTATCTATGAAGCCTCTAACTGATAAAGATGGAAGTCGGGACAAGACCCACAACCTCCTAACTAAACTGAAAAGTAATTAAAATCCTTCGGAAACAAGGAGGCTCACCATGGCTACTCGAACTCTGGAATGTATCAACGAAGCTCTTGTTGATGATCTTGAATACATGTGTCTCCATCATGAGAATATGCAGGCCAATTGGCTCAGTACGTGGAATGTACGATCATGTAAGTGGAATTCTAAAGCATAACATAAGTTTGATAATTGAATAAACAGATGGAAACATACTTACCTCTTCTCAAACTTGAAACCCAATGAATACTCAAGAATAAGATACTCAACTCAGAGATTAAATATGAACTTAGATATATGATACTTAACTAAGGATACTCAACTAAAAGTACTCAACTTATAATACTGAACTGAACTGATTTCAATATAAACCAGTTTAAAACAGGAGCAATATAAAGAAAAGCTATTTAAAAACATGATGTTAACTCAAGATAATAATATCATAAAATATATATCATGCTACCTCTCAAAATCTACTTGTGCAATGCATGAATGAAGTCCCATACCCTCATTCATACTAAGAAGAACCCCTTGAGGAAACATGTAACTAATACTATGGGAGTTTCTCTAATCGACGACCATCACTTTGAGCCTAAGTGATGATACAACGTATTACCTCACGTTGCCCAAGGAACATCCTACACCTTTCCAGAGGTATAGGACCTTACTTAACTTAGTGTATCCACTAGCTCTCCTTACGTGACCATCTAAAAAGTATGACCCGTCAATTCCCATGTTGGCTACATGGTTTACATGGAGACTTGAGTTATCTGAACTCTCATCCCCGCATCGGTGCTCAATACTACTCCCAAATTTAGCTCATACTTTTAATAAAACTTCCTTCTTTTGTGTTGAGATAATTTACTGAACCATTTAGCTTTAAAAAAACTTCTTTTGGAATCAATGTTCCCCTTTTGTTCAAAAAATCTTTTCGAACTCTTAGTTTCCTCTTCACTTTAAATGTGAAAACATTTATAACCTTTAGGGAATACTTAGTCCCCTTATAAATTTTGAGAAATGAACTCAACTCTTGCTCTTTACTTAACTTGAAACTTTAAATCTTAGGGAATACTTAGTTCCCTTATAGCTTTTGAGATATGAACTCAACTCTTTACTTGACTTGAAACTTTAAGTCTTAAAACAAAGTGAAAACATTCGGGAAAGACTTCAGAAAACTTTATAAACTTTTCTTGGACTTGACTCTTAACTTTCCTTGAATTGAAGAATGTATTCAAAGTTCATGATCTCATGTGGATGATTTCATGACTTTCAACATGGAGGGTTCATGCAGAATTATGAGCATTAACTACTCAACTCGAGAACTAGAAGGTACATTTTAACTCAAGATAGGAATAAAGAACTCAATACTCATGACTTAGAACTTGGAGATACTACTCCTCTCAATAATACTCAATTTATGAAACTCATGCGGAAGTTATGGTCATGAACGACTTGACTCGAAGGTCTAAGTAACTTGATGAAACTCATGTATACAACTCTTCTCATTCTCTTACTTATTTCCTCAAATCTTAGCCAATCTTAATAGTTGATCTCAAAAGATTCAAGATTTAACTTAAAGCCTTTCTTGAACTCTACTTTTAACTCTCTCTTGAATGTGAATTATGAATTCAAGAGTTATGATTCAATATAAGAAGGATCTAGGTGATATATTAGACTCGTGCTGGACTTCTGAAATAAGTTACTAGAAGTTTTGGAAGACGCCTCAAAAGGACTTTCTTTGAACGTTTGAAATAATTCTCAAAACTTAATTCTCAACTATACCTTGAATTTGAATTATGAATTCAAGGATTATGGTCATGTTAGGAATGATTTTAGGTGTTTATAAGTAACTTAGATTAGTTAGAATCGAAGAGGAGTGAAGGTGCACTTTAAACAAACTCAAACGGAGCTAGCGGAGGCAAAACGGATTGGGCAGACGACCCTGGGCCTATGTCTGGAACGGAGCCCCAACCCTTGACGGACAGAGATGGGTTAGGGGAGCTCTAGAAGGAGCGCCGCGCCAGGCCCCAACCCAGAATTTCTGCCGAGCTCTTTTGCTCGTTTCCTCACCCTAAATCGCCTAAATTCAAACGGTTTCTTCTCCAATCACTTGAATTTGATTACTTAACTTAATTACACTCTAATCTACTGGAAAAAACACTAAAATTACTCAATTTGTTCTCAAGAAATAATCAAAATTCCAACACAACAAGATTTAGAATGAACTTCAAGAACACCTTTCAAGAACTCATCAACAACCCTAATCTTTAAACTTTACGCGTGAAATTTGGCTGAAACAGAAATACATGATTGGAATGTGGGTGAACTAAGCAAAAACTATGGAAGCTTACATACATCTTAGGGATTATACCCATGGCAAAAATCCGCAACTAGACTCAAGAACGTCGACGAACGCCTTCATCCTTGCCTTGTTTCTCCTCTTTTCTTTTCTTGCCTCTTCTTGAACTCTCAACTATAACCCTAAGTGTATTTTAGGATTATGAAACTGAACCTAAAAGGATTATCACCTTAAAATATGACTAAAAATGAATTAAACCTGATTAGGTAAGGAAAGGACAAAAATACCCCTCACTAGTTTCAGCTAACTTTCCTTAACTGAACATTCTAACTTCAAAAGGTCATATATCACTAATACGGACTCGAGATTTAGCAAACTCGGAGGATTTGGAAGGATAATTCAAATATCTTTCCAATGGTATCTTGTATAACACCTAAATCATCTTATACTAGGAGATATTGTCGTTGGAAGTTGAACCAAAACTCATACTTAGCTTGACTTGAAAATTTTCAGATTTTGCTATTTCCAATTTAATTCTTTTAGGAATTCTTGGCTTTAAATCTAGTGACCTGACCTTAATACTTAAAAAAAAATTAATTCCTTGGTAAAATCTCACTCACTACGATGAACGGTTTGAGTCTTTGCTCGAAATTTTTTCGGGGTGTTACAACCCAATTCCTACAAGAATTCCCTAGACTTTAATAATAATGATTTTTACCAAATCTGGACTAGGTTGGAAAATTCACAATTTCTACTAAAAAGTTTTTGGACCCAAAATTTTTCCTCATTCACTTTCTATAACGACAGAACCTAGTCGTTACAATAGATACAAATTTAACCATCTGTAAAGACCCTCAATATGAAATAGGACAAACTATAGCTTCACATATGATTCATAAGTAAATAAATTGTTAAAATAACAATGAATAGCTTTATATATCAGTTTTAAAGTTTTTAGAAATTGAACTTCAAAGAATGATCAAGACGTTCGGAAACTAGTCTTGTGTGTGCTAGTATACCTTTGAATGTTTTATGTGTATTAATATGTCAAGTGATAACTTAAATAAGTTGAAGGGACCCTATCATCTAGATGGTCATGATTAGGTTCAAAACGTCCAGGTACGACTTACCAAGGATCACCCTAAGGTTCTCTAGGGAGGACCCAAATGTTGGCCATGAAAATGCAAAAGCAGACCCAATCGACGACCCTAATGAGGCCTAGTAGATCAATTGACGCCCTATCAAAAGGGGGGGTGTCTCCACACTTAGTCGTGGAATCTTAGCCCCCAAATGAGGGGTCTCTGACCAAAACGATGCCCCTGCAGTACAACCCCGTCAACCCATCCACAGTCCGTGGATTGGGGGCGTCGTTTGGCCCTTGCAAATCCTATAGCGTTTGAGCCAATCTATGGGTGAATTGGTAAATTCACCCCACATTCGAATTAAGTCCTAGACATTTATTTTAGGTTTTTCAAAGTATTTTAAGTTAGTTTATTCATCTAAACCTATATCAAAACCCCTCTCCCAAGTAAAACTCTCTTAAGACTCCATGGATGCTTGAAGTCAAGTTGAAGCTAGGATTGAAGAATTCCATTGATTCCTCCATCAAATTTCGTGGGTTTGGTAATTCAACCTTGATTCTTCTCCCATTCAAGGAGCCAATTCAAAGTCTTTTCAAAAGATTTCAAAATCCTAAAAGTTCCTATTTCAAATTCTAAGCATGCGTTCTTGCATTAAAATGTTTTAAGGATGAATTATGATGTTTTCAATGTCAATTGATTGTTTTATGATAAACAACTCCATGGACCCATGATCATCCCAATTCTCTAATTTTGGCTTATGAAGTGGGTTTGATGAATGTGATTGGATATTGTTAAAATTGTATTTATATTATGTTGTATTGTGGTTATCTACTTTCATTTATGCCTAATTATGATGAATTGTTGGAGAATTGAGAGAAGGTGATCAAGGCTTGGATGAAGTATAAGTTGATCTAAATTGTCTAGTTCTTATTGAATTGATCTTGTGTGGTATGATCAACTTATGGTAGTGGTGTTACTTTATGTATATGAATGTATATGTGAATTGTGATTATGGCTTTGAAGGCATTGAATGTGAAGTAAAGTGATGTTATGGAGTATAGGCATAGGGATATTTTATGAAGTTATGAATGTGTATATTAAAGATAGTATGTCTAATTGAAGTATAATGTGAATGAGAAGTAAGATTGTGTGTGGATTATGATGAATGTGGTCTGATCATTTTTAGAAGTAAATATTATGAATGATAGTGGTTATATGAAAGGTTTTCTCAAATATAATCTCACAAACACAATGAATGAATGAAGATAATGACAATGTAATGAATGAGAGTCAAGAAGTTTTCTCAAATTTCCCAAGAACTCTGATGAACGAATGGGGGATTTTTGGATGGACACTCTTCGTGAGTTGAGATGTAGTGTCTAGTAGCAACATCACTTTTCCTAAGAGCTTTCCAATGAATGAATGATAGGTTGGAGGTTTGATACTCTTCGTGAGTTGAGATGTAGTAATCAAAAGTAACCTCTAGAGATGAGTACTCTTCGTGTGTTGAGATGGTGTACTTAGTAGCAATCTCTTAATCTATAGCTAAAGAATGTCTAAACTCCGTGGTGTCTTATTCTTAACACTGAGAGGATTTGACAAAGGGGTGGATACTCTTTGAGAGTTGAGATGTAATATCCAATATACCTCTTAAGATAGGTACTCTTTGTGAGTTGAGATGTAGTACTTAGAAGCAATATCCTTATCCCTTAACTATGCGCCCGCATAGGACTAGCTATTGGTGTTCCATTTAAAGGCTAAACGAATGACCCTATCTTAGTCAAGTGGGGATCCCTCATCTACTAGGTCTTCCTAAGGGTGTACTAGTTAGTTTAGGTGGTGGAATGGGATGCCATCTATGCATTTCACAAGTAGACATTTGGAGGAAGTCTTGGTGTGTCCTTTGTAATGTTAATGAATGAATGGGTTCTATATAATGTTTATGAAGCATGTTGATCTTGTGTCTAATGTTTATGAAGTCTATGTAAATGATGGAATGGGATGTTCCTAGTCTAGGGTGATTCCTAAGAAGCTCAAAGTGGAAGTAGTAGTATGTTATGCTACTTTCACATTGCACTAGTGTACGTTGCAGTTGTCTTATGGGATGGTCCTTGTATGATGTTCTTAAATGCATGTATGTTTCCTCTAATGATGAATGTTGAATCTTTGAGTTGAAATTAAGTATCCTTGCCTTTGATAGTTGTAAGGATTACTTAGGTTTGTATTGAAGAGGTTGTATGGGCAGTCTCTTTATGTCTTACCTAGGTGGGTCTTAGAATAACTTTGGATAGGAGAGTCTAAATGATTAGTGGGTTACTTAAGTGAAATGTCTATATGTTGGGAATTATGGGAGTATTACCTTATATGTTAAATGATGACTTCTATGATGTGTTGTACACTTGATTCATGAGGTTTTATCGAAATAGCATGAAAAACATATGTCAACTAAAATGTCCTCTTTAACGAATTAATGTTTTTGCCTATCGCCATACATAGTGCATTAATTGTACTAACTCCATATTCTTCTCTATTTCTACAAGCGTAGGTGGTTGCAAGTTAGGAGTTCTATATTGATGATTGGAAAGTAGATTTGTCTCAAGATTGGTATGTCCTCATATGTTCGAGGACATGAAATATGTTTCTAGTTTTTTTCATTAAACAAATTGTATAAGACTTTGTATCTTTCTTTCAATGTAAAGGGTCGTGACCCTATGAGAATAAGTTGTGTCTAAGATGGTTTCTGATGATGAAATTTAGTTTCTTACGTTTTATATGAAATAGTTTTCCTTATTATTGTGAAAAGTTTTAATTCGCACTATTTTTTATACCATATGATGAACGAAAGCTAAGAGAATTTTACAAGACCTCCGAGAGGTCAATAATGCCGTGTGACGCCTACGGGGTACTCTTGGGAAGTTACACCATTACTCTTCCCCTAGAGACAAACTTTGAAAAAATAAGTTAAAAAAGAAATGGAGTAGTAACTGAATCGACGAACAATTGGGGATATTTTTCTCGCATGTGCTTCTTGGCCTTCCAAGTAGCTTCCTTAACTGGAGGATACTTCTATTGAACCTTCACCGACTCAATATACTTGGTTCTCAACTTACGCACATCACGATCAAGAATTGCAATCGGTTCCTCCTCATATAGGAGGTCCTTGTCTAACACAATTGAGTCTCATTTAATGATGTAATACACGTCACCATGATATCTCTTCAACATGGATACATGAAATACCGGGTGAACACCCGATAGGTTATGAGGTAAATTCAATCTATAGCCACTATCCCTATACATTCAAGAACCTCAAAGGGACCAATATATCAAGCACTTAGCTTACATTTCTTGTCAAATCTCATCAACCCTATAATGGGTGATACCTTAAGAAGAACATTCTCACTTATCTTAAATGTCATGTCTTATACCTTATTATCCTCATACTTCTTCTGTCTACTCTGCGCTGTTAGAAGCTTAGCTTGAATACTCTATTTCACGGATCCATCTTGAAGTTTCTACCAGGTTAAACCGTCTTCAGTAAAATAGCCATAAAGTTTTATTCCAAACTCTGTTTGATGAAGACTCTTAGACTTTTGATCTGATAGGGTCTTGGTCATTTAATCTTCATATGCTAAGAGATATGGTCGATTGTAGTTTACCGTTATAAGGACTCGTGCAAATATTTAGCCGATGGAAATGTTTTGAACCTTTCTTTGTGTTAGAGGTCCCTTGTGACCCTAAATCTCTAATGATACCCTAGCTACACTTGTTAAAGGACCTTTAAACATATGATAAAATAAGGCATTATCTAGTTTAAGATCTGATACTTATGGTGAATGATTTAGAATCCAGGAGTAGAGTTATGCGGTGTTACACCATACTGTTGTTTCTGTAGAATGTGACAGTAGGAACAAACTCATTAAGGTTGTAGGTTAATTGATTTTGGGTGTCTCAATAGACTAGATACCCCCCATAATTTCATTAAATTCTTATTGAGATCATCACCTGTTATAACTCTGTATAGACCCTTCAAGATGAGAAGCTTGATTATGGTACTAATATAAATAATGAACTAACTCCTCTCATTGATAATAAATTTTTGTTGCTCGACTCTCAATTTTTTCTTAATTAAATCTAGTTGTTTATAATTTGACTCAATAACTTGTGATTTATAACCATCTAAAGCTAACGAAATAATTCTCCGTAATAGTGTTAAGCCAAGAATTATTTGAACATTGTTTGTACTAATCCCTTTTGAGAAGATATATTTCTATATTATCTTAGACGCAACACGAGATTATTTTATAAAATGTTTTCTCTTCGTCATGCATCAAAAAAATTATTGGAAATTATTGGATCTATACTGTTATAAATTTCATAAGTATATATCACAAATAAATAACTTGACTTTAAGCGAATTTCAACTCAAATAGTATGTATTAACCTATAAATCATAGGAGCTTAAGTGTTTAAAAGGTATTATGTATCTAAAGCGAGCTTAAGTGTTTAAAAGGTATAGTGTATCTAAAGTGATTTTTTTGAAGTAAGCAAATATGAGATAATTAATGTTCAACTTTAATTTTTTGACTATTGATAATCTCAAAAAATGACAACAATTAAATTGTAGCTTAACGTGTTAGTTATGTTCACATAAAAAGGGAAATTATGATAAATTATCATATTATCTACATCCTAAAGAAATAAGTAAGAAATTAACCTCATATATATATATATATATATATATATATATATATATATATATATATATATATATATATATAAAGTCCAAATATGAGGAATACAATTATCATTCTTTCAAAAGAGCATATTCAACATAAATGATTATATTAATTGTAACCTAATATGTATACAATTTATTTTAGTCTTTTTCAAAACATTTCCATCGGCTCAGAATTTTACCTTTACACGAAAATACGTACCCGCCCAACCCGCCCAGAATTTTAAGGGTTGGGCTCAAGATAATTTGAATTGGGTTCAATCTCAACTCATTCAAGCTTAACCCATTTGAAGAGAATTCTCAATTGAGCCCAATTCAATCTCCAATTTCAACTTGTTTTAAAACTTCTTATTAAGATATGTTCTTATATTAAATTTATGAATTATTATCTATTTAACATCTTTTAGGATTTATCTATCCATTTGTACTTTTTAAAAAACAATTTCTTGAGCGAAAATCAAATTGTGACTATAAAAGTTAAATATCAATATGTTAAATTATTGAGATTAATCGAGTCAAATTGGGTGGGTCAAAATCGAACCCATTTTTTGGCCCATTTGAGCCCAAAGTAAACTTGGGCGGGTCAAGACCAAACCCGATTTCTATTCAACCCATTGTAACATTTCCAATTTCAACCCAACCTGCCCATTTAAACCCCATATATATATATATATATATATATATATATATATATATATATTCATATAAATATCTTCCTTAGATCTGGAAATAAACACTTGTCGTGAAATAGTTCCGTATGTGCCAATAACTAGTGGTGCTCCAGTTGTGGTACGTTTCTGTTTAACTAAAAAATTTACTCAATATTTTTTTATTTTTCTTTGAGATGTATGAACCGTTTGATCAATCTCTGTGTTAGGATTTTTAGATTTACTTTCTTTGAAGATACGGAAGTTCTTACTATAATTTTAAGAGGACTATTCATTAATTCTTATGTTTTTCTTAATATTTTCTTACCTGATGTTTTTTTATTATTGAAAGTTGCTAAAACATTTTAGTATTGACAATTGATATACGTAACCTTAATTTTTACTTCTACTTCTGAAAAAGGATAGATTAAATAATTTAAAATAATATAACTATAGATTGTTATTTTTTTCATTTTTAGTAACTAAAATTTAACATATTTTCTTATTTAGAATGATGTTGAAACAATCATAGTACCCCAAAGATTAGCTAGGAAGAAGAGAAGTCTAGTTACTACAAAAGAATACTTTGGTTGACTTTGTAATTGTACCTTCTGAACGTGCAACAAACCTGCATACTATTAAACTAAAAAAGGGTAGTATGTTTGACTAGTAAGACATTATTTGAAAAGACACTAATATTGTTAGACATTTCTATAGGTGCATCATTTGTTTGACTATTTTATTATTACTATGGTGAACTGTTAACAAAAAATGACGTATAATATCCCATAACATGAAAAATCAGTTAAAACAACATGATTATTATAGTAAAATGTTGTAAATCGGTTGTTTAGTAAATAGAGAGGCCCGACTATTTTAATATTTCATTATGTACTCAAGTAATAGAATGAAGACAAGGAAAGTGATTCATACAAACTTAATACAAAATATTATGACATGCTACATGGATGGAAAGCTTATAGAAGACAACGTCAAAATGGAATATGTGAACGGTAATATAAGTTATGTTATAATTGTTTTCCTTTTATTTGAATATTCAGTCTTGCTATTCTCCTGAAGTACACTCACATTTATCAATCTTTATAACTACATTTACTATTTAGAATGAAGGTTTTAGATGAACCTTCAACATTTAATATTTTTTTGTGTCATTCTTTACAATTGAGATTTAATAATAGTCATTCGCAATCGAATTAGAATATAATTTCACTTGATTTTCTTTTCTCCTGTCTACAAACAAAAATGATTAAGGAACCATTTGTTTTGTATATTTCAAAAACGATCAAAAGTCGTTTTGGTGATTTTAATAATCACTTATTTGGTAAAATTATTTTTTTTATTTCCTTGAAATGTATTTTCTATATGAAAATTAAGGGAATTAGTCTTTAATTGCAGTTTTACTTCCTTGAGAGCAAACATAGTATGTGTCGATCTATTGGGGATGTAAGAATATATATATATTCAAATGTTTTGAAAACTTGAAAGTAGATGTTCATGCAGAAACCAATGTAGTAATCGAGTCAATGGTAAGTTATTACACTACTGATATTTACACAACGGTAACTACAACCCTCTTGTTAAGGCATCATTAAAATTACATTAATTTTACAAAAACTTATTAAATTGAAGGTTGGAGTGATTGAAAATAAATCAAAGAAAAGAAAGGGAGAATATTCAAACTCTGAGAGGGAATCTGCAGTAGAGAAGCGCAAAATAAATGGACACCACAATCTAGACAAAAGTGAGACTCTAAAGTTTCTTGATGATGTTTGGAACAAGCTTATAAACGTGGATGAACAACAAAACAACCAGGTAACTCTTGTTAAGACAACTATTTCTAATTGTGGCTATACACAAATATACCACTGAAAAACAAATAGATATTCGCGCACACAACTTTTGATGCTAAACATAAAAGTCGCAGTGCATCCTATTTAATGAAGGTTGTTTCTTTATATTCATTCTATCAACGTGTCATTGCATTTACAAATATAAGTATCTAAGTTTGTTGAAACTTTTATATATTTGAAAAAAATTACTACCTTTTACAGATTATGGGTTCCAACAAAAAAATGAAGTAGACACAATAGTGCATGAGAGTATTGATGAAAAGGAGATTGGTCCATGAACGCATAAATACTCTCATTGATGAAGAAAATGGGGGAACAAGATGGCGAAAAAGAAAAATTGATTTAAAGCTTGCACAAAAAAAGAGAGGGAAGAGTTGGTTATATGATGTTCACATTATGAAGATCTCTAGGCAAACCCTTAACTAATACATTCTACAAGCTCACATGAGTTCTTTAATTAGTACTTGCACATTTACTGTTATTTACTTTTGTTTTTAACCGATAGAACATGAATATTTTTCATTATTTTCTATGTCCAATTTAGATCTTATGCACTGATCAAATGATTAGTTTCATCTTGATATAAAAACTAGTTTAACGTATGCTTTGGATTTTGTTTCATATTGATATAAAAATCACTTTAATGTATATGTTTCTTTTTATGTTATGTCACTTAAATTTCATATCTTTTATTTGCGGAAAGATTTTTACAATGTCTCTATCAAAAATACCAATTCTCCTTCCTACTCTGAGGCAAGTAAATCTTTTTTTTAGTATTCGTAATTTGAACTTCAATTTTAAACTTTTGTGAAAGTTCCTTTAGTCATAAACTTCATAGATATGTTATTTTATCCATAAGAGGTTGAAATTGGACCTACATTATGACAAAATGATCAATTGAATTGGGATATTGGTAGTTTACTAGATCTAGTCTTTTGATCTTTGTTAATTCCCTATATTCACTCAAGTTCTACTAGTGTTTCTGCATAGTTTGTTACATGAACTATATTTTAGGATTAGTTGTTTATATATTAGTATATAAATCATGTGAAAAATTTTGTTATTTACGTAAATGTGTGAAAACAATAAGCACAATCGAAGCATACTAGAATCATACTACTTACATGAATAATAAACAACACACAGTTTAATCTAGAACATATATAATCATTCTAGATCACATAAACTATTTAAAATATAATTCACGATTACATATTCAAGCGTGAGAACAAACCTTCAATAAAATCCACAAGCCATAACCTTCAAATGAATCACCAAGCTAGTCCACAAATTGAACGGTAGTTCTACCGTCTTCTACAACGATCCAAAGTTTACTTTCTAACTCTCTCAATTCTTGGGTTCTCAATTCTTGGGTGGCAAGTATCATATCCAAAACATAACTTCTTTCAAGGTTTAAAAGAACTGCATTTATAAAGATTTCTTCCTAGTACAAGGAGAAGGAATACCATGTATTTCCTTAGAATAGAAAGACATCTACATCTCCCTTTCTTTACAAAAGAAAAATACATGTCCCTCTCCCTGTCTTTAGAATAGAAAAAGTGATATACTTCTCGCTTTCCTCTTGAATAGAGCAAGATACATACTTCTCTCTTTACATAGAATAAAAAATAGATACATAATCCTCCTTTTTCCCTTTGGAATAAATTCTGACATCTAGTTTAATATAGTAATGGTGGGGACCACACAATTAATTACTGAGACTTTCTATTATGGAAATAATTCCAAATAATTCATTTGAATTATTCTTACTATAATAAGTTAAAAGTTATTCAACTATAAATTCATAATTACACTCCTTTATTTATATTTACAAATTACCCATTGAACACATATGTAATTCCTCATCTAATGAATATAGCTACTAATTAATAAATTAAATTACCGACGAACTTCATTAAATGCTCAATTTACTTTCGAGCACTGCTTAATTTATTTCATGTGTCGGATTCATATATCCACTTGCAAGGTTTGACATGATGAAAAATTTAAACTTCTCAAAAAGTAATATCATCATCTCTATATCGAGACATGGATTCCGTCAATTAAACTTATTGTTTCACCAAAATATATTATCATCATCCAATCTATAAGGAAAATTTTTGGGCTAAGACTTGAACCATCCTTCGTAGTGAGTGAGTTTTTGCCAAGGAATTTAAAATGTCTTAAGTATTATGATCAATAGGTACCACCTTGAGTTCGAAAAACAACAAAATAGAGAATAGGGAAAATCTTAAAATCTTAGGCTCATAGTGGTGGTTGTTAGTTAGAGAAACTCCAACAAAAACTATGTTACTTTATTATATCAGTAAAGTTGAGTTTTTTATTGCATTTTCCTTAACGAACTAAGTTGCTTTTACTATTTTATAAAACTTTCAATATATGCGTCTTTTACTATTGGATTATCCTTGAGAATCATGGGTTGATTATTTCATGTCGAGTATCATATCTTTGATGTTGAGTATCTAATCTCTGAGTTGAGAATCTTATGCTTGAATACATTTGAGTTGAGTAATTTTAATTAGTTTTAGGTATCCTTGAGTATTCCTTGAGTTGCGTAAGTTTGAAAAAGAGGTAACTATTTTTCCATTTTTATTATGTTCAAGCTTACGTTTATGATTTATAATTCTCCTTACATACTCGTACATTCCATGTATTGAGCAATTGGGCCTGCATCTTCTCATGATGCAGATAACTAAGGCATTTAGGATCATCAATAGGAACTTCGTTGATACATCTGAGAGTTCGAGCTAGCTATGGTGAGCCTCCTTGCTTCCGGAGGATTTCATTTACTTTTCAGTTATATTAATTATAGGATGTCGTGGATCTTCTCCCAACTTCCATGTTTATTAGTTAGAGGCTTCATAGATAGTCAGTATAGTTGACATGTCTGTATTATTGATTTATTAAATGTTTTAAAGACTTGAGTTGCCTATTTTATCCCAAGTTCAATAATTTATTTTCATTCATATTTTCTTTTAAGTTAAAGCTTGTATTTAAGGTTTCATGAAATTTTATTCAATTTTAAACATTGTATGATTAAGTTAGTCTTCCGATTTTAGTCCACCAGGATAGTGGTTCGCTTGAGGATCAACAATGGTTCTCAAGTACCGGCCACGTCCAGGGTGTAGGCTCGGGTCGTGACACAATTATTCTATCAGATAAGGGACTCATCAACTCTGCGTAGACTTTTAACTGCAGTGACTTTCTATACTTTTCAAGATGCTATTTTCATTTGTCTTTATATTTTGAGTTTATCAAGACATTTTAACTTACAAAACATTAAAAATATATATTCATATCATGATTAACCTTCGGAAAATCTCTGGATACTGAAATTCACCTCTTTCCTGAATGACCATCTACTGCACAAATCAGAATAGATTAATTCGAACGTATCACTCACTGACTTTTTTCATTCTTATGACGAAATGTCTCTTATTCATTTTTCTTTCAAAATATGAATCACAAGATAGTTGTGACTTACACTGAATCGTTATGTTCATTTTTAACCAACTTCAAAGTTCTATCAAGAATAAATGATGCAGAAGTGTAGAGATAAGTTTCATTCAATTTAAAAGATATTTTGTCTTTTGAGATAGATTAATATTCAATTCATGAGAAAAACATTCGTGCATCAATATACAATAAGAGATAACATATTTATCAAACTCAAAAGAGTTATAAGAAAAATATATTAAGTGACCATCTCTTATTTAGATAGAAACCAAAAATAATTTTATCTAACATGAACATATATAATGCAAAGTTTTCTAATTAATATTTTATCTATATCGAAACAATTACTTGAATAGTGTTAAGTGAATCCGTAAAGTCTATTGAGAATTTGAGGTAAAATATACTTAAGAGATCATAATATCTCGAATAATCCTACATAAAAAATTCAGGCCTCTTTTGAACCTTTATATCCATGCATCTCAATAGCCTATCGATGGGATTGGAAAACTATTTATGCAATACACATATACAATGACCGATATTCAATCCATAATGTATACAAATCTAACTCAGATGGAGAGTCTATTGTTAGATTGAGTAGAGTGAAAACCACCCTAGGTACATTGATTCAATCATATATCAGTTAGTTTAGGAGAATTAATAGGAATTATCAAAACTAGCGATTAAATACATAACGACTTGTATTAATTTAATCCGACATGAAGGAAGGTCTAAGCCAACACATGAAACTGATAATTCCCTTTTATTTAATCTTGGGAATCAAGGAAGGGATCCCTATAACAAAATTGACCAAAAACTCATATAACTGTTTAAATGAAATATTTTTTACTAGGTCGTTCTTATAAATTTACCAAATTTTAAATCAATCAGAGCCCTTTGTTTTAATCTCAAATTATGATTGTCACGACCCAGAAAATAGTGATTGGCACCCACACGAACCCTCCACTAGTAGAAAGATTTATATTAATTAGCTAAAAAAACATAATAAAAAATACTAAGACATTTAAGTTACAGAAGCAAGTTAAATGCCAAGGAAAGAAATAGAGTTCCCATAAACTCCAAATAAAATCTTAATAACAACTAACTTATGGAAGTAATGCCTAGAACATGAAAGTTAATGTACCAAACCATCTAAAAATGAACCATAAGTCTAAACAAGAAGGGTTAGAACCCAAACTAATGAACCAAAATGAGGACACAGACCAAAGGAGACCTCTTTGAAGCCCGGAAGAATTGAATTACCCTTTAATTATATCAATGATCACTGATCTTGTAATCAAGGCTTTTCAATAGCTGCCTGAAGATGCCTGTACTCAACATGAAAGAGCAAGTTCAGTATCAGTATACAACCATAGTGTACTAGTAGGATCATGAGACTATCCCACTAAGTGCAACATACAAAAGCCATTAAAACAGAATAATAACATGCACGTACCGAACATATACAATATTATCAACATTTACGAAACCCAAACTACTAGCATAACACAACGTAGTAACTCTTGATCCATTATTTATGATGAAATATGGCAACATATCCAATAATTATGGTGGAATGGGGTAACTAATCCACGTAAGTGTGTAAGAATGCAACACCCGATCAATTCAACAAGCCAAAATCACAATCATAAGTATATTCTCAATATCATACAATCATGTCATGATTCATGGCATTCCTCTTTCATCTATCTCATTTACAACAAGTGTTGTTAATGATGAAACATCGGCATACATACATGCATCATAATGAGGCAAGAACAAACGTAAATCACCCAATCATAGAATCATAACCATCACCTACCTTAAAACAAGCTTGAAACCTTTACGAAGCTTGATCCTTTACTCTCCGGATTCAATCTTGTTGTTCTTGGTCTACAAACAGTACATAAATCAATAAACCATCATTAAATACCCGAATTACTAATCAATTCTATCAATTCTAGATCATACTCATCATTCCCATAACCAGATTAGGGCTTTCTTCACCATAATTTCCATATCAAAACCCTTCCCTATCGTTAATTACCCATTATATTATGTTTTACGGATCTAAAAATGGTTTTGGAGATTCAAAATCTTACCATTAGCCTCAATAATGGTGAAAAACTATATAAAAAAGCCTTCGGTTCGTTCCTAAGTTCTCAAGTTCAAAAATTGGAGAATAATTTTTTTTGGAGTTTATTTACTACTTTAAGTCGCGTCTTCCCCACCATGGAAGAACCCACCTTGCTATAGACGCCCCACCCAAAAGGGAGAAATCCCTCCTAAGCGGCTTTCACGGAACCATAAGCAAATTTCATAATTACAAGACCTCATTTCACAACACACCTTCCACCAACGACTTTAAGAAACTACGCGTTCACACTAAGGTCAATTCTGGGAGTTCTACTCGCCCGATTTCAATTCCATAAAATCGTACGGGTTCGTTAACGACTTATATATCTACGTGTGTGATGGAATTCATGATAAGACTACCCAATTGCTACTAGAATTCACTAGACTTTAATGATATTTTTTTCCAAATCTAGACTAGATTGGAAAATTCACAATTTCTACTAAAAAAGTTTTTCGACCCAAAAATTTTCCTTGTTTGCTTACTATAATGACAGAACCTAGTCGTGACAATAGATACAAATTTAACCATCTATAACGACCCTCAAAATGAAATAGGACAAACTATAGCTTCACATGTGTTTCATGAGTTAATAAATTGTTAAAATAACAAAGATTAGCTTTAGAGTTCAGTTTTAAAGTTTAGAAGTCGAACTTCAAAGAACGACCAAGACGTTTGGAAACTAGTCTTGTGTGTGCTAGTGTGCCTTTGCATGTTTTATAGGTATTAATGTGTCGTTTCATATCTAAAATGATTTGAAGGGACCCTAGAATCTAGATGGTCATGATTGTGGTTGAAATGTCCGGGTAGGACTCCCCAAGGATCACCCTAAGGGTCCGTGAGAAGGACCCAAATGTTGGCTATGAAGCTATCAAAACAGCCCCAATCGACTACCCTAATGACGCCTTGATTCCTCCATCAAATTTCGTGGGTTTTCTACTAATAAGCTATGGTAATTCAACCTTGATTCTTCTTCGAGCCAATCCAAAGGCTTTTCAATAGATTTAAAAATCCTAAAAGTTCCTATTTCAAATTCTAAGCATGGGTTCTTGCATTAAAATGTTTTAAGGATGAATTATGATGTTTTCAATGTTAATTGATTGTTTTATGATAAAAACTCCATGGACCCATGATCATACTAAATCTCTAATTTTGTCATATGAAGTGGGTTTGATGAATTTGATTGGATATTGTTATAATTGTGTTTACATTAAGTTGTATTGTGGTTATCTACTTCCATTTATGCCAGATTATGATGAATTGTTGGAGAATTGAGAAAATGTGATCAAGGCTTGGATGAATGGTAAGTTGATCTAAATTGTCTAGTTCTTATTAAATTGATCTTGTGTGGTATGGTCAACTTATGCTGGCAGTGTTTACTTGATGTGTATGAATGTATATGTGAATTGTGATTATGGTCGTGAAGGCATTGAATGTGATGTAAAGTGATCTTATTAAGTATTGGCATCGGTATGTTTTATGAAGTTATGAATGTGTAACTTGAAGATAGTATGTCGAATTGAAGTATAATGCGAATGCAAAGTAAGGTTGTGTGTGGATTATGAGGAATGTTGTCTGATCGTGTTTAAAAGTAAATGTTATGAATGATAGTGGTTATGTGAAAGGTTTTCTCACATATACATGAACGAAGCTAATGACAATCTAAAGAATGAGAGTCTATTGAGAAGTTTTCTCAAAGATCCCAAGAACTCTAATGAATGAATGGGGGATTTTGGGGTGGACACTCTTCGTGAGTGAGATGTAGTGTCTAGTACCGACCTCACTATTCCTAACAGCTTTCCACTGAATGAATGATAAGTTGGAGGCTAGATAATCTTCGTGAGTTGAGATATAGTAACCAAAAGTAACCTCTAGAGATGAGTACTTTTCCTGAGTTGAGATGTAGTACTTAGTAGAAATCTCTTAACCTATAGCTAATGAATGTCTAAACTCCGTGGTGTTTTAAGCTTAGCACAGATAGGATTTTACAAAGGGATGTATACTCTTCGTGAGTTGGTTGATGATTTTAAGGCTAAAAACTCAATGAATCCATACTCATGAAAATTCTCAACTTTTTACCTATGAAGTGGGTTTGATGAACATGTTTCGATAATGCTATAACTATGGTTTTCTTGTGATTATATTGTGATTAGCTACTGCCTTAAATGCTTATTATTGATGAATTGTTGGAGAAATTGAGATGTGGTGCTGAAAGCTTGGATGAAGGGTAAGTTGTTCAATATTGCTTAAATCTTATAGAATTGGCAATGTGTGTCTTGAAGACACTATGTTTAAGTGAAGTATATGTATATGTAAAGCATGATAGTGTGTGATTTTACTGAATGTTGTGTGATCATTTATAGAATGGAAAGGTCATGCAATATAGGATTTATGTGCAAGGTGTGCTCACATGTACACACACACCATGAATGAAACAATGAATTTATGAATGTAAATGGGGGATTATAGGGTATAAACTCTTAGTGAGTTGAGATGAAGTGTCTAGACCATCCTTAATATTCCTATAGTATGAAAAGGGAAGTTTTGGGGTGAACACTCTTTGTGAGTTGAGATGAAGTGTTTAATAGCAACCTCACTTTTACCAATGAGCTTTCCAAGATAGGTTGGAGGTTGATGCCCTTCGTGTTTTGAGATGTGGTAATCAAAAGTAACCTCTAGGGATAAGTACACTTCGTGAGTTGAGATGTGGTACTAATTATCTACCCCTTAACCTATAGTATATGAATATTAAGACTTTGTGAGGGAGTTATGCTTAGCACTGAGAGGATTTGAAGAAGGGCTGGCTACACTTCATGAGTAGAGATGTTATATTCAAATGTACCTCTTGAGATGAATACTCCTCGTTAGTAGAGAATGAGTTACTTAGTAGAAATCTCCTTATCCCTTAACTATGCGCCCGCATAGGTATAGCTATTGGGAGATCCAAAAGGCTAAGAATATGACCCTACCTTAGACAAGTAGGGATCCCTCATCCGGTAGGGGTCAATACCGGGATTCCATCTAGCTCTCATGGTCTATGTCGGTTAAATCTACCCCCCACACTAGTGTATGTTATGAACTAAGTCTTCTTAAGGGGTGTAATACTTAGGGTAGGTGGTGGTATGGGACGCTATCTATCCATTGTACATGTAGACGTTTGGAGGGAGTCTTGGTTGTCCTTTATGAGAATGTATGAACGGGTCACTACATAATGTAAATGAAGTAAGTTTATTTTATGAAATAAAGGATGTTGACTTATGAAGTTAATGAAGTGTGTTGATATTATGTCTTGTATGATGAATGCTTTGTAATATTATTAATGTGATGTGCCTAGTCTAAGGTAATTCATAAGGAGCACTAAATGGGAGTAGTAGTATGGGATGCTACTTTCACATTGCACTAAGTGTAACTTAGGAGTTGTCTTGGAGGATGATCCTTATGTGAAGTTACTAAGTATATGTATTTTCATCTAAGTGTCTTTAGTGAAAGCATGTTGACTTGTTGGATTATAATGAAGTATGCGTAACCTTGGTTGCATTAAAGATCACCTAGGTGTGTATTGAAGATATTGTATGGGAGGTCTCTTCATGTATTACCTAGGTGAGTCTTAGGATAATTTGGTATAGGGAGAATCTATATGATAAAGTGATGTTCACTCTAATGTATGTCTTTATGTAGGAAATATGGAAGTCTTGCTTAAATTGCTAAATGTGGGCTTATATGATGTATTGAAAGATTTGTTCATGAAGCCTTTATCAAAATAGCATGAAAGTATTATTTCAACTAAAATATACTATTTTAGCATGTTTTTGCATTATGTTATACTCAGTATAATGTTTGTACTAATTCCATACTTTTATATATCTCTATGAGTATAGGTGGAAGGCAAGTGGAAGATCTAAGAAGGTAAAGCTTGGAAATCGAATCTCTAAAGATTGGTATATCCTCATCTATCCTAGGACATAGTCTATGTTTTGTTTTTAGTAGTTTCTCTTATGTTAAGATATAGTATTTTCATTCAATGTAAAGGGTTGTGACCCTAAGATTTTAGATGTGTCTTTCAGTTGGCTTGTGATGATGAGATTCCTCAGTATTTAATAAAAGATGTTTCTTATTATTATTGTGTTAAAAGTTATAATTTTGCACTATTTTTCACATCTTATGTAATGAATGATAGCTAAGAGGCCTGTGCAAGACCTCCGAGAGCTCAAGAACACCTTGTGGCAACTCAAGAGTGCTCTAACTTTTAGGGGGTACTTTGGGTCGTTACATTGATGACATACTAATCTATTCAAGGAATGAAATCATGGTATTCACCTAAGGTTAGTTCTTTAGACTTTGAGAGATAAGGAGTTATATGCCAAGTTCTCCAAGTGTTAGTTTTGGGTTAAGTCTGTGGCATTCTTAGGCCACATAGTTTTCGGTCATGGGATTAGCGTTGATACTCAAAATATAGAAACAATTCAGATTTGTCCTAGACCAACATCTCTAACATATTAAGGAGTTTCTTGGGTTTGGCTAGCTACTATAGAAGATTTGTTGAGGGGTTTCAATCTATTTCGTCTCCTTTGACCAAGCTGACTCAAAAAATAGTTAAGTTTCAATGGTATGAAGCTTGTGAGAAAAGAATTTAAGAGTTGAAAAAGGTTGACTACTGCTTGATTTTGATCTTACCAGAGGGTACTCAAGGTTTTGTAGTGTATTGCGATGAATCAATAGTTGGTTTGGGCTGTGTGTTAATGCATAATCGCAAGGTCATAGCTTATGCCTATAGACAGTAAAAGGATCATGAGAAGAATTATCCAACCCTTGACTTAGAGTTGGCTGTTGTAGTTTTTGCCTTTGAAATGATGGTGTCACTACTTGTATTGTATTCATGTTGAGATATTCGCTGATCAAAAGAGCTTATAAAATGTGTTTACACAGAAAGAGCTCAATCTCAGACAGAGGAGGTGGCTAGAATTACTCAAGGATTCTGACATGGGTATTCTTTACAACCCAGGTAAGGATAATGTAGTTGTTGATGCCTTAAGCAGGTTATCCATGGGAGTACCGCCCATTTTGAAAATGAAAAGAGGTAGTTAGCCTAATATGTTCAAAGACTTGCATGCCTGGGAGTTAGACTTATGGATTCCATAGAAGGAGGAATAGTGGTGATCAATGGGGCTGAATCATCATTAGTGTCAGAACTGAAAGAGAATAAAGACCAAGACCCCATTTTTCTTGATTTGAAGGCTAATGTTCATAAGCAAAGAGTATTGGCTTTTGAACAAGGGGGAGATGGCATGTTGAAGTATCAAGGTAGATTGTGTGTACCTAGGGTTAATGGACTCCAAGAGAGGATCATCGAGGTGGCTCATAGATCCAGATATTCCATTCATCCAGGTTCCACAAATATGTACCGTGATCAGAGAGAAGAATATTGGTGGGAAGGCATGAATAAGGGCATTGCTGAGTTTATTGCAAAATGCCCAAATTGCCAACAAGTGAAAGTAGAACATTAATGGTCTAGAGGTTTGGATCAGAATATAAAACTTCAAAATGGAAGTGGGAGATGATTAATATGGACTTCATCATATGATTACCAAGGTCTCGCAGCCAGCACGATTCCATTTGGGTAATTTCGATAGATGACAAAATCAACCCACTTTTTGCCGGTAAAGACTACCCATTCGGCCGAGGATTATGCTAAGTTATACATTCAAGAAGTAGTGAGACTTCATGGAGTCTCAGTTTAAATCATTTCAGATAGAAGTGTACAATTTACTACACACTTCTGGAAATATTTACAGAAAGGTTTAGGTTCAAAGGTGAACTTAAGCACTGCTTTTCATCCTCAAACGGATGAACAAGCAGAACGTACTATCCAGAACTTAGAAGACATGTTGAGATCTTGTGTGATCTGTTTCAAGGGGAGTTGGGATGATCACCTACCTCTCATTCAGTTCGCTTACAACAACAGTTACCATTCAGTTCGTTTGATTTCTATAATGATGGAACCTAGTTGTTACAATAGATACCAATTTAACCATATGTAACGACCCTCAAAATGAAATAGGACAAGCTATAGCTTCACATGTATTTCATGAGCTAATAAAGTGTAAAATAATGAAGAATAGATTTAGAGGTCAGTTTTAAAGAGTTTAGAATTCAAAAGTCAAAGAAGGACCAAGACGTTATGAAACTAGTCTTGTGTGGGATAGTGTGCCTTTGCATGTTTTATGTGTTTTAATGTGTCGTTTCATATCTAAAATGAGTTAAAGGACCCTAGCATCTAGATGATCATGATTAGGGTTGAAATGTCTGGGTACGTCTCCCCAAGGACCACCCTAAAGGTCCTTGAGGAGGACCCCAGCGTTGGTCATGAAGCTGCAAAAGCAGCCCGAATCGACGACCCTAATGATGCCTGGTAGATCAATTGACGCCCCGTCAAAAGGGGTCCATCTCCACACTTAGTTAGAGAGCTTAGCCCCCCATATGATGGTTCATTGACCAAAACGATAGCCAGAAGTACGACCCCGTCAACCCATCACGCTCCGTGGATTGAGGGCGTCGTTTCGCACCTGCGAATCCTGCAGAGTTTTGTCCACTTTAGGGGTGAATTGGTAAATTCACCCAATGTCCTAATTAAGTCCTAGATGGTTATTTTAGGTGTTTCAAAGTATTTTAATTTAATTTATACACCTAGACCTAATTTTAGACTTCACTTTTCAAAATCAAAACCCTTTTCCCAAGTAAAACTCGCTCAAGACTCCATGGAAGCTTGAAGTGAAGACAAAGCTAGGATTGAAGAATTCCTTAATTACTGCATCAAATTTCGTGCGTTTTCTACTAATAAGGTATGTTAATTAAACATTTATTCTTCTCTATTTCACTGAGCCAATCCAAAGGCTTTTATAAAAATTTCAAAATCCTAAAAGTTACTATTTCAAATTCTAAGCATGGGTTTTTGGATTAAAAGGTTTTAATGGATGAATTATGATGTTTTGAATGTTAATTGATGTTTTTATGATAAAAAACTCCATGGACCCATGATCATTCTAATTCTCTAATTTTGGCTTATGAACTGGGTTTGATGAATGTGATTGGATATTGTTAGAATTGTATTTATACTAAGTTGTATTGTGGTTATCTACTGAAATGTGTTCCTAGTTATGATGAATTGTTGGAGAATTGATAAAAGGTGATCAAGGCTTGGATGAAGGGTAAGTTGATCTAAATTGTCTAGTTCTTATTTATTTGATTTTCTGTAATGGTCCACTTATGGTGGTGGTGTTTACTTGATGTGTAACATCTCGTAATCTTAAATAGCTAGGATTAAACCAAGAAACTAAGAATAATTATTTTTGGAAAGAATAGGAAAAATCTGGAAAATTTGCTAAGTTTTAAAAAATGAGTTTCAGTCATTTTTAACGGCCATAACTTCTATCTAGGGAGGAGTTATCGGCAGTTATTTATATGAACGGAAATACCTTGTGGAGATATTTCAAACGGCACCTAGTTTTCTCATTTTTGAAGTCGTATGAGGGAGATATGCATTTTGAAAGTTGGGTTGTTGGACTGAGGAAGGTCGAATCCAAATTTTGGTAAGGGTAAAGTAGTCTTTTCACTCTACTATTTCCTAATTTATTTTAAGGGTTTAATTGGGGTAAAACCAAAATTTAGTTCATATTAGAAAAATACTATTTTACTCTTAGGGTTTGGAGAAAAGAGAAGAGAAGAAGTAGTAGGGAGAAAGAGCAAGATTTCACCAAGAACGCCAAGATATTATGTGGAATTCATCGGGGGGTGATCCCTATTCAAGTATGTGAGCTCTTTCTATGTTGGGTTCGTTCGCCCACACGCCAAAATGTTTAATTAAGCGAGATTTGATTTAATTAATTGGTGAATATTGAAGTTCTTGATGAACAATTGTTGAATTCTTGTTGGTTGAGTTATAGCATACCATTAGTTGTTTTGATTTGTGTTTTTGGGCTATTTTACGAGTCTAAACTATTGGGTATTGAGGTATTTAGTGATCATATGTGTTTGGTGTGAGATGCATGGATGTTTGAAAGGTTTAGAGATGAAACAAGGAGAAGAAAAGTCGGAAGTCCTGTCTGACAAGCCTTGGGGCACCGCGCCCGACAGAGCCCCTTAGAGCAGGCTCTGTCTAACAAGACCTGGCACGCAATGCCGCCAGAATGCCTCAGACCAGAGTCTGTCGGACAGGATTTGGCGCTCCGCGCCTCTCAGAGCGCCAAGGTCAGTTAGAGATCTCATATTTCCCTATCTTTTCATACTAGTTCCTAAGTGATGTACCCACGTTCCTTGGTTGATTCCTACACTCTAAGGTGCATCTAAAAATGATGAAATGATTTTCAGCATATTTCAGACAGTTTTCTTTATATTGCAAATTACTTTTAAATTGCATTATAATGAAATGAGTAGTTAATCATGAATTGAGCAGAGTCAAGGTAAGTGTTCTTCCTTACTCCTTTTCAAGATTAAGTGTGGTTTTTAGCATTCTTACTCGCATACTCGTACATTAAATGTACTTATGCCAGTTGTCCTGCATTATCTTATGATGCATACGCAGGTAACCAGGATCAACATCCAGCGCCTCGTTGATTTAGATCGAGCACTCAGAGTCAGTGGTGAGCCTTCTTGCATTCCGGAGGATCCTTTTCTATGCTTTCCAGTCTTTCAATTTATGAATGTTATGTGGTATGTCCGAATCTTCATCATATTATGTTTAGAGGCTTCATAGATAGATAGTCAGTTTGTTTAGTTGAGTCTCTTTTACTTCAGATAATATATTTGAGACTTAAGTGTCATTTTGGACAAGATAAATAATTAAAGTATTTTTCATGAGAATGTTTCCAGCTTTGTGATTGAGTTAAGTTAAGTCTTCTGCTAAGTTAAGTGTAACACTTCGAAAATCCAAGAAGTGTCGTAAAGACTAACATAGGTGTCATGAAGTCTAGACACTGTTTTTAAGGTTAGTTTAATGAATATAGGTTATTTAGGAAGTTTAGAAACCAAAACGGCCAAGAACGTCCATGACGTTTGGAAGTTGTTTCAAAGAGGTACTAGTTTGCCTTAGCCTATTTGACTAGTTTTTAAAAGTTGGAAATTAATAAAATTTGGTGAAAATGTGTGTAAAACGTGTTACAGATGTTTCATGGTCGAAACATCCGGGTACGACTCACCAAGGACCAACCAAGGGCCCTTGAGAAGAACCCCTGCAGGTTGAGGCAACACTGCCTGGGCAGTATGCATCAACGGGACAAGCTACGGTCCATGTGTGGACTGACGGGCGTTTATGCGACCTTCGTCCCACACTTAGACAATTTGAGGAATCCCTTGCCTGTACAAATCTCTGAACTTACCTACGGATGTGCAGGACGGAGGGGGGTTAGTTCGTCGACTCACAGACGGCCTGTCGACAGGGTTCCGTCAGTGAGGGTCTTGATTTTTCCTGCACCTTTTAAATTAATTTCATTTTATTAGTTAAGGGTTTAGGTGGTTAGTTAAGTGATTAAGGGAGTCAAATTAAGTTATTTAACCTCCCATATAAAGTCCCCAACCCCATCCCATATAAAGTCCCCAACCCCATTAAACTAATTAGAAAACCTAAAACAATTCCTCTATCTTCTCTCTTCTTTCTCTCTCTATTGGAAGACTCCATTGAAGGCTAAGTCAAAGAAGTGTATTGGGGGATGGAAAAGGGTGATTTCATCTCCGAATTCTCACCAAAACGTTGAGGTATGGGATCTCTTCACCTTTGAGACCTCTTTCCTCAAAGGGTTCATTCAAAGTGTTTTCAAAACTAGAGTTTTCAAATGGTTTTCATTCAATTACGTATTTAAAGTTATGAATTGAGTTGTTGATGTTTTCTTTAGGTTATATTGAATATATTAACAAGTATTTTAACTTGATTGTGGTAATTGTTTATGGTCTTGACTAAATTGAAGAACATGATCCTAAGTCCCTAACCCTAGGTTGTGATCTTGACATATATTGTAGATTGTTCATTCAAATGACTTGGTTAAGGGTTGAATTACTACTAGATGATGTTGTTATGCTAATAATGAATGAATTAGGATGATGTATAGTCGTTCGTACTAGTTCTTGAGAAGTGATCTAGGGTATAATGAATTGACTTAATCCTAAGCTTTGATCTATTTTCGAATTGTGATGTAGTGATTCTTTTAGCCTTGTGATTATATTTGTTATTGAATCAAGGTGACTTGATGACCTAATTGAGTTGAACTAAGGGTTGATGGTAATACCTTGATGATGAATTGTAAAGGAGACTTGGTAAGTCTTGTGATCCCTATACTTTGTTTCAATTATGATTAATTGTGATTAAGTTATGATGATTGTGTTGGAGTATGCCTTGTTTAGGATTGATAGGGTGGTATGATGTTGAATTGAAATGTTTTGCTTATGGTTGTGAGGTTTATTAAGATGTAAATTTACAAGGATGATGGTGTTTACCAATGTGCCTTATTATAAAAGAATATGTAGGGCGTCAACCTTACTTATGTGAATTGTGATGAAATGATTTTACTCATGCAATTCCTATTGAGTTATTATGATGATGATTATACAAGGGCTATACCCTATGACCTAAACTAAACTACGATTGATAAATAAAGATTAAAGAAATTTCAATAAGGGACTTAGCTTAGCACCGAGTGAACTTGACAATGGGAGGTGATGGCTTTCCAATAGAGGAAGAGTTACCCTATAGCTCTATATGTGATGTTGACTCATCTTTGAGGGATACTACCAAGTGGTATGTAGAGGGAAATACCTATCTCTTAGTTCTTGAACTATGTTGCCCCCATAGGAAGACTAGCTAGTGGATCTACCTAGAAAGCTACGTTTACGTTTGGTTTCACTTTGGCCGGTAGATCACCTTGCATCGGTGTAAGGTTTTACAACACCGGATTCCACATTACCTCATGTGGTCTATGTCGGTTAGGGCAAGTTTCCCTAAACTAAAGTGAACTAATGTTGTATAAACTAACTAAAGTTACTTGAGGGGTATGACTTAGCTTGGGTAGGCGTATGAGACTCTACCTATGCCTTGCACTAGTTTGCCTTGATAGGAGTTTTAGGAGGTTAATATTATGTATGTAAATGATGATAATATAAATGACCTTATATGATGATTATGATGCTTATGAATATGTAATTTGCCTTTATTGTTAAAGTATGAACTTATGGGTATTTGAAAGCTATGTTATGTGAAGTGAGTTACTATTTATGGTTCTTGTTGGGTTACTTGATTAAGTAAGGTTTTGGGGCTTTGATTGGTCATTGCACTTGTTGACTTTGTGAGGATTTATGAATAGTTGTCTTACTTTGCTAATGGACTCTTATTCATGCTTGTGATATTATTACTTGGTGATAGAGTTATATGAGATTACGGGTTCAAGTATGTTGATATGCGTATAACTTATTTGATTTATTGAACATGTCTAAATGATTGGTATAGTTTGTTGATTATGCATAAGTCCTTAAAGAGGTAAAATGGCATGATTTAACTAAATCCCATTTTAGCATGTTTTATTGTTATATGTGCATATGGTCTCATACTTAGTACATGTGGCGTACTAACCCCATTTTCTCCCTTTTTTCCAAACATTTTAGGTTCCGGTCATTGAGGTTTTGTTTGAGGTGATCTAAAAGGAGGCTTGGATATTCTCTATCATCCAAGTGGTAGGTCTTTATTTGGCCGAGGACGATGCTAATATTCTAGTTACGAATTTGCTTAGATATTAAGACACTTATGTTTACTCTATCTTTTATTTGAGAACAAGTTGTATAAGCCTATATTGGCTTTCTTATATTGATGTAGGGCTATGCCCAAATTGCTATTGTCATTGTAGATGGTTATGAGATGAGACGGATTTTATGACTCTATTGTATATTATATATGTATGTGAAATAAATGTAGAAGACTAAGTAATCTTCTTATACGAAGGGTCTATGTATGCTCGATATTAACACTATTATGTGTATGTATAGGTCTATGTAAACCTCAATGTATAAATAGTAAAATTTTTAAATTCTTCCGTATTTTTGACTTGTGAATGCAATGCTGAAAACTAAGGGGCTAGTCTTAGTCCTCAAAGAGGACGCGAACGCCGGTTATATCTAGGGGGTAAACCTGGATGTGACAAACTTGGTATTAGAGCATGAGGTAATTATCCTTGAAAAATATGTCTCTCTCAACCACGTCTATGTAGATTCGTACTCATAATTGTGAAGCGCGCCACACTTATGAATAGGAATCTATATGATGCTTAGGAATCTCTCTCTTTCTTGGAAATCCAATGTCATGCCTCTAGAGTAACTATTATGTGCTTTCACCTAAACCTTGTATTTTTGTTATAGGCAATGAATACTCGGAGGAATGCGGCTCGAACGCTTGAGGAGGAGGTTGCTAATGCGGGAGCTCCTCCCCGTGTTGATCAAGATCCTCCACTTGAAGAGGAAGTTAATGTTGAACAAGTTCCGGCCAATCCTCCACCTTTGACGGATGGTGAGATAAGGGATGTCCTTCTTCAAATGGCCCAAGCCATTACTACTCAAGCTCAAGCCGCTACTATTCAATCCCAAGCTATGATGTCCCAAGCTAATCAGGAGGTAGTACCTTGAGCCAATCAACAAGTCTATACCATGACATCTCGTCTAAGAGACTTCACTCGGATGAACCCTCCTACTTTCTATGGGTCTACGGTGGATGAGGACCCCCAAGAGTTCATCGATGAAGTCTATAAGATACTCTTTGCCATGGGGTTAAGCACTAGTGAAAAGGCCGAGTTAGCCACATATCAATTCAAGGATGTGGCTCAAACTTGGTATGTTCAATGGAGGGACAATAGGCCTCTTCGGGGTGGACCGGTGACTTGGGAGATATTCAAGAAAGCATTCCTTGACCGTTTCTTTCCTAGGGAGATGAGGGAAGCTAAAGTGGTGGAGTTCATCAACCTTCGTCAAGGAGGTATGAGTGTTCTTGAGTATTCCATGAAATTTACTCAATTTTCAAAATATGCTCCTTCTTTGGTTTCCGATCCTAGAGATTAACCGCTTTATGACGGGGGTGTCAGATAATTTACAAGAAGAGTGTCATTCGGATATTCTACATGACAACATGAACATTTCTCGTGTTATGGTGCATGCTAGAAAAGTTGAGGAGGCAAGGGCTAGGAGGAAGAGTAGAGATGCTAAGAGGGAAAGGTCCCTTGAAGATGGTTCTTCAAAGAGTAGGCTTGAAATTCAAGACAAGCCTAGGTTCAAAAAGAGGTTCTCTAATCAAGTTCCATCCAAGTTCCCTAAGGCTCATGATGACAAGGTGGATAAACCTAGAGCTGAAAAGGTAAAGAGTGGGAACTCACCTAATGAGAAGCCTACATGTGCCAAGTGTGGAAAGGGTCATTTTGGTGAATGTTTGGTCGGAACGGTCATATTGTTTTGGCTGTGGCAAGAGTGGCCACAAGGTTAGAGATTGTCCTAACATGAAGGGACAAGAGAAGATTGGGCAAGTAAGTGGTTCTAGGGATGCTCCAAAGAAGAATCGCTTCTATGCTCTTCGTACTAGGGGTGAGCAAGAGACCTCTCCCGATGTGGTGACCAGTATGTTACAAGTCTTTTCTATTGATGTTTATTCTTTACTTGACCCGGGTGATACTTTGTCTTTTGTTACACCTCTTGTAGCTAAAAAGTTTGATACTTTACCTGATATTTTGCATGAACCCTTTCTAGTGTCTACTCCGGTGGGTGAGTCGGTAGTTTCAAAGAGGGTAAATAGAAATTGTCCTATCATGTTGCCCAATAGAGTTTCCAATGTTGATCTAGTAGAACTATATATGCTTGATTTTTATATCATTTTGGGTATGGATTGGTTGCATTCTTGTTTTGCCACTATTGATTGTAGGACAAGGGTGGTAAGATTTAATTTCCCAAATGAACCCGTTGTTGAGTGGAAGGGGGGAAGTTCTATTCCTAGAGGTCGTATCATTTCTTGTTTGAAAACTTGCAAAATGATCTGTAAGGGCTGCCTATATCATATAGTGAGAGTCCAAGATCTTGACTCCGAAATTCCTCCCATTGAGTCGGTCCCCGTAGTGAGTGAATTTCCGGAGGTCTTCCCTAATGACCTTTGATGTGAGGCCAAAATACACATTTTTTATCATTATTTACCTCATATTTATTATTTATATTTGTCCGTTTTGAGCATAAATTTTATGGATTGTGCTAAATTGTGTATTTTATTTGTACGATTAATTTGGTGGAAAAATGAAAAAGTTTGGAGCTAAAACAAATTAAAGATGAAAAATTAAAGAAGGAAATCAAGCAGGCATCTTAATGGATTAAAGTGAATAAAATAATATATTTATATATAATATGCATATTCTGCAATTGTGAATTGCAAAAGTGAACCTGTCACGTGGAAGTCTCTCAATGCAATGTTCAAGCGCTTCACGACGGACTACAGTAAACGCGGGAAAAAAAAACACTCTAATTCTTTTTGGTTTTGGATTCCTAATTTGTTTGGTCTTAATTATTTTATTTAGGGTTTTCTACATCTATAAATAGGGCATGAAAAATTATTATTTGGGGGGAAGCCAAGAAACAAGATACAAGACATAATATAAATTTTTTCTAGCTTTGGAGCTTTGTAAGAGCCGCTGTGGAGGCCGGAGAATTGTGCTTTATTCTTTCTTCTCGTTTATTATTTATTTGTATTCGTGATTAATAAAAATATAATTTAGCTATTGTTCTTAACTTTTTATGATTAACACAAACAAATATATTTTAATAAATTTTGATTGTGTTTTTGCGATAATGAGTAGCTAAGCTTCACAACTAGCTTTGTGGGATCCATGAGCGATTAACAAAGTATGAATAGTAATTAAGCAATTCTCTAATAGGTTATTGCATGTATTGATAATTCTTTCGTTTAGAAGTCTTTTTAACGAGTGCACGCGTTAGAACTCGGCTTGTTGCTACTTGCCGGACCAAGGAGGTAGATAATAAGAAAAGAATTATCAATGTAGATTTAGTATAAACTATCTAATAGGCTAGTGTCGATTGGTGCGAAGTAATAACTAAGCCATACATCGATTATGATGCTTAATATGAAGTAAAGGTAATGCTTAGTAAATTATACACACGTAGCCGGACCAAGGTACGGGATGAAATTCTCTAGATGCCGGACCAAGGATTTAGAGATACATAACTTATCACTTTGCATGCATAACACTAGAGAAGAATTGCTATTACTAGGATTACCGCATTATGAGCTTATGGGGAACACATTCCTAGTTATTTTTATTAATTTGGATATAAATAAATACTTAGTTCAACACTATTTTAATTTCTTTTATTTTTATTTAAATTTTAATCCCCCATTTTTATATAACGACTATCAAGTTAAATATTTGCTATTGATAATATTCTCTGTGGGATCGACCCCGACACATAGTTGGGTAAATATATAGCATACGATCGTTTATATTTCTTTTCAACAAGTATATTTGAACGTTATCAACCTTTCCGGTATTCCTCCCGAACGAGAAATTGATTTTGGTATCGATTTGCTACCAAAAACAAACCCCATGTCAATTCCTCCTTATCGGATGGCTCCGGCCGAATTGAAGGAATTGAAGGCACAACTCAAAGATTTACTAGACAAGGGCTTCATAAGGCCTAGTATTTCTCCATGGGGTGCTCCGGTTTTGTTTTAAAAGAAGAAGGATGGGTCATTGAGAATGTGTATTAATTATCGCCAACTCAACAAAGTCACAATTACGAACAAGTATCCTCTCCCTCAAATTGACGACTTATTTGATCAACTCCAAGGGGCAAGCTACTTTGCAAAAATTGACTTGAGATCGGGGTATCACCAACTTAGGGTGAGAGGTGAGGATGTACCAAAGACGACATTTCGGACAATATATGACCACTATGAGTTCTTAGCTATGTCCATTGGTCTCACTAATGCTCCAGCGGCGTTTATGGACCTAATGAATAGGATGTTTCGGAGTTACCTAGATTCATTTTTCATTGTGTTTATTGACGACATCTTGGTATATTCGAAAAATGAGAGTGATCACATAGGTCATTTAAGGGTGGTATTGCAAACCCTTCAAGAACATCAATTGTTTGCCAAGTATAGCAAATGTGAGTTTTGGTTGATGTCGATGGCATTTCTTGGTCATATCATCTCTAGTGAGGGAGTTGAGGTTGATCAAGGCGGTAAAAAATTGTCCTAGACCATTGACTCCAACCGACATTAGGAGTTTCTCGGGTCTAGCGGGTTATTATCGGAGGTTTGTGGATAGTTTTGCGTCCATTGCATCTCCCTTGACTACTTTGACCCAAAAGAGTAAGAATTTTGAGTGGTCGGAAGCATGTATAAAGAGCTTCCAAATCTTGAAAGATAAGCTTACTTCCGCTCCGGTGTTGACTTTACCAGAGGGTACAAAGGTTTTCGTTGTGTATTGTGATGCATCCCGTGTGGTTTTTGGGTGTGTGCTTATGCAACATGGAAGGATATTGCCTATGCTTCGAGGCAAATTAAGGTGCATGAGTGGAACTATCCCAGTCATGATCTTGAGTTAGCGGCCGTGCTGTTTGCTTTGAAAATTTGGAGGCATTATTTGTATGGTGTCCACGTTGATGTGTTTACCGATCATATAAGTCTCCAATATGTGTTTACCCAAAAGGAGTTGAATATCCGACAAAGAAGATGGCTAGAGTTGTTGAAAGACTATAATATGAGTGTTCATTATCACCCCGCAAGGAGAATGTGGTAGCGGATACTCTAAGCCGTTTGACTATGGGTAGTTTGTATCACATTGAAGAAGCAAAAAGGACCTAGTGAAAGATGTTCATAAGTTGGCTAGGTTGGGTGTTAGATTGGAAGGTTCTCCAAATGGTGGTGTAATGGTCCATCACAACTCCGAATCATCCTTGGTTTTTGAGGTGAAGTACAAACAACACCTTGATCAACCATTAATGGAGTTTAAAGAATCGGTTCTAGGCAAGTTTAATGAATCATTCTCCTTAGAGGGGATGGTGTTTTGAGATATCAAGGGCGGTTGTGTGTTCCTAATGTTGATGATTTGAGGAACCGTATCCTTGAGGAAGCTCATAGGTCTCATTATTCCATTCATCTGGGGTCAACAAAGATGTATCATGACCTTAGGGAGGTGTATTTGTTGGAAGGTTTGAAAAGGGACATAGCGGAGTTTGTTGCCAAGTGTCCAAATTGCCAACAAGTGAAAGCCGAACATCTAAAACCTGGTGGCTTACTACAAGAAATCCAAATTCCTACTTGGAAGTGGAAAGACATCAATATGGATTTTGAGCTAGGTTTGCCTAAGACTCAAAAGCAATATGACTCCATATGGGTGGTGGTTGATAGGTTGACCAAGTCCGCTCACTTTATTCCCGTCAAGTCTACTTATTGCGGAAGACTATGCTAATATCTTCATAGATGAGATTGTGTGTCGTCATGGTATTCCGTTATCCAACATATCGGATAGGGGTGCACAATTCACATCTAGGTTTTGGAGGTCGTTTCAATAAGGGTTGGGTACTAAGGTGAAGTTGAGTACCGCTTTTCATCCCAAATGGATGGTCAAGCGGAACGTACTATTCAAACCCTTGAGGACATGCTTAGATCTTGTGTCATCGATTTCAAAAGGAGTGGGATAAGCACTTGCCTTTGGTAGAGTTTGCTTATAATAATAGTTTACATTTATCCATTTCCATGGATCCCTATGAAGCCTTGTATGGTAGGAGGTGTAGGTCTCCTATTGGGTGGTTGAAGTCGGTGAGTCTTCAATTCTTGGTCCCGATTTGATTTATAAGACTTTGAAAAAAGTTCATATTATAAGAAATATCTTGCAAACGGCCTATAGTCGGCAAAAGTCTTATGCCGATCATAGGAGGAGGGATCTTGAGTTTGAAGAAGGTGATAACAATACAAAAAACGCGCGCATTAGCCACGCCCAAAATTGTGGTTAAACGGCATATGAACCGTGGCTAAAACACTTTGGCCACAGTCATTTGGCCATGGTTGGTAGTGTTCCCATAACGGGCGTCACGAGTAAATTTACCACGGTTTCACACTCGTGGTAACATTTATTTAGCCACGGTTACCCTAACATTTAGCCACGCTCAATTCATAGGTAAAATTAATTTCCCGAAAGATAAATTATATTTATAATTACTTATTAGACATACATGAAACATGGCTAATAAAATGTAGTTACTTTGTATATTTTTTCCAATTCATTTTATAGATTAAACACAGATGAACCGTGGCGATCTTGTACAATTATATTTTAAACAAATACAATTGATTCCCTACAATAACGTGCTGATAAATGCACAAATCATTACTTTGATGTCAAAACAAAAGGCAAGTATATCATAAATTAAAACAAAAGAAAAGTATTCATCATATGTTAAAAACAAAAGCCAAGTTTCATCATAAAAGATAGGAAAAGTATTGCTAATGTAATCAAAATGCTAAATGTTTAAGCTACATCATAAACTAAGAAGAATTTATGTTGAAAGTAGGCAATTCACTACCAAATTTTGCTTGTAAAAACCAATGAAGAGTTGCCAAGTGATTCTTATTTTGCGCAAGTCGTTTCTTAGTTTCCTCAAGCTTTTCCTTGGTCTCATCAAGCTTTTCTTTGGTCTTTTCATATCCGGTCAGCTTCTCTTCCAAAGTTTCTACATGTTTCTCTAGGTCTTCAACACGTTGATGAGGCATATTATTGGAAGTACCGACATTTACATGACTAATTAAATGTCTAGGCATCCCAAAAGCAGTTGAAGGACAAACATTACCACCTATACCACGCACACGACCAGAATGTTCAGCTCCATACACTTTTCCAATGGCGTCATTGGAATGAGCCAATATCTTTAATGGAACACCTAAAGTGGCAGCATGTTCTTGATCTTCAGGTAGATGCTCCAATATTTTATCCTACAAATAAAATTGAAAACATGAGAGAGGAATACCAACATTGTTAATCAACTTATTAGCAAGTACTGCAAAACTAAAGCATCTGTTGTCTTGCATGTATTCGAATCAATAAAAACATTTAAGTGGTGAAAATTTATTTAGGTGTGGGTGGCAATGAAACTGGATGAGTTTGAGAAGGGAATTGTATAGCATACTTTCTTGCAATTGCGTAGGTTCACTTTTTCTAAATTTACAGATCTGGACAAACAACCATTTGCTAAGAAGATTCTAAATCTGACAAACAACAATTTTCTACATTAAGGATTCACAACAAAGAATTAAAGCATAACATCCACAAGGAAAAAGAGAAAACGTTTACATTAATGCTGAAAGAATACAGCTAGTATGATTTTTCTAAGCAAGACTCACAGATGCAAAGCACATTTCTCAATTGATTATATGTGGCAGAGGCTCAAAATGACATTTAATTTATGGGGATCTACATCACATGCTCAATATTTTGGCAACATCAGGAATATAGACAGCTACAGATATAGAAAGCAGCGATAATTTTCACAACACATATGATAGCATACAGAAATTCAACGATCTTTTTCGAGGTCGACAACATAAAATCAAAATAGATGTAGTGCTTGAAAAGCATCGCTGTAGCCCTAGCTTAAGTGACACTGGAACTGGATGATTCTGTATATTTTTAGGAAACTATTGTGTTTAGCATCTCTAGATAGGAGTTGAACTAGCAATGTGTAGGAAAATTTACGTAACTCATGAAGATTAAAAAGAAGTACATTCAAAACAGAAGACAAAGAATATCATTTCTATACCAAGACTGTTACAAAAATAGACGAGTATTTGAAACTTACAGCTAAAATCTTCCCCTATTCATTCACATAATTACCATTCTTTTTCAATAAAGTTGACAACATAACTTCACTTCGACACACCGGCCTTCCCAATTTTTGTTTCTATCATTAATAAGTACAGATAAAAAATAAGTAAACAAGCACAACATATTATTTTGTATAATAACGTGGTTCTAAAATAAACTTCAACATAAAGAAACTTACCATTTGACGACCTCTCCTTGCATTACTTTTGCTACCACCGGTGTGCGAGATTTTAAGTTTTGTTCTATTCCTCGTATTTTGTGCAGTTTGTATCTGCAATAATCAAATATTGATTTCATATATATATACGCAAAGTATCAAATTTGTACGTTAAAGTAGCGATAGATTAAAATAGAAATTTGAATGGCTATTAAAGAGTTATTAAGACTATAAGTTTTTACCAAACATATTGGACAAAAATTATAGCAGCAACTTAGCTCAAATCTGCTAAAATGCAGCGAGAGTTTGAGCTCAAATGCAGAAACAATTGGCTCAAAAAGATGCAATTATTTTGCTCAAAATATGACAACCTCTTCACTCGAATTTGATAAAAAAATAAGAGCTACTTCAAGTACTAAGGAGCAAGTATTTTATGTTAATTCAACTACCATAATGCCAGTTTGTTCTATTTTAATTCTTGATCATTTTGAGCGAGTTAGACTCTTCTTCAATGCAGCTAATGCAACCTTCTAACTAAGAGAATAATTTCCCTTCCTT
The DNA here is from genome assembly GCA_016801875.1 of Solanum sitiens. Classification (NCBI taxonomy): domain Eukaryota; kingdom Viridiplantae; phylum Streptophyta; class Magnoliopsida; order Solanales; family Solanaceae; genus Solanum; species Solanum sitiens. Next base: position 147,340 of record JABWTJ010000792.1, read on the forward strand.
CAATACCACATCCATCATTTATCAAAACATCAATGTACTTAGCATATGAACCAGAACTCTACGTACCCGAAAAATGAACAAACACCAAACAACAATAAAGAACAACATAAAAGGCAAATGGAGCAAGATAACAGGAACAAAACATTGACGTGATAAATATGAAAAAACAGGGGGAAAAAAGAAAGGAAAGAATATATAGAAAAACGATTACCAATGAAGACCCCCAAATCTTATGAAGAACGATTACCTTTATCTTTTCTTCTTTATAGTGATGAACAAAAGCAGTCCAATCAGTAGAATCCACGTTTGCGGGACGATTAGCAAGTATCTCTTCCTTATGTTTGTTTGGATAGAAGTGGTCACATCTTAACTTATATTTATAGGCCCTCCATCTATCGCGTAAAGAATGCATCACCCATTTTAGTCCAACAGCATAATCAAACTCGAAATTCTCCTTCAAATATTTTATATTCATAAATTATGTATCTAATGAGAAAACTACATTAATTGAATTTGAAAGAATGTATCTAATTACCTCAATAAGTTGCCAGTGAAGGCGTGTTTTGGCCTCTGGCATCCTATCCCATCTCTGAACAGATATGGGACAAAATACTGACTTTTGAGAAAGTTTGCCAAAGAAATCTCACAAGCAAGTTTGAACCATTATCACTTCCTTGTCCATCTCCGTTGAGTTCCACCATGATTTTTTGATTTTTTTCCAAGTTCCAAACTCGATCTGGTTGCATCTTCTGAGTTGTAACTTCTCCAGTCGAAGTATCTATTATTGTAACAAGCAAATAACATTAAACAGAAGAAATACTAATTAAACTTGTGGACTACTGGTCTTCAGCAATCACTTGTGGACTAAAAGAGCTAAAGTCATCAGGAGCATTCTATACATGGAACAACAAACAACAGGGGAGAAACAGAGTAATGAGCAGAATTGATAGGGTCCTAGTCAATCATGAATGACAAATTGACCTCGCTGAATCAAACCTACACTACCTAAATGAGGGACCATCTGACAATGCTCCAGCAATTGTAAACTGGGAAGAGGCCAACCAAATACCACACAAACAATTTAAATACTTCAATATGTGGAGCTTAACCAAAGATTTCAAAGAAAAGGTGGAAACGAGATGGAGCTCAGACATTGTAGGAAGTACTTTCTCAAACATATTTGCTTGCTTAGAAGTGATTCGAACTGAGATATATACATTGTAATTTATCAAGTTGGAAAATGAGCACCTGAACAACTGCCAGAGTGCTTGCAACTTCCAAACTTTAGCAAACAACCAATGTCATTCATAATAAAGAGTGTAAGAAGGCTATGCAAAGTGCAATGGTTGAAGGAGTGGGACCTTAATGCTAGGTTCTATCACAGTTATCAAAAAGCAAGGAGGAAGACAATAGCATAGACCAAAAAAAAAAACTCCAATATGAAATTACTTCTAACATTTAATCTTGGCAACTAAGGGATCCTCTTTCTCTTGTGTGTTGGCTCCATTAAAGCTTGATGAAGAATTTAAGTTGTTATCACTAAGTGTAGGAGTCATTATGTTCTCATTTTCAACTCGGTCATCTTGTTGATGCCCATTAACTTGTTGCTGCAAATCTGGAAAAGTTATGCTTATATTTTCTGCTTGTTGTCCTCGTAAGCTTGCTAACAGTTCTTGTGCTGACTTCTTGCGTTTTTGCTTCATATTAAACTTATACTGTAGAGATTACTTTAAAGAAATATAAATCATATGAGTTAATTAAAGCCTCCTCAACCCAACTATTTTGTACACATACCAGTAAAATGTTTCTCGTGATTCACAAGACTATGCAATTCATTAAAATGAAATATTTCATTCCCAGTAACTAGTAGGCAAGCCAGGCAAACATCAATACAATAGATTATGCAAAATATCTAACAAGTAAGTAGATAAATAAACTAAATACACACACAATTAAATAAAACAAACCAAGTAAAATAGAATCTTAGTTGTAATTTTAAATATCATAATAGTGGAATTAAACTAATCTCGCATTCTATCACCATCTGAATCACTACCACCATCATCATCTACTCCATCACTGTCACCATTGTCATCATCTCCATCACTATCACCATTATCATTGAGAGAATCACCTTGTTCTTGTTCATCCTGATCAACTCGAACTAAAGGTAAGTCTTCAATATTTTCCAAATGTTGCTCACAAAAAGGTATGTCCTCCATTGGTGGCTCCTCTAAATCTACAAAATCCACATCTCCCATATCATATATGTCTCTCGGCTTCATATGACAAACACAACACCAATCTTCATCAATTGGATCATCAACATAGTATACCATTCTAGCATCAGATGCAAGTATAAATGGTTCATCTATTTCTTTTACACCTGTGTGTATCAAACGGGTAAATTTTACACTTGTAATCCCAAATTGATCTATATTGATTCTCTTGTTAAGTCTAGTGTCTACCCAAAGACATTTGCATGATACAACCTTTAACTTTCCATAATAATTTAACTCTTTGATGTCAACTAGGTTGCCATAGTACATATCATCATTGAATGTTCAATAGATCCTCTACCACTTGAAAATCTTTTGGTAACCGCAGCCATAACAACACCACTATTTTGTGTTTTCAATCCTTGCTCCTTCCACATAGTACGAAACTTAAATACATGAATGTTATATTCCTTGAATCTCCTCACAACATTATTAAGCCCATTTGCACGCAATTCGACTTCTGGCGTAATCTCCACACCATTCTGACTTGCAACCTTTGTTATAAAATAAGTTATAAAAGTTATATAAAATTATAATATTTGACTTTTAAAGGGAATGAAATGTTTGAAATTTTACATATTCCTTAAACCACTCATGAAAATGTTTGTGTACATATTCTTCCACAAATTTTGAGGAGTTTCTTTTGCCACGATACATCCTAGTGACCTCAATTTTAAACTTCCTGATTGTAATTATAAATCATATATTAAGGTATAAAATACATTAGAATACGAAAATAAATAACATGTAAGAACATATAACTTACTCTCGAAATGCATCAACTATTTCACAATTAGCTAACACATATCGATGAGCTTGTATGATTTCCACGGGAGATATGGATAGAGTCTTAATAGCTCCAATGGGCTTGCCTGATGCGGGAAACAAATTTGACAAGATAGTGGATTCTCTTCTATCATTAATATCATTGTTGTCATCATTATGCCTTGGTCGATTAAACCTTGTTTCAATACTAGCATCTTCAAAAAATTGAGAACAATTAGTAAGGTTTTCCTCTGTAGGCAGCCTTCGGCTATACAACCTTCTGTAGAGGAATTGTTATGAACATAAGATTTAAAATGACCCATTCCCCTAACAAAAGATATAACAAATAGTAAGATTACTAGAAAAAAAATACATACATCAACTTACTAAGAAAATAATATACCTTTCAACAGGGTACATCCAATGATCTTGTACAGGACCCGCAAGAATTGCTTCCTCTCCAATATGAATGACCAGGTGAAACATAATAGTGAAAAAAGATGGAGGAAAAATTGCTTCCATATTAGCATGATTCAACCAAATTCGTTGCTGGAGATTCTCTACATGTTTAACATCAAAAACCTTGCTTGATATTTCTCTAAAGTAGTTACATAACTCAATCAACACTGAAGTAACTTCTTTAGGAAGAGCTTTTCTACAAGAAATTGTCAAAAGATGTTCCATCAAAATGTTGGAATCATGACTCTTTAAATTAGAGATCTTGCGTTTCTTAACATCAACACATCTAGAAATATTGGATGCATAATTATCTGGAAACACCACATTGTTTAAAACTTTTAAAAAGATATCTTTCTTATCTTTCTTCATGTTAACGCATGATGGAGGAAATTTGGAAGAATTAGGGTATGGATGAAGCTTTTCCCTAATTCCCATTTCTTGCAAGTCTTTACGAGCTTGCAAATTGTCTTTTGATTTTTTCTTGTCACGAAGTATAGTATACAATACATTATCACAAACATTCTTTTCCACATGCATCAAGGCAAGGCAATGTCGAATAAGATGGATCTTCCAATAAGGTAAATCCCAAAAGATACTTTTTTTCTTCCATTGTTTTGGGCCAACCTTACTTGGACCATAATCACGAGGCCTCTTTCAACTCTTCTCAATTTGACTTAACAAGGTTAAACCTGATGGTGGAGTAGGAGCAAGTCTATGCTCCTCAAAACCATTAAAAGACCTTTTGTTGTATCTATATTTGTGATCATGTGGTAAAAATCGACGATGTCCCATAAAGCAATTTTTTCTACCAAACTTTAGCCACTTAGAATCTGTTTCATAATTACATGATGGACAAGCAAGTGATGTATGTGTATTCCACCCAGACAAGTTGTCAAGACCTGGAAAATCACTTATGGTCCACATCAATGCAGCACGCAATTGAAACATTTCCTTAGTTGAGGAATCATAAGCATTTACACCATCCCACAGTTGTTTTAACTCAGCAATTAAAGGTTGCAAGTAAACGTCAATGTTATTTCCAGGCATTTTAGGACCAGGAACTATCATCGACATAATAAGAGAAGATTGATTCATAAAACACCACGGAGGATAATTGTAGGTATAAAACATCACAGGCCAAATGCTTACATCAAACCATCTGTATCTAAAGCAAGTCGCACATTACGGGTCTCCGAAGCAAAGTCTGGATAGAATGAATCAAAATGTTTCCACGCTTTGCCATCTCTTGGATGTCGTAATAACCCATCTGGATTAGCTTCTGTAGCATGCCACTTCAAGAGTTATGCTATTTTAGAGCACTTGTATAGCCTTTTCAGTCTAGGTATAAGCGGAAAGTACTGCAATACTTTCGCTGGCTTTGGTTTCTTTCTATGTTGGTCATCAATTACAATATTTGCACCAATATCATTTTCGTTTGACATATACCTTGAAGTATTACAGACCTTGCATTTATCTATACTCTCATCCTCTGGTGATCCCCAATATAACATACAATGATTCGGACATGCATCAATCTTATCGTAGCCCAAACCTAACTTCTTAATCATCTTTTTTGACTCATAAAATGAAGATGGTAGTTTCGCATGGGGAAATGCATCTTTTAAGAGATCAAGAATCATTGAAAATGTTTTCTCTGTTGCACCACATAAAACCTTAATATGATAAAAACGAACAATGAATGATAACTTACTATATTTTGTACAACCATCATAAAGTTCTTGATTCCCATCCTCCAATAACTTCTTAATTTCCTCTCTCTCTTCTTGACTCCTACCTTCAAAAACCTCTAGAATTTTCATTATTTGGTAGATCTGATGGACCTGAATCTTGAAATTCATTATTGTGAATGGCACCAAAAATATCATTCAACATATCGTGCATAGGATATTGTCTAGCTGACTTATTTTGTACTCGGGATAATGATTCTACACTTGATTGAGCATGATTTTCGCCATGCATATGCCAACATGTGTACTTTTTTGGAAATCCCCTTTGAAGTAGATGACTAAACATTTCAGCTCTATTGTGCATAATAGAAAATCCACATATAATACAAGGACACAATTTTTCCATCAATAGACGCATTTGAAAATGCAAATTATAAAAATTGAACTACACCATCCGAGATTCTTTCAATTTAATTGGACTCTCAATCCAACTCTAGTCAATCATATTGGGAATGAAGATGTTTAAGATACGGACAAATAAAAAATAGAACAAAGTTTTATATCAACTTAAATGGGAAAGTTTTCAGTGAAAAGAACAAAAGACGAGTCAGAATCTTGCAACCTATCACAAATTTACGAAAATATGAAGCACAGTTCATCTGATTAGATAAAAGTTAAATAGAAACACAAAATCAAAAGCCCTTCAAAGAGTCAATGAACTAAAAAATAGATAATATTTTCTCCAAATTCGACAAAACCATTTTCCAAAATCAACAAATCTACATAGTTCCATGCAAAATACACATCACTCACCTCATCAGTGTGAGGAAAACAGAGTAAAAAAGCTGTGATTTATCTAATCTTTTCTCAACAGATTTGTCACCTCTTGCATTAGGGTAAGTTAAAAATTGAAATAAACATAAAAAAATTGATAAAACTATCGAAGTTTGCAGAATTTGTGTACCTGGACTCGAATAGAAGAAGACGGGCCACGATTTGATTTTGGAGAAGACAACTCAAGGTTTCTGCTCTTCTGAGAATTTGGGTTAAGTTTAGAACGTGCCTCAACTTCTTAGAATAGAGCTGGAATATCTTAGAACAGAGCTGTCAGGAAACAAACTATGAAATATTACCTGGAATTTCAATTAGGGCTCAGCAAAATTCAGATGAAATTGGTGATCAACTTCTTTCTCCTGTTCTTGTCGGCGAAATTCAAATGAACAAAGTTGTGTTGCACTTCTTCGAAAGAGTTCTTAATTTTAGCGCTTTTTTCTGGTTATAAACCCAACTAGTGTAGGATCTATTCTCCTTGAAAACATAATATTTTCTTTTCCTTATTATTAATAAAAAAATAACATATTGAAATTAATGGGGGGAAAATGAAAAAAAGGGAGGGAGACTAAACCCACCTAATTTTTCCACACTATTTTGGCAACAATTTTTAATACGTGGGAAATTTTGTATTTTAATGTTAATTTAGCTACGGTTTACACGACGGTGGCTAAAAAACCGTGGGCAATAAGCGTGTTTTTGGTAGTGTAAGGTGTATTTAAAAATTTCACCTATGAAGGTGTAACACCCCGTAGGTAAAACAGACCAAAAATCAGTTTTTCAGAAAAATCTACAAGTGCAACCAACGGTGGCATCGACGGACCATAGACTGAACCACGATCCGTCCTGCACAACCGTCGATGGGATCAGAAACTCGCAAAAATTTCAGCCCAGAAAAATTGATTAAGTCTTGGACGACGGACGGACATATGGTCCGTAGGTCAGACGATGGTCCGTAGTCCGTGACCGTCGATCAAGACTCCCTTCACCCACTCTCTTACAAGAGCTACGGATGACCAGCACGGCCCGTAGGTGGAAAATTTGCAGACAGTTAAGGGGTAATGCAGTTGGGTCAATTTCAAATGGTCATACCTCTTAGCACAAAATGAATTAGGTGTCCCTTGACCTACCAACAGATAGATAATTGAATTATCACTGACCTTGCTAAAATTAGACATCCGAGTAAAACGTTATTCCCATTTTAGTAAAGGCATGTCGAACAGGCCCAGTCGACGGACCCAACGATGGGGCGTCGGTCAGACGACGGACCGTCAGTCTTGGCCATCGTTTGGTCCGACAGCAACTTTCCCAGGGGTCTTTTTAACCTTTCCCACTCCGTTTAAACCCTAAGTTACGTCGTTTTGACCCTAAATCATCAGATTTTAGTTAGTTTAAGCGTAGAAACATAATTAAAATATATCTAAGTCAAATCATTAAATCAAAACTTAGAAAATTAGAAGCAAGAGAGGAGAAAAAGCTCAAGAACCCTAGTTCAAGAACGCCACAAGCTCCAGCAGTTCCAACCCCGAAACTTAAGTATTTTTCCGTGGATTTCATCACCAGGTATGTGGGATTTCACTAGTGGGTTCCTTTCACCCATTGGGTCCCTAGTTTTCAGTCAGATTCTTGATTCTCTTATCATGATTAAATCTAGGGTTTCTAGAACTTTGATAGAACTTCATGAATTTATTAAATATATGTTCCAAATCAGATTATCTCGATGGGGCATTTACATCGGACTCTACATTCAGCTCATGTGGTTTTATTATCGGTTATTAGTAGCTCCCATAGTTCAGTCAGACTCTCTACATTGACCATTTATCATTATATTCAGTATTCAGTTTCAACATGTTATAAATTGGTCATTGCATCCAGTTAGCTCAGAAATTAGCATATCATGTTCAGATTATTATACTTGCTTTTGTGCTTGTTTAGTTATGTTTTATTTCAGTTTTACTCTATCCTACATGCTCAGTACCTTTCAAGTACTGACCCATACGTGCGCTACATCTTCTCGTGATGTAGGTTTAGGTTCTCAGCATCCAGATCACGCATAGATCGATTTCCCGATCTCCAGATCAGCAGATTCAGTGGTGAGTCCTCATTCTCCGAGGACAACAGTCATGAGTCCCATTTCAGTCTTTAGTCATTTAGTTTCAGTTTTTTGCTAGATTTAGCTGGGGCTTGTCCCAGTATTTCTAGTCCAGTTTAGAGGCTATTTTCAGACATAGTTAGATTCAGCTTAGTATTGAGTTAATATTTCTTTTGTATTAAAATCATTGTTTTCAAATATCTCAGTTATAGAATATGGGTATTCCCCATCTTTTCATTTTAAGTATGATTTAGCTTCCGCAACAGTTTATTATCTTTAGTATTCTCATGATCATGCCAGCTGGGTTAGCTCACTTGTGGCCCTAGGTTCCGTGTCCGCATCTCGAGGGTAGCTCGGGGCGTGACAAAACTTGGTATCAGAGCACTAGGTTCAAGAGTCCTAGGATGTCTGAAAAGCCGCACTAAGTAGAGTCCTTTTCATGGGAGTGAAGTGCACCACATCTAATGAGAGGGAGGCTATGAAGTGTTTTAGGAAAAACTTCACTTTCTTTTTACTCTTATCGTGCATAAGGTATGATCTTATTCCATTCTAACTTGACGTTCTACATTTCAGATCATGCCTCCTCGTAGAGCTAATGCTAGGAATTCGAACGCCAGGAATGCAAACACAACTCCTCCAGTCCCAGAGTATCCAATGCTGAGTTCAGGAATGCCATACAGATGTTGGCTCAGAGTATGACCCACCAGAACAATTGGGTTCATGCTCCTCTGAATGAAAATGGTGGATCAGCAGCAAGGGTCCGTGACTTTTTTAGGATGAATCCGCCTTAGTTCTTAGGATCGCAGACTAATGAAGATCCTCAGAATTTCTTGGACAAAATAAAGAAGATCTTTGAGGTAATGCAAGTCACTGGGAATGATCGGGTTGAGTTAGTATCATACTAGTTGAAGGATGTTGCTCATATCTGGTACACTCAGTGGAAGGAGAATAGGGGTGCATATGCGGCTCCTATCACTTGGGATTGCTTTAGCGAGACTTTTCTCGATAGGTTTTTCCCAATAGAGTTGAGAGAAGCAAAAGCCCAAGAATTCATGAACTTGAGGCAGGGAAACATGACAGTCCAAGATTATGGGCTGAAGTTTAACCAAATCTCCAGGTATGCTCCTCACATGGTTGCTGACTCCAGGGCTCAGATGAATAAGTTCTTGTATGGAGTATCAGATTTGGTGAAGACAGAGTGCAGAAATGCTATGTTGCTGGGAGATATGAACATCTCTAGGCTTATAACTCATGCTCAGCAGGTTGAGGGTGATAAGCTTAGGGAACAGGATAAGGAAAATAAGAAGGCTAGGACTGGGAACTATGACTATTCTCAGCAGAAATCGGGTGGTGGAAATCGCTCGCAGGGTCAGTAGAAGTTTTCAGCTCCAGCCACTTCATCAGCTAGTGTTTCATCCTCCATGAATAGGTATGACAAGAAGGGCAGAGCACCAGGCTCTAAGTCTCAGGGAAGTGTTTCAGGCACCAAGACTTACCCCACTTGCCCTAAGTGTGGTAAGAACCATCCGGGCGAGTGTCTTGCAGGAAAAGAAGGTTGTTTTGGATGTGGTCAGTATGGTCACAGGTTGAGGGACTGTCCTTCTAGACAAGGTCAAGGAGGTGGTAATGGTAGAGCTCAGTCTACAAATTCAGCAGCACCAGCAAGTCGCCCAACTCAGTAGGGTAACTCATCTGGTACAGGTGGCGATCAGCGCCAGAACAGACTTTATGCTCTTCAGGCTCGCCAGGATCAGGAAGGTTCTCCTGATGTAGTCACTGGTACGTTACGAGTCTTTGACCTTGATGTTTATGCATTATTAGATCCAGGGGCTACTCTTTCTTTTGTAACTCCTTATATAGCAGTACAATTCAGTGTCAGTCCAGAAACTCTCTCAGAACCCTTCTCAGTCTCTACTCCAATTGGTGACCCAGTTATAGCTAAGACGGGTATACAAAAATTGCCCTATCACAGTCTCTTAGAAAGTCACCTCAGCAGATCTAGTAGAGCTAGAAATGGTAGACTTCGATGTCATCCTAGGCATGGATTGTTTACACTCATGTTATGCCTCAGTCGATTGTAGAACTAGGATTGTTCGTTTTTCAGTTTCCAGAAAAACCAATCTTAGAATGGAAGGGTAGTAGCTTAGCGCCTATGGGTCGATTTATTTCTTACCTTAAGGCTAGAAAGATGATATCTAAGGGTTATATCATCTAGTTCGGGTTAAGGATTCTAGCCTTGAAACCCCAACTCTTGAGTCAGTTCCAGTAGTCTGTGAATTTCCAGAAGTATTTACAGAAGATCTTCCCGGAGTTCCTCACGAAAGGGAAATCGACTTTGGAATTGATCTCCTTCCAAAGACCCAGCCTATTTGTATTCCTCCTTACAGAATGGCTCCAGCAGAACTTAAGGAATTGAAAGAGCAGCTGAAAGACCTTCTAGATAAGGGCTTCCTCACACCTAGTATTTCACCATGGGGTGCACCAGTGTTCTTCGTAAAGAAGAAAGATGGTTCTCTCAGAATTTGTATTAACTATAGACAGTTGAACAAGGTCACAATTAAGAATAAGTATCCCATCCCTAGGATTGATGACTTGTTTGACCAACTTCAGTGTGCTAGTCATTTCTCAAAGATAGACCTCAGATCGGGTTATCATCAGCTCAGAGTCAGAGATAGTGACATTCCGAAAATAGCCTTCAGAACTCGGTATGGTCATTATGAATTTGTAGTTATGTCATTTGGACTAACCAATGCTCCTGCAGCTTTCATGGATTTGATAAACAGAGTGTTCAAACAATACTTAGACTTGTTTGTTATCGTCTTCATTGATGATATCCTCATTTACTCTATGAGTGAGGAAGAACATGCAAGTAATTTGAGAGTTATTCTGCAGACTCTCAAAGATTGCCAGTTATTCGCTAAGTTTAGTAAATGTGAGTTTTGGTTGCAATCTGTTGCTCCCCTTGGTCACATTGTGTCTAGCGAAGGGATTCGAGTGGATTCGTAGAAGATGGAAGCAGTGAAACAATGGACCAGACCTACCTCTGCTACAGATATCAGAAGTTTCTTAGGTCTAGCGGGTTATTACAGAAGGTTCGTGGAAGGATTTTCATCCATAGCCTCACCATTGACTAGGTTGACTTAGAAGATGGTCAAGTTCCAATGGTCAGATGATTGTGAGAAAAGCTTCGCAAAATTGAAAACTAGATTGACTACAGCTCCTGTCTTGACTCTACCAGAGGGTTCAGATGGTTATGTGATCTATTGTGATGCATCCAGAGTTGGCCTTAGTTGTGTGTTGATGCAGCGAGATAAGGTTATAGCTTATGCTTCTAGATAGCTTAAGGTGCATGAGAAGAACTATCCAACTCATGACCTCGAGCTTGCAGCAGTGGTGTTTGCACTCAAGATATGGAGACACTACTTGTATGGTGTTCATGTAGATGTGTTCACCGATCATAAGAGCCTTCAGTATGTGTTCACCCAGAAAGAGTTGAATCTTCGCCAGAGGAGATGGCTTGAGTTCCTTAAGGAGTATGATATGAGTGTGCATTATCATCCTGGTAAGGCGAATGTAGTAGCAAATGCTCTTAGTAGATTATCTATGGGTAGTGTAGACCATGTTGAGGAAGAAAAAAAGGAGCTAGTGAAGGATATTCACAGGCTTGCTCGCTTGGGAGTTCGCCTTATGAGCATATCAGACAGCAGTGTAAAAGTTCAGAATGGGGCAGAATCGTCTTTGGTAGTGGAGGTTAAGGAAAAGCAAGACAGTGATCCGATCTTGCTTGAACTTAAGGGTGCAGTCCATAATCAGAGAGTGGAGGTTTTCTCCCAAGGGGGAGATGGTGTACTTTGCTACCAGGGTAGATTGTGTGTTCCTGATGTGGGCGAGTTGAGGCAGCATATTCTTGTAGAAGACCATAACTCCAGGTATTCTATTCATCCCGGTGCCACTAAGATGTACCGCGATCTGCGGGAAGTCTATTGGTGGAATGGCATGAAGTGAGATATAGCAGACTTTGTGAGTAACTGCCCCAATTGCCAGCAAGTCAAGGTAGAACATCAGAAACCAGGAGGTATGACTCAAGAGATCGATATTCCTACTTGGAAGTGGGATGTGATCAATATGGATTTCATCACAGGGTTACCTCATACTCGTAGACAGCATGACTTAATTTGGGTGATAGTTGATAGGATGACTAAGTCTTCTCGCTTTTTGGTGGTCAAGACTACAGATTCGGCAGAGGACTATGCCAAGCTTTACATTAATGAAATTGTGAGGTTACATGGGGTTCCTTTGTCTATCATCTCAGATAGAGGTCCTCAGTTTACCTGTCATTTCTCGAAGTCATTTCAAAAAGGTCTTGGTACTCAAGTTAACCTTAGTACAACATTTCATCCACAGATGGATGGGCAGGCAGAGCGTACCATTCAGACCTTAGAGGATATGTTGAGAGCTTGTGTGATCGATTTCAAAGGTAGTTGGGATGATCACCTTCCTCTTATTGAGTTTGCCTACAATAATAGCTACCATTCCAGCATTCAGATGGCCCCTTATGAGGCTTTATATGGGCGTAGATGTAGATCTCCTGTTGGTTGGTTTGAAGTAGGTGAAGCATCTTTGATAGGGTCAGATTCAGTCCTTTATGCTATGGAAAAAGTGCAACTCATTAGAGATAGACTTAAGACAGCCCAAAGTCGTAAGAAATCTTATGCAGATGTAAGGAGAAGGGAACTAGAGTTCCAAGTTGATGATTAGGTTTTTCTAAAAGTCTCACCTATGAAAGGGGTGATGAGATTTGGAAAGAAAGGGAAGCTCAGTCCTAGATATGTAGGCCCTTACAAGATCTTGAAAAGGGTTGGCAAGGTGGCATATGAGTTGGAGTTACCAGCAGACTTAGCAGCAGTGCATCCGGTCTTCCACATCTCACTCTTGAAAAAGTGTGTGGGTGACCCAGCCTCTATAGTGCCATTGGAGAGTGTGGCGGTAAAAGATAGTCTTTCTTATGAGGATGTACTAGTTGAGATTCTTGACCGTCAGGTTACAAGGTTGAGAAACAATGAAGTCGCTTCAGTAAAGTCATTCCGTAGAGGGAGCAACTTGGGAAGCAGAAGCAGCCATGAAAGCCAAGTATCCTCACCTCTTTCCTTCCGATTCCACTCCAGCTTGAGGTAATAGTTCCTCTTCAATTTTCCAGTCATTCATGCGTAAATTCAGTTTTAGAATTATGTTCCCTCAGTTTGTACTTTCATTTTCAGCGTAATTGCATGTACTCAGAACTCAATTCAGTTCTCAGTGTTTAGTAGTGGGGTTTGCAGCTCTCTCCCTCTATTTCAGCTAGTTTAGTCTTCATTCGAGGACGAATGTTCCCAAGGGGGAGATAATGTAACACCCCGTAGCCAAAACAGACCAAAAATCAGTTTTTCAGAAAAATCTACAGGTGCAACCAACGGTGGCATCGACGGACCGTAGACGGACCCACCTGCACAACCGTCGATGGGATCAGAAACTCCCAAAAATTTCAGCCCAGAAAAATTGGTTAAGTCTTGGACGACGGACGGACTTATGGTCCATAGGTCAGACAACGGTCCGTAGTCCGTGACCGTCCATCAAGACTCCCTTCACCCACTCTCTGACAAGAGCTACGGATCACCAGCACGGTCCGTAGGTGGAAAATCTGCAGACAGTTAAGGGGAAATGCAGTTGGGTCAACTTCAAATGGTCATATCTCTTAGCACAAAATGTATTAGGTATCCCAGGACCTACCAACAGATAGATATTTGAATTATCTTTCCATATCCACCGACCTTGCTAAAATCAGACCTCCGAGTAAAAAGTTATTCTCATTTTAGTAAAGGTCTGTGGAATAGGCCCAGTTGACGGACCCAACGACGGGGCGTCGGTCAGACGACGGACCATCAGTCCTGGCCGTCGTTTGGTCCGACAGGAACTTTCCCATGGGTCTTTTTTACCTTTCCCCCTCCGTTTAAACCCTAAGTTATGTTGTTTTGACCCTAAATCATCAGATTTTAGTTAGTTTAAGCCTAGAAACATAATTAAAACATATCTAAGTCAAATCATTAAATCAAAACTTAGAAAATTAGAAGCAAGAGAGGAGAAAAAGCTCAAGAACCCTAGTTCAAGAACGCCACAAGCTCCAGCAGTTCCAACCCCGAAACTTAAGTATTTTTCCGTGGATTTCATCACCAGGTATGTGGGATTTCACTAGTGGGTTCCTTTCACCCATTAGGTCCCTAGTTTTCAGTCAGATTCTTGATTCTCTTATCATGATTAAATCTAGGATTTCTAGAACTTTGATAGAACTTCATGAATTTATTAAATATATGTTCCAAATCAGATTATCTCGATGGGGCGTATACATCGGACTCCACATTCAGCTCATGTGGTTTTATTATCGGTTGTTAGTAGCTCCCATAGTTCAGTCAGACTCTCTGCATTGACCATTTATCATTATATTCAGTATTCAGTTTCAGCATGTTATAAATTGGTCATTGCATCCAGTTAGCTCAGAAATTAGCATATCATGTTCAGATTATTATACTTGCTTTTGTGCTTGTTTAGTTATGTTTTATTTCAGTTTTACTCTATCCTACATGCTCAGTACCTTTCAAGTACTGACCCATACGTGCGCTACATCTTCTCGTGATGTAGGTTTAGGTTCTCAGCATCCAGATCACGCATAGATCGATTTCCCGATCTCCAGATCAGCAGATTCAGTGGTGAGTCCTCATTCTCCGAGGACAACAGTCATGAGTCCCATTTCAGTCTTTAGTCATTTAGTTTCAGTTTTTGCTAGATTAACTGGGGCTTGTCCCAGTATTTCTAGTCCAGTTTAGAGGCTATTTTCAGACATAGTTAGATTCAGCTTAGTATTGAGTTAATATTTCTTTTGTATTAAAATCATTGTTTTCAAATATCTCAGTTATAGAATATGGGTATTCCCCATCTTTTCATTTTAAGTATGATTTAGCTTCCGCAACAGTTTATTATCTTTAGTATTCTCATGATCATGCCAGCAGGGTTAGCTTGGGATCACTTGTTGTCCTAGGTTCCGTGTCCGCGTCTCAAGGGTAGCTCGGGGCGTGACAGAAGGGAATTGTCAGATTTTGCAAGAAAGGGAAGTTGAGTCCTCGTTATGTGGGTCCCTATGAAATCTTGCAAAGGGTTGGTAAGGTTGCCTATGAGTTGAGGTTGCCTAGTGAATTGGCTTCGATTCATCCAGTTTTCCATGTCTATATGCTAAAAAAGTGTGTCGGGGATCCCGAGTCCATTCTTCCTATTGAGGGTCTTGGTGTCAAGGATAAACTCTCTTATGCGGAGGTTCCGGTTCAAATCCTTGATAGGCAAGTAAAAAAGTTGAGGAACAAAGAGGTGGTGTCCGTAAAAGTGTTATGGAAAAATCACCTAGCTGAGGGTGCAACATGGGAGGCCGAGGCCGACATGAAGTCCCGTTACCCTTATCTTTTTTATATTAAGGTTAGTCATTCTTTTAATAATAAAAATATGACTAGAAATTGAAGTTCCTTGATTTTTTTGGGTGAAGTCTTGCAAAATGTGTATTTTTGAAAACTTCACAGTGTAGCTACAGTGATTTGCGCCTTGAACTTGAAATTTTTGCTTTTGGCTTGTTTTGGGTTATGTTGTGCATTTTGACATGGTGAGTCTTTATGAAATTATGTATGGTATGTTGGTAAGTTGAACTTGATTCTAATTTACTCATGTGTGTCATGTTGAGCTCATATCGTTGTTGTGAGAAGGAAATGCCTAATGAAGTAATGTTTGAGTCTCACATTTGGTAATTGAAGTTTTGAATTGCCTTGATTGAAATGATATGTATTATGTTGTATTGCATTGATGTTGATTGGGCTGCTAGTCTTGAGTGTATTCCTTCCTTCAAAAAAGTTTTAGTGTCATTCGGGGACGAATGTTCCTAAGGGGGGATAATGTAACACTTCGGAAATCCAAGACGTGTCGTAAATCCTAACATAGGTATCATGAAGTCTAGACACTGTTTTTAAGGTTAGTTTAATGAATATAGGTCATTTAGGAAGTTTAGAAACCAAAACGTCCATGACGTTTGGAAGTTGGTTCAAAGAGGTACTAGTGTGTCTTAGCCTATTTGACTAGTATTTAAGAGTCAAAAATTAATGAAATTTGGTGAAAATGTGTGTAACACGTGTCAGAGATGTTTCATGGTCGAAACGTCTGGGTACGACTCCCCAAGGACCAACCAAGGGCCCTTGAGGAGGACCCATGCAGGTTGAGGAAACACTGCCTGGGCAGTGTGCATCGACGGGACAAGCTACGGTCCGTGTGTGGATTGACGGGGCGTCAATGCCATCGTCATCCCACACTTAGCCAATTTGAGGAATCCCTCGCCTGCACAAGTCTCTGCACTTACCTACGGATGTGCAGGACGGATGGGGGTCAGTCGGTCGACTCACAGACGGCCCATCGATGGGGTTCCGTCTGTGAGGGTCTTGATTTTTCCTACACGTTTTAAATTAAGTTTATTTAATTAGTTAAGGGGTTAGGTGGTTAATTAGGGGATTAAGGAGTTCTAATTTAGTTAACCTCCCATATAAAGTCCCCAACCCCATTAAACTAATTAGAACTCCTAAAACAATTTCTCTATCTTCTCTGTTCTTTCTCTCTCTATTAGAAGACTCCATTGAAGGCTAAGTCAAACAAGGGTATTGGGGGCTGGAAAAGGGTGATTTCATCTCCAAATTCTCACCAAAACGTTGAGGTATGGGATCTCTTCACCTTTGAGACCTCTTTCCTCAAAGGGTTAATTCAAAGTGTTTTCAAAACTAGAGTTTTCAAATGGGTTTCATGCAATTACGAATTTGAAGTTATGAATTGAGTTGTTGATGTTTTCTTTAGGTTATATTGAGTAGATTAACATGTATTTTAACTTGATTGTGGTAATTGTTAATGGTGTTGCCAAAATGGAAAAACATGATCGTAAGTCCCTAACCCTAGGTTGTGATCTTGACTTATATTGTAGATTGTTCACTCAATTGACTTGGTTAAGGGTTGAATTACTAGTAGATGATGTTGTTATGCTAATAATTAATGAATTAGGATGATGTATAGTCTTTCATACTATTTCTTGAGAAGTGATCTAGGGTATGATGAATTTAATTTACTTAATCCTAAGCTTTGATATATTTTCGAATTGTGATGTAGTGATTCTTTTAGCCTTGTGATTATATTTGTTGTTGAATTATGGTGACTTGATGACCTAATTGAGTTGAACTAAGGGTTGATGGTAAGACATTGATGATGAATTGTAAAGGAGACTTGGTAAGTCTTGTGATCCCTATACTTTGTTTCAATTATGATTAATTGTGATTAAGTTATGATGATTGTGTTGGAGTATGCCTTGTTTAGGATTGATAGGGTGGTATGATGTTGAATTGAAATGTCTTGCTTATGGTTGTGAGGTTTATTAAGATGTAAATGTACAAGGATGATGGTGTTTACCAATGTGCCTTATTATAAAAGAATATGTAGGGTGTCAACCTTACTTATGTGAATTGTGATGAAAGTATTTTACTTATGCAATTCCTATTGAACTATTATGATGATGATTATAAAAGGGCTAGACCCTATGACCTAAACTAAACTATGATTGATAAATAAAGATTAAAGACATTTCAATAAGGGACTTAGCTTAGCACCGAGTGAATTTGACAATGGGAGGTGATGGTTTTCCAATAGAGGAAGAGTTACCCTATAACTCTATATGTGATGTTGACTCATCTTTGAGGGATACTCATTTCATTGATTCCCATGAAATAAGGCCCCAATTACAAAGTGGTATGTAGAGGAAAATACCTATCTCTTACTTCTTGAACTATGTTCCCCCCATAGGAAGACTAGCTAGTGGATCCACCTAGAAAGCTATGTTTACGTTTGGTTTTACTTTGGTCGGTAGACCACCTTCCATCGGTGTAAGGTTTTACAACACCGGATTCCACATCATCTCATGTGGTCTATGTCGGTTAAGGCAAGTGTTCCCTAAACTAAAATGAAGTAATGTTGTATAAACTAACTAAAGTGGCTTGAGGGGTTTGACTTAGCTTGGGTAGTGGTATGTGACTCTACCTATTCCTTGCACTAGTTTGTCTTGATAGGAGTTTTAGGAGGTTAATATTATGTATGTAAATGATGATAAATGTAAATGACCTTATATGATGATTATGATGCTTATGAATATGTAATTGGCCTTTATTGTTAAAGTATGAACTTATGGGTATTTGAAGGCTATGTTATGTGAAGTGAGTTACTATTTATGGTTCTTGTTGGGTTACTTGATTAAGTAAGGTTTTGGGGCTTTGCTTGGTCATTGCACTTGTTGACTTTGTGAGGATTTATGAATAGTTGTCTTACTTTGCTAATGGACTCTTATTCATGCTTGTGATGTTATTATTTGGTGATAGAGTTATATGACATTATGGGTTCAAGTATGTTGATATGCATATAACTTATTTGATTTGTTGAACATGTCTAAATGATTGGTATAGTTTTTTGATTGTGCATAAGTCCTTAAAGAGGTAAAATGGCATGATTTAACTAAATGTCCCTTTTAGGATGTTTTGTTGTTATATGTGCATATTGTCTCATACTTAGTACATGTGGCGTCTAACCCCATTTCCTCCCTTTTTCCCAAATATTTTAGGTTCCGATCATTGAGGTTTCGTTCGAGGCGATCTAAAAAGAGGCTTGGATATTCTATATCATCCAAGTGGTAGGTCCTCATTTGGCCGAGGATGATGCCAATATTCTAGTTACGGATTTGCTTAGATATTAAGACACTTATGTTTACTCTATCTTTCATTTGAGAACAAGTTGTGTAAGCCTATATTCGCTTTCTTATATTGATGTAGGGATATGCCCAAATTGCTATTGTTATTGTAGATGGTTATGAGATGAGACGGATTTTATGACTCTATTCTATCTTATATATGCATGTGAAATAAAAGTAGAAGTCTAAGTAATCTTCTTATACGAAGGGTCTATGTATACTCCATATTAACACTATTACGTGTATGTAGAGGTCTATGTAAACCTCAATATAGAAATAGTAAAAGTTTTAAATTCTTCCGTATTTTTTACTTGTGAATGCAATGATGAAAACTAAGGGGCTAGTCTTAGTCCTCAAAGAGGACGAGTACGCCGGTTACATCTAGGGGATAAACCCGGATATGACATTAAGTAAGTCAGGACAAGGGTTTGATCAAGGCCAACAATGTTCGTTGGGTGCTGGCTACGTCGAAGGTATAGGCTTCAGGCCTGACATGATGTATATGAATGTATATGTGAATAGTGATTATGGCCTTGAAGGCATTGAAAGTGAAGTAAAGTGATGTTACGGAGTATAGGCATAGAGATGTTTTATGAAGTTATGAATGTGTATATTAAAGATAGTGTGTCTAATTGAAGTATAATGTGAATGAGAAGTAAGTTTGTGTGTGAATTATGGTGAATGTGGTATGATCATGTTTAGAAGTAAATGTTATGAATGATAGTGGTTATGTGAAAAGTTTTCTCACATATAATCTCAGACACACAATGAATGAATGAAGCTAATGACAATGTAATGAATAAGAGTCTATTGAGAAGTTTTCTCAAATTTCCCAAGGACTCGGATGAACGAATGGGGGATTTTTGGGTGGAAACTCTTCGTGAGTTGAAATGTAGTGTCTAGTAGTAACATCACTATTCCTAAGAGCTTTCCAATGAATGAATGATAGGTTGGAAGTTGGATATGCTTCGTGAGTTGAGATGTAGTAAGCAAAAGTAACCTCTAGAGATGAGTACTCTTGTGAGTTGAGATGTTGTACTTAGTAGCAATCTCTTAACCTATAGCTAATGAATGTCTAAACTTTGTGGGTTCTTATTCTTAGCACCGAGAAGGTTCGACAAAGGGGTGGATACTCTTCGTGAGTTGAGATGTAATATCCAATATAACTCTTGAGATAGGTACTCTTTATGAGTTGAGATGTAGTACTTAGAAGTAATCTCCTTATCCCTTAACTATGCGCCCGCATAGGACTAGCTATTGGTGTTCCATGTAAAGGCTAAACGAATGACCCTACCTTAGGCAAGTGGGGATCCCTTATCCAATAGGGGTTAATACCGGGATTCCATGTCAAGCTATCATAGTCTATATCGGTTAAATCTATCCAGCACAAATAAATGTAATGAACTAGGTCTTCCTAAGTGTGTACTACTTTGGGTAGGTGGTGGAATGGGACGCCATCTGTGCATTGCACAAGTAGACATTCTTGGTGTGTCCTTTGTAATGTTAATGAATGAATGGGTTCTATATAATGTTTATGAAGCATGTTTATCTTGTGTCTAATGTTTATGAAGGCTAAGTAAATGATAGAATGGGATGATCCTAATCTAGGGTGATTCCTAAAGAGCACTAAGTGGAAGTAGTAGTATGGGATGCTACTTTCACATTGCACTAGTGTAAGTTGGAGTTGTCTTAGGGGATGGTCCTTGTATGAAGTTCTTAAATGCATGTATGTTTCCTCTAATGATGAATGTTGAGTCTTTGAGTTGAAATGAAGTATCCTTGCCTTTGTTAGTCTTAAGGATTACTTAGGTTTTTATGCAAGAGGTTGTATGGGCGGTCTATTTATGTATTACCTAGGTGGGTCTTAGGATAACTTTGGATAGGAGAGTCTAAATGATTAATGGGTTACTTAAGTGAAATGGCTATATGTTATGAATTATGGAAGTATTACCTTATATGTTAAATGATGACTTGTATGATATCTTGTACACTTGATTCAGGAGGTTTTATCAAAATAGCATGAAAAACATATTTCAACTAAAATGTCCTCTTTAAAGAATGTTTTTGCCTATCGCCATACTTAGTGCGTTAATTGTACTAACGTCATATTCTTCTCTATTTCTACAAGCGTAGGTGGTTGCAAATTAGGAGTTCTAGATTAATGATTGGAAAGTAGATTTCTCTCAAGATTGGTATGTCCTCATTTGTTCGAGGACATGAAATATTTTTCTAGTTTTTTTTCATTAAAGACATTGTATAAGACTTTGTATATTTCATTCTATGTAAAGGGTCGTGAACCTATGAGAATAGTTTGTGTTTTGATGGTTTCTGATTATGCTATTTAGTTTCTTACGTTTTATGAAAGAGTTTTCCTTATTATTGTGAAATTTTTTTAATTGCGCACTACTTTTCATACCCATGTGATGAACAAAATATAAGAGGATTTTGCAAGACCTGCGAGAGAGGTCAGGTATGTTGTGTGAAGCCTAGGGGGTAATCTTGGGTCGTTACACCATCACTCGTCCCCTAGAGACAAACTTTGGAAAAATAAGTTAAAAAATAAACAGAGTAGTAACTGAATCGACGAACAATTGGGGATACTTTTCTCGCATATGCTTATTGGCCTTTCAAGTAGCTTCCTTAACTGGAGGATGCTTCTATTGAACCTTCACAGACTCCATCTCCTTGGTTCTCAACTTATGCACATCACAATCAAGAATTGCAATCGGTTCCTCCTCATATAGGAGGTCCTTGTCTAACACAATTGAGTCTGATTTAATGATGTAATACGCGTCACCATGATATCTATTCAACATGGACACATGAAATACCTGGTGAACACCCGATAAGTTATGAGGTAAATTCAATCAATAGCCACTATGCCTACACATTCAAGAACCTCAAAGGGACCAATATATCACGGATTTAACTTACCTTTCTTGCCAAATCTCATCACCCCTTTAATGGGTGATACCTTAAGAAGAACATTCTCACCTATCTGAAATGTTATGTCTCTTACCTTATTATCCTCATACCTCTTCTGTCTACTCTGCGATGTTAGAAGCTTAGCTTGAATACTCTATTTCACGGAGCCATCTTGATGTTTCTACTAGGTTAAACCGTCTCTAGTAAATCAGCCATAAAGTTTTGTTCCAAACTCAGTTTGATGTATACTAGGTGGAGTTGGAAAGAAAACTCTTAGACTTTTGATTTGATAGTTTCTTGGTCATTTAAACTTCATATGCTAAGATATATGGTCGATTGTAGTTTACCCTTATAAGGACTCTTGCAAAACTTTAGCCGATGGAAATGTTTTGAACCTTGCTTTGTGTTAGAGGTCCCTTGTGACCCTAAATCGCTAATGATAACCTAGCTACACTTGTTAAAGGACCTTTAAACATTTGATCAAGTAGGACATCATCTAGTTTAAGATCTTATACTTATGGTGAATGATTCAGAATCAAAGAGTAGAGTTATGCGGTGTTACATCATACTGTTGTTTCTCTAGAATGTGACACTAGGAACAACCTCATTAGGGTTGTAGGTTAATTAATTTTGGGTGTCTCAAGAGACTAGAAATCGCCCATAATTTCATTAAATTCTGGTTGAGATCATCACTTGTTATAACTCTAAATAGACCCTTCATGAAGAGAAGCCCGATTATGGTACTAATATTAATAATGACCTTACTACTCTCATTGATAAGAATTTTTTGTTGATCGACTCTCAATTTTTTCCTAATTAATTGTAGTTGTTTATAATTTGAGTCAATAACTTGTGCTTTATAAACATCTAAAGCTAACAAAATAATTCTCCGTAATAGAGTTAAGCCAAGAATTATTTGGACATTGTTTGTACTAATCCCTTTTGAGAAGATATATTTCTATACTATCTTTGACGCAACACAATATTATTTTATAAAGTGTTGTATGCTCGTCATGCATCAAAAAAAATTATTGAAAATTATATGATCTATATGGTTATAAATTTCATAAATATATATGACAAATAAATAACTTGACTTTAAGCGAATTTCAACTCAAATAGTATGTATTAACCTATAAATCATAGGAGCTTAGGTGTTTAAAATGTATAGTGTATCTAAAGTGAGCTTAAGTGTTTAAAAGGTATAGTGTATCTAATGTGAATATTTTGAAGTAAGCAAATATGAGATACTTAATGTTCCAACTTTAAAATTTTGACTATTGATATTCTCAAAAAATTGTAGCTTAACGTGTTAGTTATGTTCACATAAAAAGGGAAATTGTGATAAATTATCATATTATCTACATCCTAAAGTAATAAAAATAAATTGACCACATTTTTTTTTTTTAAAAAGTCCAAATATGAGGAATACAATTATCATTCTTTCAAAATAGTATATTCAACGTAAAGGATTATATTAATTGTAACCTCATCTGTATTCAATTTATTTTTCTCTCTTTCAATATATATATATATATATATATATATATATATATATATATATATATATATATATATATATATATATATATATATATATATATATATATATATATAAAGATATTTGAAGAGATTCTTCAATTCATCTCAATTCAATCTCCAATTTCAACTTGTTTTAAAACTTTTTATTAAGATATATTTTTATATTAAATGTATGAATTATTATCTATTTAACATCTTTTAGAATTTATCTATCCATTTGTTACTTTTTAAATAAAAAATTCTTGAGCGAATATTAAATCTGTGATTATAAAAGTTAAATATCAATAAGTTAAATTATTGAGATTATTCAGGTCAAATTGGGCGGGTCAAGATCCAACCCATTTTTTAGCCCATTTGACCCCAACCCATTTGAGCCCAAAGTAAACTTGGGCGAGTAAAGACCCAACCCGATTTCTGTTCAACCCATTGTAATATTTTCAATTGCAACCCAACCTGCCCATTTAAAACCCCTATATATATACTCACACCTCAACCCATCTTCTTCTCATTCTTAAGATTGATGTTGAATAAATTCCATTTCTTTGCGTCTTCATATATATATATATATATATATATATATATATATATATATATATATATATATATATGGCTTCCTCATATCTGGAAATCAACACTTGTCGTGAAATAGTTCTTTATGTGCCAATAACTAGTGGTGCTCCAGTTATGGTACGTTTCCGTTTAAATATAATACTCACTCAATATTTTTTTATTTGTTTTTTGAGATGCATGAATCGTTTGAGCAATCTCTGTGTTAGGTTTTTTGAAGATACGAAAGTTCTTACTATAATTTTAAGAGGACTATTCATTAATACTTATGTTTTCCTTAATATTTTCTTACCTGATGTTTTTATATTATTGAAAGCTGCTAAAACATTTTAGTATTGACAATTGAGAAAGCAAAAGAGTTTATGAAATTTTAGAAAACACTTTTTATTTCATCAATTTATTTAAATGATTCAAAATTAGAGAATAGGTTCAAGTTGGATTATTTTTTTTACTGTTTTCTTTTAAGATAATGAAACTTATGTGCATTCTTTACAGGTCCTACAAAAGCGAATCGATAACACAAAATTCCTACTAGAACCCACTCCTATATCAAGTCAGCCAATACAAGTAAGATTTTTATGACTTTATTCACTATTTATAATCATGTCGGTTGCTTTAATCTTCCGATAATATCTTTAATTTCTAGTTCCTCTTCCTCTCTAGTTAGGAATTTTGGGTATTTAGTAACACGGAATGTTTGTGTCATTTGGTATTTCTCTACATATAGTTTGTTTTTTTTTAAAAAAAATTCAAGGAAGAAATTACATTATATATTCGATTAGACATAAGCCTTGAGCTGTGTGAAAAAGGGTCAAATACACCCCCCTTTATAGATTTTGTTTCACCAGGAATGAAAGATTTTATTTAGTTTTTTAGTTACCTCAGTCGAAAAGGGTATAGCTACTCACTTGTGTAAAGATAGGAGTATATATGTGTGCTTGTTTATAAACGATGGGGTATACCAATATTAATTCACAATATTGAGGGGTATATCAAGCTTTTTAATAAAAATTTTATATTAATGAATTCGGTATTATTAATATGTATTGATATAAAAAAATATTCGTTCACATCTAAATGTATATCATGGAATTAATTTTAATACTAATGCAAAATTAAAAGAATAAAATTAATAGATTATCTAATAAACTAAGTTTCAGTATACTTATTTGTAAACAAATAGACACTATTCAAGCATATAGAATAGGTTTTCTTATATAAATATGGTCTTTTTTTGTTCTGTACTGAGAATAATTTGTATTGAAAAATTATTTAATTTTCCGAAACATGATTGTGAAAGTGAGGAGGAGATATATAGTATGTTTTATTTGACATGAAAATGAAAAATTATATGTGTAAAAAGAATAAAATATTGACACACTTGAACTTTATTGCAATTCTACCATTTCATTCAATTCTCTTAGTTTGTTTTTAAGCAAAAATCTTTCTCCATTACTTAGATATATGTAACCTTGATTTTTTCTTCTACTTGTGAAAAAGGATACATTTAAATAATATAAAATAATATAAATATAGATTGTTATTTTTTTCATTTTTAGTAACTAAACTTTAACATATTGTCTTATTTGCAGAATGATGTTGAAACAATCATAGTACCACAAAGATTGGCTAGGAAGAAAAGAAGTCTAGTAACTACCAAAGCCATAGAAAATACTTTGGTTGACTTTGTAATTGTACCTTTTGAAGGTGCAACAAACCTTCATACTATTAAACTAAAAAAGGTTAGTAGATTTTATTAGTAAGACATTATTTGAAAAGACACTAATATTGTTAGACATTTCTACAAGAGCATCATTTGTTTGTCTGTTTTATTATTACTATGGTGAAATATTAATAAAAAAAAGACGTATAATATACCATAACATAAAAAATCAGTTAAAAACAACATGAGTATGATAGTAAACTGTTGTAAATTGGTTGTTTAGTAAATGGAGAGGCCCAACTATTTTAATATTTTATTCTGTACTCAAATAATAGAATGAAGACAAGGCAAGTGATTCATACGGACTTAATAGGAAATATTATGACATGCTACATGGATGGAAAGCTGAAAGGAGACAACGTCAAAATGGAAGATGTGAAACGGTAATATAAGTTATGTTATAATTGTTTTCCTTTTATTTGAATATTCAGTCTTGCTACTTTCCTAAAGTACACTCACATTTATCAATTTTTCTAACTACATTTACTATTTAGAATGAAGATTTTAGATGAACCTTCAACATTTAATATTTTTTTTTGTCATTCTTTACAATTGAGATTTAATGATAGTCATTCACAATCGAACTAGAACTTAATTGCACATGATTTTCTTTTCTCCGGTCTTTAATTGCAGTTTTACTTCCATGAGAGCAAACATAGTATGTGTCAATCTATTGGGGATGTAAGAAGATATATCTTCAAAGGTTTTGAAAACATGAAAGTAGATGTTCATCCAGAAACCAATGTAGTAATCGAGACAATGGTAAGTTATTACATTACTAATATTTACACAACGGTAATTACAACCTTTTTGTTAAGGCATCTTGACAATTAAATTATTTTTACAAAAAAATTTATTAAATTGAAGGTTGGAGTTATAGAAAAGAAATCGAATAAAAGAAAAGGAGAATATTCAAACTCTGAGAGGGAATCTGCAGTAGAGAAGCGCAAAAGAAATGGACACCACAATCTAGACAAAAGTGAGACTCCAAAGTTTCTTGATGATGTTTGGAACAAGCTTATGAACGTGGATGAACTACAAAAAACCAGGTAACTCTTGTTAAGACAACTATTACTTATTGTGTCTATACAAAAATACACCACTGAAAAACAAATAGATATTCACGCACACAACTTTTGTTGCTAAACATAAAAGTCGCAGTTCATCCTATTTAATGAAGGGTTTTTCTTTATATTCTTTCTATCAACCTGTCATTGCATTTACAAATATAAGTATCTAAGTTTATTGAAACTTTTATATATTTGAAAAATTACTTCCTTTTACAGATTATTGGTTCCAGCAAAAAAATGAAGTAGACAAAATAGTGCATGAGAGTATCGATGAAAAGAAGATTGGTCCATGAACACATAAATACTCTCATTGATGAAGAAAATGGGGGAACAAGATGGAGACAAAGAAGACTTGATTTAATGCTTGCAAAAAAAAGAGAGGGAAGAGTTAGCTGTATGATGTTCACATTATGAAGATCTCTAGGAAAACCCTTAACTAATACATTCTACAAGATCACATGAGTTCTTCAATTAGTACTTGCAAAATTACTGTTATTTACTTTTGTTTCTAACCGATAGAACATTAATATTTTTCATTATTTTCTATGTCCAATTCAGATCTTACGTATTGAACAAATGATTAGTTTCATTTTGATATAATAACTAGTTTAACGTATGCTTCGGATTTTGTTTCATATTGATATAAATAATCACTTTAACGTATGTATTTCTATTTATGTCTATGTCACTTAAATTTCATATCTTTTTATTTATGGAAAGATTTTTACAATGTCTCTTTCTCAAACACCAATTCTCCTTCCTACTCTGAGGAAAGTAAATCTTTTTTTTAATATTCGTAATTTGGACTTCAATTTTAAACTTTTGTGAAAGTTCCTTTACTCATTAACTTCATAGATATGTTATTTTAACCATAAGAGGTTGAAAGTGGACCTACATTATGACAAAAAGTCTACTTTACATACTTCTATTTAGTTAGAAATTATAAAGACTGATTCAAAACGATCAATTGAATAGGGATATTGGTATTTTAGTAGATCTAGTCTTTTGGTCTTTGTTAAGTAGATCCCTATATTTACTCAAGTTCTATTAGTTTTGCTGCATAGTTGGTTACATGAACTATATTTTTGGATTAATTGTTTATATATTAGTATATAAATCATGTGGAATATTTTGTTATTTACGTAAATGTTGAAAACAATACACGCAATGGAGGCATACTAAATCATACTATTTACATGAATAATAAACAACACATAGTTTAATCTAGAACATAGATAATAATTCTAGATCACATAAATTATTACAAATTTAATTCAAGGATTACATCTTCAAGCGTGAGAAGATACCTTCAATTAAATCACAAGCTATAACCTTCAAATGAATCATCAAGCTAGTGTACAAATTGAATGGTAGTTCTACCGTCTTCTACAACGATCCCAAGATTACTTCCGAACTCTCTCAATACTTGGGTGGAAAGTATCATATCCAAAACATAACTTCTTTCATTGTTTAAAAAAACTCTATTCATACAGATTTCTTCCTAGTCCAAGGAGAAGGAATACCATGTATTTCCTTAGAATAGAAAGACATGTACATCTCCCTTTATTTACAAAAGAAAAAAGCATGTCCTTCTCCGTGTCCTTAGAATAGAAAAAGTGATATATTTCTCCATTTCCTTTTGAATAGAGCAAGATACATACTTTGCCCTTTACATAGAATAAAAAAAGATACATACTCCTCCTTTTTCCCTTTAGAATAAATTCTGATATCTAGTTTAATATAGGCATGGTGGGGAACACATAATTAATTACTAAGACTTTCTATTATGAAAATAATTCCAAATAATTCATTTGAATTATCTTATTATAATAAATTTAAAATTATTCCACTACAAATTCATAATTACAATCCTTTATTTATAATTAGAAATTACCCATTGAACACATACGTAATTACCCATCTAACGAATATAAAAACTAATTAATAAATTAAATTACCGACAAACTTCATTAAATGCTCAATCTACTTTCGAGCACTGCTTAATTTATTTCATGTGTTGGATTCATATATCCACTTGCAAGGTTTGACAAGATGAAAAATATTAAGCTTCTCAAAAAGTTATATCATCAATATCTATATCGAGAGGTGAATTCCGTCAACTAACTTACTGGTTCACCAATATATATTATCATCATCCAATCTATGAGGAAATTTTTTGAGCGAAGACTTGAACCATCCTTCGCAGTGAGTGAGTTTTTTCCAAAGAATTTAAAATTTCCTAAGTATTCAGATCAATAGGTAGCACCTTGAGTTCCAAAAAGAACAAAATTGAAAATAGGAAAAATCTTAAATTTGGAGAGTTAAGCTAAGTATGAGTTTTGGGTCAACTTCAAATGACCATGACTCCCAGCAAGGATGACTTAGGTGTGTTACAACATACCTTAGGAAAGAACTTTGAATTTATATTTTCAACGCCACCAAGTTTGTTAAGTTTCGAGTTTGGTTGAGTGAGATATGACCTTTTGAAGTTAGGATGTCCAGTTAAGGAAAGTTGGCCGAAAATAGTCAGGGGTATTTTGGTCCAATCCTTATCCAATCACATTTAATTTGTTTTTAATAATATTCTAGGGTTCTATCCTGTTAGGTTCAGTTTATTATCCTAATTTTCGCCTAGGGTTTTAGTTGAGGGTTCAAGAAGGAGAAAAAAGGAGAAAAAGGGAGAGAATCAAGCGTTCGTCGAGATTCTTACGTCTTATTGTGGAATTTATCCATGGGTTTCATTCCTAAGAGGTATGTAAGCTTCCATAGTTTTGAGTTTGTTCACCCAGATGTCAATCACGTTATTTTCTCCGCAAATTTCATTCTTGAAGTTGAAAGATTTTGAGTTCTTGATGAGTTTTTAATCGATGTTCTTGAAGTTCATTCTAAATCTTGTTGTGGTGGGGTTTTGATGATTTCTTGAGTTGTAAGTGAGTGATTTGAGGGTTGCAATGAGTATATTAGAGTGTACATAGGTTAAATAATCGCATCCAAAGTGATTGGGAAAGAAACTGTTCGATTCTATGCGAGTTAGGGTGAGAAAATGAGCAAGGAAATTCATCAGATTTTCCAGGTTGGGGCCTGGCGCAATGCGCCAGCCAGATCCCCGCATACCCTCCTATGATGTTTAGGGGATATTTCCCCGTGCCATTCAGTGCATTAGGGTCGTCTGCCCCATCCAATTTGTCTTCGGTTGCTTCGTTTGAGTTCGTTCTAAGTGTACCTCCACTTCCTTTGGATTCAAACTACTCTAAGCTACTTATAAACACCTAAAAACATTCCTAACATGATAATAACCTTGAATTCATAGTTCAAATTCAAGGTAGAGTTGAGAGTTAAGTTTTGAGAATTCTTCCGAACATCCTAAAAAAGTCCCTTTGATTCCTTTTGTGGAGTCTTCTACAACTTCTAGTAACTTGTTTCAAGACTCAATAAAGTGAGTATGAGAATGAAGATAATGTATTAATGAGTCTACCTTTTCATAATTAGATCCTCCATTTCATGAACCAAAACTCTTGAATTCATAATTCAAATTCAAGAGAGATTTAAAAATAGAGTTCAAGAAAGTCTTAAGTTCAATTGTGAATTCATTGAGATCCATCACCGATTTGAACTATGTTTTGAGGAATTAAATAAGAGAATGAGAAGAGTCATATACATGAGTTCCATGTTGTATGTATACCTTAGGTTCGAGTCGTTCTTGCCCATAAATTTTGCATGAACTCCACATATTGAGTATCTTTGAGATAAGTAGTATCTTCAAGTTCTAAGTCTTGAGTAATAAGTTTCTAGCACATTTGAGTTTATATTTATAATAATGGGACTATAACATGTTATATTAAGTCCTTGATTTGAATTGTTCATGCTCATAATTCTTCATGAGCCCTATGAAGTGAACAGTGTTGAGATGAGAAGTGTCTTTGAGTCTTTGAGTTGAGTAGTTGATGCTCCTAATTCCACATTAACCCTCCAAGTTGAACATCATGAAATCATCCATAAACATGAGATCATAAACCTTGAATTCATACTTCAATTAAAGGAAAGTTAAGAGTCAAGACTAGAAGTTAAGGAGCAAGTCAAAGAGAAGTTTATAAAGTTTTCAAAAAGTATTTCACCAACGCTTTAACTTTGTTTTAAGATTTAAGCTTTGTGTTGAGTAAAGAGTAAAAGTAAAGTTCATTTCTTCATATATTATTTGGGAAATAAGTATTCCTAAGAGTAAATGGTTTTTACATTTGAGATGAGAGGAAATTGATATTTCCCAAAGAGTTTTAACATGTTTACGCATTTGATCAAGAAAGGGAACATCGATTCCAACAGAGCTTTTTAGCTAAGTTTTGAGTAATTATATCAAACCAAAGAAAGAAGTTTTTTTTTAAAACATGTGAGCTAAGTACAATTTGGGAGTAGTATTGAGCACCAATATAGGGATGCGAGTTTAGATAACTCAACTCTCCATAACCATGTGGCAATCATGGTTAGTAAATGATCATACTTTTTAGATGACTCCTTAAGATAAAAGCATAAGCTAGTGGATCCACTAAGTTAAGCGTTCTATGTGATGGCAAAGTATATGACATTTCTGGCAGCATGGAAAGACGATTTATCACCGCTTAGGTTCATAGTGGTGGTTGTTAGTTAGAGAAACTCCAACAAAAACTATATTAATTTATTATATAAGTAAAGTTTCTTTATTGCATTTTCTTTAACAAACTAAGTTGCTTTTACTGTTTTATAAAGCGTACAATATTTATCGTCTTTTACTATTGGATTATCCTTGAGTATCATGAGTTGATTATTTCATGTCAAGTATCATATCTTTGATGTTGAGTATCTAATCTCTGAGTTGAGAATCTTATCCTTTAATACATCTGAGTTGAGTAAGTTTAACTAGTTTTAGGTATCCTTGAGTATTTGTAACACTCTGAAAGTCTAAGACCTAATATAGAGTCTAACATGAGTTTCTAAGGGTTAGGACACTGTTTTATGACCTTATATAATGTATATAAGTCATTTAGGAAGTCTAAGAATCAAAACGACAAGAAACATCCAAGACGTTCGGAAACTAGTCTAATTGAACTAGTGAAATGTCCTTAGTTTTGGAAAAGGTTTAGGAGTGGTGTATGAGGTATAAAAGTTGTAAAATGACTTTAAATATGTAAAACCATGTATAGAAAGTAAACATATACAGGTTCGACCCCCCAAGGGTCGCCCTAGGGGTCCACGAAACAACCCCAAACGTGACTTTGCAAGCTGCCAAGGCACTAGCCAAATTACACATAGGTGAAACAAGTCCGCGTCATGGACTTGGGTGGATTTTGGTCAAATCTAAAGTTTGCGTCGCGGTCAGTTCACGGACTCTACTGTCTCGAAAATTAATTTATAAATTCATGCGGGAACAGCTCCGCGTCGCGGACTTGTTCCCCGACGAAAATCTAAAATTTGGATTTGAAGTTTGACTTCATTAAAGGGTCAACTTAAGTGAGGGGTCTTTGGGTATTTCATGGAGGGTCTATATATTGATTTCCAATCAGTTTTCCCTCACATTTACTCACTCAAATCAAATGCCCAAATCAAAACCCAAAAGGTCTCACCTCTCTCTAGTTACTCACTCAAATCAAATGCCCAAATCAAAACCCAAAAGGTCTCACCTCTCTCTAGTTTCTCTCTCTATTCATCCTCCATTGAAGGAAAAATAAATCTTGAAGAAGAAGACCAATTTCTCTAGGATTTCACTTGAATTTCGTGGATTAATATTCATTAAGGTATGCGCTCTTCACTCTTGGGTTTCCTTTTCCCAAGAGGTCCTCTCAAAGTTGATTTCGAAAACACCCAATTCTAAGGGTTTTTCTATTCTAATGGGTTTTCTTCTAAACATTCAATTGACGATTAATTGTGATTGACTATGACAAATTAAGTGTAGATTGTTGGTTTAGTAATTTTTATTGATGCGATTTTAAGTTGATCATGTTTCTTTTCCACAATTCCCCAAATTTTGGATCTTGGTTATAAATTGATGGGAATTGAATTATGAATTGATTATTAGACTTGTTATATCTATTCTTATTCATTCATGGACTGCCTAGGGTAATGTTTTGTTGAGATTTGATCTATTTCTTGATGAATTCATTATGAACCCTAATTCCCTTAACCCCAGGTTATGAATTGATGTTAATTGGGATAGTGGTGATGCAATTGACCTAGTTCTTGTATTAATTATTATTGATTGATGTTACACCCATGGTTGGTTTGAGTTTGAGGGTTGATGGTAAGACCTTGATCATGACATGTGAAGGAGATTTGGTAAGTCTTGTGATTTTAGCTCTTTACTTCAATTATGGTTACTTGTGATTAAGTGATGATGTTGTATGGAAGTCTACCTTATATTAAGATTGATAGGGTTGGTATGATGTTCAATTGAAATGTCTTGACTATGGTTTGTGAGTTGTTGGCTAAGATGTAAATGTTATAAGTATGGTGATAACTTACCAATGTCCCTTATTATGATGTGACTATGAAAAGGTGCTAACCTCATATGTATTAATTGTATTGAAAGAACATGCAATTCTTATTAATCTATAATGATGATGATTATATAAGGGATAGACCCTATGACCTAATTAAGTTATGATCATTAACAAAGGTATTAAAGACATTTCAAAAGTGACTCTATTTTAGCACCGAGTGAAATTGTAGATGAGGGGTGGCGCCTTCCCAAGGAGGGAAGGTAGGGTTCACCATAATCCTCACATGGTTGATAGCCTCATAGACCAAAAGGTCATAGAGTGATGTTTCCATGACAGCCCCCAAGCTCCATAAACTATGTTGCCACCATAGGAATACTAACTAGATCCACCTAGATGCCATGTTCATGTTTGGTACTACTTTGGCCGGTAGTCCGCCTTCCATCGGTGTAAGGTTTTACAATACCAGATTCCACACTTAGATCTTGTGGTCTATGTCGATTAATGCAAGTGTTCCCAACAGTAAAATGAAGCAATGATGTGAACTCTAACTAGGGTGACTTGAGAGGTTGGCTTAGTCTAGGTAGGGGTATGGGACTCTACATAGGCATTGCACTAGTTGGCTTTGATTGAAGTCCTAGGAGGATGTTCTTATGTTATAATGATCTTCTAAATGTAAATATTATGCTTATGTTGACTTTTCATGTTGATGATCCTTTATGATGTTAGTTTCATTGATGAACATGCTATTGGTCTATGTTGCTAAATATGACGATGACTACTATTGATGCTATGTTATGTTGAGTTGGGCATTACTTGTGATCCTTTGTTTGATTTACTTGATTGAGTAAGGTTATGGGGCTTTGCTTCGTCATTGCACTTGTAGGCTAAATGGTGGGTTATGAGCAAGGGTATTGCTTATATTATGATGTTATGAACTCTTGTATGTGTTGACTTGACTATTACTTGTTAATGTTGGTCTTGTGTCGTACATGGGTTTGACTTATGGATTATGTGATTATTGGCTTCTGTGGTTTATTGATTGTGCATAAGGCTTTTCAAAGTACTATAGCATGGTTTTGATCAAATGTCCTCTTTAATATGATTTCACTTGTTTTATGTTCATATACTCATACTTAGTACAAGTGTGTACTAACCCATATTTGTTGTTTACTACAAATGTAGGATCCGGCCGTTGATATTAGAGAAGACTTTGAAGACTACTTGGATTCTTATCTTCCATGTTTGGTAGGTCCTCACTTTCCGAGGACGATGTCATTATCTACCTGTTGGTTGTTGTTTAGTCTTAGGACACTTTGTTCATTTTCTATCATTTTGGTACTATAATTGTAAAGCCTATATATGTGGCTATAATTGTTGATGTAAGGGCTATGCCCAAATTGTGATGCTCTTGTCTAGATGGTTTAACATGAGACAATGTTATAGACTTCTTATGATATTATGTTCCTATACTATGTATGTGAAATAAAAGTAGAAAATTATTTAATCTTCTTATACGAAGGGTCAATGTATACTCGATAAATATATATTATGTGTAAGCGAGAGGTCTAAGTAAACCTCAATGTAGAAGTAATCAAAAAGTTTTATATTTTCCGCATTTTTAACCTATGAATGTAATGATGTAAGATAAGAGGCTAGTCTTAGTCCTCTTTGATGAAGACTATGCCGGTTACGTCTAGGGGGTGCTCCCCGGATGTGATAGTAATCCTTGAGTTACGTAAGTTTGAAAAAGAGGCAAGTAAGTTTCCATTTTTATCACGTTCAATCTTACGTTTATGATTTATAATTCCCCTTACATACTCGTACATTCCATGTATTGAGCAATTGGGACTGCATCTTCTCATGATGCAGACACATGTATTTAGGATCATCAATAGGAACTTCGTTGATACATCCGAGAGTTCGAGTTAGCTATGGTGAGCCTCCTTGCTTCCGGAGAATTTCATTTACCTTTCAATTATATTAAATATAGGATGTCGTGGGTCTTCTCCCGACTTCCATGTTTATCAGTTAGAGTCTTCATATATAGAATGTATTGTTGACATGTTTGTATTATTCCTTTATCAAATGTTTTAAAGACTTAAGTTACCTATTTTTTGCCAAGTTGAATAGTTCATTCACATTTTCTTTTGAGTTAAAATTTGTATTAAAGTTTTCATGTAATTTTATTCAGTTTTAAACTTTGTATTATTAAGTTAGTCTTCCCCTTTTAGTCATCCAGGATAGTAATTCGCTTGGGGACCAACAATGGTTCTCAAGTTACGACAACGTCTACGGTGTAGGCTCGGATCGTGACACAATTATTCTATCAGATAAGGGACTCATCAGCTCTGTAGAGACTTTTAACTGCAGTGACTTTCTATTCTTTTCAAGATGTTATTTTCATTTGTCTTTAAATTTTGAGTTTATCAATACATTTAAACTTACAATACATTAAAAAAATATATATATTCATATCATGATTAACCTTCAGAAAATCTCTGGATACTTAAATTCTTTCTTGAATGACCATCTACTGCACAAGTCAGAATATATTAATTCTAATGTATCACTCACGGACTTTATTCATTTTTATGACGAAATGTCTCTTATTCAATTTTCTTTCAAAACATGAATCACAATATAGTAGTGACTTTCAATGAATCGTTATGTTCATTTTTAACCAACATCAAAGTTCTATCAAGAATAACTGATGCAAACGCTAGTGTACAGATAAGTTTCATTCAATTTAAAAGAAATTTTGTCTTTTGAGATAGATTAATATTCAATTCATGAGAAAAAAAATTGTGCATCAATATACAATAAGAGTTAACATATTTATCAAAATCAAAAGAGTTATAAGAAAAATATATTAAGTAACCATCTCTTATTTAGATAGAAACCAAAAATAATTTCATCTGACATGAACATATACAATGCAAATTTTTCTAATTAATATTTTATCTATATCGAAACAAATACTTGAGTAGTGTTAAGTGAATCCGAAAAGTCTATTGAGAATTTGAGGTAAAACATATTTAATAGATCATAATATCTTGAATAATCCTAAATAAAATATTCAGGCCTCTTTTGAACATTTATATCCATGCATCTCAAATAGCCTATCGATGGGATTGGAGAACTACTCATGCAATACACACATACAATGATCGATTTTCAATCCATAATATATACAAATCTAACTCAGATGGAGAGTCTATTGTTAGTCTGAGTAAAGTGAAAATCACCTTAGGTACATTGATTCAATCATATATCAGTCAGTTTAGGAGAATTAAAACGAATTATCAAAACTAGCGATTAAATATATAACGACTTGTATTAATTTACATCGACATGGAGGAAGGTCTAAGCCAGCACATGAAAATAATAATTCCCTTTTATTTAATCTTGGAAATCAAGGTAGGGTTTCCTAAAACAAAATTTGAACAAAAACTCATATAACGATTAAAATGAAATATTTTTTACTAGGTCGTTCGTATGAATTTACCAAATTTCTAATCAATCAGAGACCCTTTTTTTTAAATCTCAAAATTATGATTGTCACGACCCAGAAAATCGTGATTGGCACCCATACACACCCTCTAGTGGTAGAATGGTTTATAGTAGTTATCTAACAAACTTAATAAAAAATATTAAGATATTTAAGTTACAGAAGCAAGTTAAATGTCAAGGAAAGAAATAGAGTTCCCATTAACTCCAAATAAAATTCTAATGACAACTAACTTACCGAAGTAATGCCTAGAACATGAAAGTTAATGTACCAAACCATCTAAAAATGAACCATAAGTCTAAACAAGAAGGGTTAGAACCCCAAACTAATGAACCAAAATGTGGACATAGATGAAAGGAGACCTCTTTGAAGCAAGGAAGAATTGGATTACCCTTTAATTATATCAATGATCACTGATCTTGTAATTGAGGTTGTCAATAGCTACCCAAAGATGTCATGTACTCAATAAGAAAAAGCAAGTTCAGTATCAGTACACAATCATAGTGTACTAGTAGGATCACGCGACTATCCCACTAAGTGCAACACACAAAATCCATTAAAACAGTATAATAATATGCATGTACCGAACATATACAATATTATCAACATTTACGAAAAAGTTATAGTTTTGCCTTTCCAAATATACAAAGTTATAACAAATCATTGGTCCTCTCATGGAACCAAAAGGCAAACTACTATCATTACGCAACATAGTACCTGATCCATTATTTATGTTGAAACGTGGCAACAGATCCAATAATTATGGTGGAATGGGGCAACCGATCCGAGTAAGTGTGTAAGAATGCAACACCCGATCAATTCAAAAAGCCACAATCACAATCACAAGTATTTTCTCAAGATCAAACAATCATGTCATGATTCATGGCATTCATCTTTCATCTATCTCATTTACAACAAGTGTGATCAATAATGAAACATGTGCATACATACATGTATCATAATGAGGCAAGAACAAACATAAATCACACAATCATAGAATCATAACCATCCCCTACCTCAAAACAAGCTTAAAACCTTTACGAAGATTGATCCTTTGCTTTCCGAGTTCCATCCTGTTGTTCTTGGTCTACAAACAGTACGGAAATCAATAAACCATAACTAAATAACCGAATTACTAATCAATTTTATTAACCCTAGATCATACTCATGATTCCCTTAACCAGATTAGGGCTTTATTCACCATTATTTCCATATCAAAACCCTTCCCTATCATTAATTACCAATTAGATTACGTTCTATGGATCTAAAAATGGATTCGGGGATTCAAAATCTTACCTTTAGCCTCAAGAATGGGGAAACACTATCTAAAAAAGCCTTGGGTTCGTTCCTAAGTTCTCAAGTTCAAAAATTGCAGAATAAAATTTTTTGGATTTTATTTACTACTTTAAGTCGTTTCTGCCCCACCATGGCAGAACCCACCTTGCTACAGAGGCCCTACCCTAGCGGCAGAAATCCTGCCTAAGCGGCTTCCACAGAACCATTAAGCAAATTTCATAATTACAAGACCTCATTTCACAACACACCTTCCACAAACGACATTAAAAAACTACCTGTTTATACTAAGGTCAATTCTGGGAGTTCTACTTGCCCGATTTCAATTTTGTAAGGTCGTACGGGTTCCTCAATGACTTATATATCTACACATGTGATAAATTCATGATAAGACTATCCAATTGCTACCAGAATTCCCTAGAATTTAATGATAATTATTTTATCCAAATCTGGACTAGGTAGTAAAATTCACAATTTCTACTAAAAAGGTTTTTCGACCCAAAATATTTCCTCGTTCGCTTTCTATAATGAGGGAACCTAGTCGTTACAATAGATGCCAATTAAACCATCTGTAATGACCCTCAAAATGAAATAGGACAAACTATAGCTTCACATGTGTTTCATGAGTTAATAAATTGTTAAAATAACGAAGAATAACTTTGCAAGTCAGTTTTGAAGTGTTTAGAAGTCAAACTTCAAAGAACAACCAAGACGTTCTGAAACTAGTCTTGTGTGTGCTAGTATGCCTTTGCATGTTGTATGTGTATTAATGTGTTGTTTTATATCTTAAATGAGTTGAATGGACCCTAGCATCTAGATGGTCATGATTGCGGTCGAAATATCCTGGTACTACTTCCCAAGGATCACCCTAAGGGTCTTGAGGAGGACCCAAATGTTGTTCAAGAAACTGCCAAAGCAGCCCCAGTCGATGACCCTAATGACACCTGGTAGGTCAATTGACGCCCTATCCAAAGGGGGCGTGAATTCACACTTAGTCGTGGGAGTTTAGCCCCTAAATGAGGGGTCTCTGACCAAAACAACATCCAGCAGTATGACCCGTCTACCCATCCACGGTCCGTTGATTGGGGGTGTCATTTGAACCTGCAAATCTTACAGAGTTTCAGCCAATCTAGGGGTGAATTGGTAAATTCACCCCACGTTATAATTAATTCCTAGACATTTATTTTAGTTTTTCTTAAAGTATTTTAAGTTAGTTTATATACCTAGACCTAAATTTAGACTTAACTTTTCAAAATCAAAACCCCTCTCCCAAGTAAAACTCTCTTAAGACTTCATGGATGCTTGAAGTCAAGTTGAAGCTAGGATTGAAGAATTGCATTGATTCCTCCATCAAATTTCGTGGGTTTTCTACTAATAAGGTATGGTAATTCAACCTTGATTATCTTCCTATTCAAAGAGCCAATCCAAAGGCTTTTCAAAAGATTTCAAAATCCTAAAAGTTCCTATTTAAATTTCTAAGCATGGGTTCTTGCATTAAAATGTTTTAAGGATGAATTATGATATTTTCAATGTTAATTGATTTTTTTATGATAAAAAACTCCATGGACCCATGATAATCCTAATTCTCTAATTTTGGCCTATGAGGTGCGTTTGATGAATGTGATTGGATATTGTTAGAATTGTATTTATATTAAGTTGTATTGTGGTTATACACTTCCATTTATTCCTAATTATGATGAATTTTTGGAGAATTGATAAAAGGTTATCAAGGCTTGGATTATGGGTAAGTTGATCAAAATTTTCTAGTTCATATTGAATTGATCTTGTGTGGTATGGTCAACTTATGATGGCGGTGTTTACTTGATGTATATTAATGTATATGTGAATGGTGATTATGGCCTTGAAGGCATTGAATGTGAAGTAAAGTGATTTTATGAAGTATTGGCATAGGTATGTTTTATCAAGTTATGAATGTGTATCTTGAAGATAGTATGTCTAATGGAAGTATAATGTGAATGCAAAGTAAGATTGTGTGTGGATTATGATGAGTGTTGTCTGATCATGTTTAGAAGTAAATGTTATGAATGATGGTGGTTATGTGAAAGGTTTTCTCACATATACTCACACACACAATGAACGAAGCTAATAACAATCTAATGAATGAGAGTCTATTCAGAAGTTTTCTCAAAGATCCCAAGAACTCTAATGAACGAATGGGGGATTTTGGGGTGGACACTCTTCGTGAGATGAGATGTAGTGTCTAGTAGAGACCTCACTATTCCTAACAGATTTCCAATGTAGGAATCATAGGTTGGAGGCTAGATACTCTTCGTGAGTTGAGATGTAGTAACCAAAAGTAA
Organism: Solanum sitiens; assembly: GCA_016801875.1. Lineage (NCBI taxonomy): Eukaryota > Viridiplantae > Streptophyta > Magnoliopsida > Solanales > Solanaceae > Solanum > Solanum sitiens. The sequence goes on from JABWTJ010000792.1 coordinate 187,704, forward strand.
CCTCTAGAGATGAGTACTCTTCGTGAGTTGAGATGTAGTACTTAGTAGCAATCTCTTTAACCTATAGCTAATGAATGTCTAAACTCCTTGGCGTTAATTCTTAGCACTGAGAGGATTTGACAAAGGGGTGGATACTCTTCGTGAGTTAGTTGATGAAATTAAGGCTAAAAACTCAATGAACCCATACTCATGCAAATTCTCAAATATTGTCCTATGAAGTGGGTTTGATGAACATGCTTAGACAATACTGGAACTATGGTTTTCTTGTGATTATATTTTGATTATCTACTGCCTTAAATGCTTATTATTGATGAATTGTTGGAGAAATTGAGATGTGGTGGTGAAAGGTTGGATAAAGGGTAAGTTGTTCAATATTGCTTAACTCTTATAGAATGGAATCTTGAGTGGTATGGTCCACCTTTGGGGGCGGTGTTTATCTTATGATTATGAAGTTATATGTGTATTGTAATCATGGCCTTGAAAGCATTGGATTGAATTGAAGTGAAAGTATGTTGATTATGCATGTAATGTATCATGAATTGGCAATGTGTGTGTCTTGAAGACACTATGTTTAAGTGAAGTATATGTATATGTAAAGCATGATAGTGTGTGATTTTGATGAATGTTGTGTGATCATGTCTAGAATGTCAAGGTCATGCAAGATAGGAGTTATGTGCAACGTTTGCTCACATGTACACACACACCATGAATAAAAGAATGAAGTTATGAATGTAAATGGGGGATTGTAGGGTAGATACTCTTCATTAGTTGAGAATAAGTGTCTAGACCATCCTTACTATTCCTATAGTATGATAAGGGGAGTTTTGGGGTGAACACTCTTCGTGAGTTGAGATGAAGTGTTTAGTAGCAACCTCACTATTCCCGATGAGCTTTCTAAGATAGATTGGAGGTTGATGCCCTTCGTGAGTTGAGATGTGGTAATCAAAAGTAACCTTTAGGGATAAGTACACCTCATGAGTTGAGATGTGGTACTAAATAGCTATCCCTTAACCTATATTCTATGAATGTTTAAGACTCTGTGGGGGAGTTATGCTTAGCACCGAGAGGATTTGAAGAAGGGGTGGCTACACTTCATGAGTAGATATGTTGTATTCAAATGTACCTCTTAAGATGAGTACTCCTCGTTAGTAGAGAATGAGTCACTTAGTAGCAATCTCCTTATCCCTTAACTATGCGCTCGCATAGGTATATCTATTGGGGGATCCATGAAAAGGCTAAGAATATGACCCTACCTTAGGCAAGTATGGATCCCTTATCTGGTAGGGGTCAATACCGGGATTCCATGTCTAGCTCTCATGGTCTATGCCGGTTAAAGTTAGCCCCCACACTAATGTATGTTATGAACTAAGTATTATGAAGAGTGTACTACTAAGTATAGGTGGTGGTATGGGATGCTATCTATCCATTGCACAAGTTGACATTTGGAGGGAGTTTTGGTTGTCCTTTATGAGAATGCATGAATGGGTCACTATATGATGTAAATGAAGTAAGTTTACTTTATTAAATGAAGCATGTTGACTTATAAGTTAATAAAGTATGCTGATATTATGTCTTGTAGGATGAAATCTTTGTATATGACTAATGTGATGTGCCTAGTCTAGGGTAATTCATAAGGAGCACTAAGTGGGAGTAGTAGTATGGGATGTTACTTTCACATTGCATTAAGTGTAACTTAGGAGTTGTCTTGGAGGATGATCCTTATGTGAAGTTACTAAGTATATGTATGTTCATCTAAGTGTCTTAAATGAAAGCATGTTGACTTGTTGGATTATAATGAAGTGTGCTTAACCTTGGTTGCCTTAAGGATCACCTAGGTGTGTATTGAAGAGATTGTATGGGCGGTCTCTTCATGTCTTACCTAGGTGAGTCTTAGGATAACTTGGGATAGGTAGAATCTATATGATAAAGTGATGTTCAATATAATGTATGTCTTTATGTGGAAAATATTGGAGTCTTGCTTAAATTGCTAAATGTGGGCTTATATGATGTTTTGACAGATTTGTTCATGAAGACTTTATTAAAATAGCATGAAAGTATTGTTTCAACTAAAATGTCCTATTTTAGCATGTTTTTGCACTATGTCATACTCAGTACAATGTTTGTACTAATTCCATACTTTTATATATCTCTATGAGTATTGGTGGAAGACAAGTGGTAAGAAGGTAAAACTTGGGAATCGAATCTCTCAAGATTGGTATGTCCTCATCTATCTGGGACATAATCTATGTTTCATTTTCAGTAGTTTCTTGTATGTTAAGTTATAGTATTTTCATTCCATGTAAAGGGTTGTGACTCTAAGATTTTAGATGTGTCTTTAAGTTGGCTTGTGAAGATGAGACTTATTCCTTAGTATTTTTGTAAAAGATGTATCTTATTATTATTGTTTGAAAAGTTTTAATTCTGCACTACTTTTCACATCTTATGTAATGAATTATAGCTAAGAGGCTTGTGCAAGACCTCCGACAGGTCAAGCACGCCTTGTGGCAACTCAAGAGTGCTCTAACTTTTAGGGGGTACTTTGGGTCGTTACATTAATGACATACTAATCTATTCAAGGAATGGAAAAGATCATGCTCGTCACATCAGGATAGTCCTTCAGACTTTGAATGATAAGAATTTATATGTCAAGTTCTCCAAGTGTGAGTTTTGGCTTAAGTCTGTGGCATTCTTGGGTCACATAGTTTCCGGTCATGGGATTAGCGTTAATACTCAAAAGATAGAAGCAGTTCAGAGTTGGTCTAGACCCACATCTCCAATAGACATAAGGAGTTTCTTGGGTTTGGCTAGCTACTATAGAAGATTTGTTAAGGGGTTTCCATCTATTTCATCTCCTTTGACCAAGCTGACTCAGAAAACAGTTAAGTTTCCATGATCTGAAGCTTGTGAGAAAAGCTTTCAATAGTTGAAAAAAGGTTTACCACTGCTCCGGTTTTGACTTTACCAGAGGGTACTCAAAGTTTTGTGGTGTATTGTGATGCATCAAGAGTTGGCTTGGGTTGTGTGTTAATTCTTAATTGCAAGGTTATAGCTTATGCCTATAGACAGTTGAAGGTTCATGAGAAGAATTATTCAACCCTTGACTTAGAGTTGGCTGTTATATTTTTTGCCTTGAAATTATGGTGTCACTACTTGTATGGTGTTCATCTTGAGATATTCACTGATCAAAAGAGCTTACAAAATGTGTTCACGTAGAAAGAGCTCAATCTCACACAGAGAAGGTGACTAGAATTACTCAAGGATTCCGACATGAGTATTCTTTACAACCCAGGTAAGACTAATGTGGTTGTTGAATGCCTTAAGCAGGTTATCCATGGGGAGTACCGCCCATTTTGAATAAGAAAATAGGGAGTTAGACAAAGATGTTCAAAGACTTGCACGCTTGGGAGTCAGACTTATGGATTTTATAAAAGGAGGAATAGTGGCGACCAATGGGTCTGAGTCATCATTAGTGTCAGAAGTGAAAGAGAATAAAGGCCAAGACTCTATTTTGCTTGATTTGAAGGCGAATGTTCATAAGCAAAGAGTATTGACTTTTGAACAAGGGGGAGATGGTATGTTGAAATATCAAGGGAGATTATGTGTACCTAGGGTTGATGGACTCCCAGAGAGGATCATCGAGGAAGCTCATAGCTCCAGATATTACATTCGTCCATGTTCCATAAATATGTACCCCAATCTGAGAGAAGTATATTGGTGGGAAGGCATGAAGAAGGGCATTGCTGAGTTTGTTGTCAAATGCCCAAATTGCCAAAAAGTGAAAGTATAACACCAAAGGTCTGAAGGTTTGGATCACAATATAGAACTTCCGGAATGGAAGTTGGAGATGATTAATGTAGACTTCATTACATTGTTACCAATGTCTCACACGCATCATGATTCCATTTGGGTAATTGTCGATAGAATGACAAAATCAGTCTACTTTTTGCAAGTAAATACTACCCATTCGGTCGAGAATTATGCTAAGTTATACATTCAAGAAGTGATGAGACATCAGGGAGTCCCAATTTCAATCATTTCAGATAGAAGTTCACAATTTACTGCACAGTTTTGTAAATCTTTCCAGAAAGGTTCAAGTTCAAAAGTGAACTTAAGCACTACTTTTCATCCTCAGACGGATGGACAAGAAGAGCGTACTATCCAGAACTTAGAAGACATGTTGAGAGCTTGTGTGATCTGTTTCAAAGGGAATTGGGATGATCACCTACCTCTCATTTAATTCGCTTACAATAACAACTACCATTCGAGCATCAAAATGGATCCATATGAAGCTCTTTTTGGGAGAAGCTGCAGATTTCCTATTGGGTGGTTTGAAGTTTTTGAAGCAGGATTGATAGGACCATACCTATTTCACCAACCCATGGAGAAGGTAAAGGTGATTCAAGAGATATTAAAGACGACATAGAGTCATCAGAAGTCCTACATAAATGTGAGGAGAAGGCCATTGTAGTTTGAGGTTGATGATTGGGTATATCTGAAAGTTTCACAAATGAAGGGTGTTATGAGGTTCGGTAAGAAGGGGAAACTTAGTCCCTGGTATATTGGTCCTTATAGAATTTCAAAAAGAATTGGCAGTGTTGCTTATTAGTTTGAGCTATCCTAAGAGTTATCAGCAGTTCACCCAGTGTTTCACATTTCTATGTTGAAGAAGTGCATGAGTTATCCCTCATTGGATGCACCAACTTAAAATGTCGGGATTAAGGATAACTTATCCTATGTGGAGATTCCGGTTCAGATTTTAGATCGACAAGTTCGCAAGTTGGGAACAAAGGAGGTTGCGTCGACCAAGGTCCTTTGGAGAAACCAATTTGTTGAAGATGTGACTTGGGAGGCTGAACAGGATGTGAAGAGGAGATATCCACATCTCTTTGATTCCGTAAAGAATGCAGATCAATGTACTAATTCTCATCTTAGTATTTTATAAACTATGAGTAAGCATGTTGTTACTTTCTTTTGATTGTCGAGTGTTAAACTTCAGGTTACTATTCTTAGATTAGTGAAAGAAACTCATTTGAGGATGAATGTTTCAAAGGTGAATATATTTTAACATCTCTTAACTCGTAATAGCCAAGAATAAGCTAAGAAACTAAAATTAATCAATTTTGGAAAGAAAAGGGGAAATCTGGAAAATTTCCTAAAGTTAAGAAAGTAAGTTTTGGTCATTTTCCAACGGCCATAACATCTAGGTCAGGATGATTTAGAGTGAGTTGTTTGTATGGTAGGAAATCCATTGGAAAGATATTTCCAACGTCGCCGAGTTTGCACGATTTTGATATCGTATGAGGGAGATATGTCTTTCGCAAGTTGGGTTGTTGGAGCGAGGAAAGTCCAATTCTGGATTTTAGTAAGGGAAAACTAGTATTTTCGCTAATTTATTGCCTAATTCGTTTACGCGATTTATTAGGGTAAATAATTGCTTAATTTAGTTTTGGAAAATTAGAATACACTTAGGGATTGGGAGAAAAGAGAAGAGAAGAAAGAGAAGGGAGAAAGATCAAGAACGCTAAGGTTTTGCGAGTGGAATTCGTCAGGGGTGATCCCTATCAAGGGATGTGAGATCTTTCTGTGTTGGGTTAGTTCACCCACACACCAACATGTTTAATTTAGCAAATTTTGAGTATATTGAATGATGAAAATTGAAGTTCTTGAAGAACAATTGTCGAATTCTTGTTGGTTGAGTTGTAGTAGTTGATTTGATTTGTGTTTCCGGGCTGTTTCTAGAGTCTAATATATTGGGTATTGATGGTATTAGTGATTCTATGTGTTTGGGAAAAGATCCATGGATGTTTAGAGGGTTTAGAGATGAAAACAGAGAAGAAAATTTTGAATGCATGTCTGTTAGGCCCTGGGGCACCATGCCAGCCAGAGCCCCAATGGACAGGCTGTATCCGTTAGGCCCTAGCGCGATGCGTCAGTTAGAGCCCCTCAAGACAGATTCTATCCGTCAGGCTTTGTCGCCCCACGCCTCTTAGAGCGCCAAGGACGCCTGGAGACCCCATTCTTTCCCCATCTTTTCGTACTATTTCCTAAGTGATGTACCAACGTTTCTTAGTTGATTCCAACACTCTAAGGTACATCTAAACACCATGAAATCATCCATAAACATGAGATCATGAACCTTGAATCCATAATTCCATTCAAGGAAAGTTAAGATCAACGTGAAGAAAGTTAAGAGTCAAGTCTAAAGTTAAAAGTAAGTTAAAGTAAAGTTCTTAAAGGCTTCCAATTATCTTATTTAAAATTTTTAACTTTTTTCTAAGACTCAAGTTTCAATCTAAGTAAAGAGTTAAGTTGGAGTTATGGGGACTAAGTATTCCCAAAGAGACTTAAAATGTTTTTAACGTTTAAACTAGTAAGGAAACATTGATTTCCAAGAAGCCTTAGGGCGAGTTTTCAGAAAAGAACTATAGATTTCTATGAGAATCAATCATGGAAACTATAATTTCCAAGATAGACTTGAGCTAAGTATTTTGAGTACTAATCTCAAAACCACATCACAATATGTTTTTAAAATATAAGAGCCAACATATTTTTGGGAGTAGTATTGAGCACCAATATTTTTGGGAGTAGTATTGATCACCAATATGTAGCCACCATGGGTATAAAACGTTCATACTTTTTCGATGAACCCTATTCATAGTAGACTAGTGGATCCATTAGGCAGTTCAGGTCTTATACCTTTGGCCGGGTATAGGGAAGCGTAAGGTAGATCGTTGTATCATCACTATAGCTCTTACGTGATGGTTGTCGGTTACAGAAACTCTGATAAACGTTATTGTATGCTTATATAAATCAGTTTACTTGTACTTTTTCATAGATACCAAAGTTAATCATATCTTGTATACATTCATAGTTTACAACATGTTTCGGACAATTTTTCTATATGTTGCACTTTCTTTTAAATTATGTTATATTCAAATAAGTTAAGTTATTCATGAGTTGAGCATAACCAAGGTAAGTGTTCCTTCTTACTCCTTTTCAAGGTTAAGTGTTGTTATCATTGCAAGTTTGCAACTCGCATACTCGTACATTCAATGTACTGATGCCAGTTGGCCTGCATCGTATTATGATGCAGACGTAAGTAACTAGGATCAGCATTTGGCATACCGTTGATCCAGTGAGCAACTTAGAGTTAGTTGGTGAGCCTCCCTTCACCCCGGAGGGCATCTTTTGCTTTTAGTTATTTGCTTTAGTATTTAGTTGTTAGGATGATTGGGGGTCCAGTCCCAACATCCATCTTTATTTTAGAGGCTTCATAGACAGACAATGTTAGTTTTCTTTTGTCTTTGATTTCACTTGTAATGACATTGGATTGCCGTTTTGGCTAAGTACTATTTTAAAGTTATTTCTTGAATTATCTCTTGTGTTAAAGTCTTCCGTTGAGTTAAGTAAGCCATACCAAGGGTTTGCTCAAGGACAACAATGGTCATTGGGTGCCGACAATGTCCAGGGTGTAAACTCGGGGCGTGATAGATTTGGTGCTTCATCGATAAAAGTATTATATTAACTACAAAAAGAAAAATCATCCCCAAATGCTTAAACATTTGTGACAAATTTATTAGTTGTAAAAAGTATATTTTTTGCAGTTAATAGTATGCTTTGTCACAAAAAAGGTTATTACTACCGATAAAATTATATTGTCTATGATTATTTTACTTCAATCGGTGAAGAAATCAATTGTCTCTAAAGTTATATCTATTTTGTAGTTGAACAAAATCTAATTTCGTCACTAGTTATTACATTTTATATACAAAAAATTACTTTGTTCTTAAATGTATTTAGGGATAAAATTTATAATTATAAAAATGGTTTATTTTCCTATGATATATATATATATATATATATATATATATATATATATATATATATATATATATATATATATATATATATATATATCCTATCTCAATTTTTTTCAACCCATGGCCAGGAGCTCGTACATCATGCTGTGTTTGAAAGTGAAGAGTGCTTACCATCAGATCAACTCTCTCTTGTCTTTTATTTTTGTTTTATTTTGTACTTCATTCACTTCTTTCAATTTTAACTTTCGTAGAATCAATATATTATATGATTATTTATACTCATACACAAATGCATTAATTTACCACCCACGATTCATTCAAATGTAGATTATATTTTAATTAAAAGGTGTATTATTTTATATATCTTTAAATATATATTCAGTACGATTTTGTCATTTTATTTATTTATTTTTGTTCAGTACAATGATGAATTTATTTAAAATTAAACTTTCAATTTTATTAAAAATGTGAATAATCGGTTCAAGTTGAACATCGATACCCATAACTATAGTACTTCATCATAATATATTTGAAATCCTTGTAAGTTCATTTTTTTATTGTGCTTTCATTGTTTAGTTATTTCAATTTTCACACCAATGAAAAAAGTTAATAGAAATTCATGAAATATATCACACCTTTGCAAAGTCTAAGTTTGTAAGTCGATGTTATCATTGTATAGTTACTCTACGCACGTATGTGGGATTACTATTAAATATGTACATATTGATAGACAGAAGCAAATAGATCGACTTAGTCTATGTAGTTTACCAATCACAAATCAATAGACACACATAAAAATTAGCACAAAGACTTGAGAAATTATTTCTTTATCCCGTTTATCAATGAAAGTGTGTGCGAAATAAAAAATAAAAGTGCTAAACCAACAAATATTAGTGATCTAATGGTAGAACCATGCCCCACTCGCAATACTTATAATCTGGATTATATTTTCCAAATGATACATTTTATAATTGTGTAATATAAGAAAATTGATGTATTGAACTTTTTCGTTTTTACAAAAGTAACCGAATTCGTTGGTTTTAATATTTTCACTTGCCAATTAATGAATGGACTCTGTCTATTTCTTATGAAGCACTTAAATTATTCATTTTGTAAGTTGTCACTTGTTATTATGAAATATTGTAGCAAAAAAAAATTGTATTTGACTATGACTTTTTTTCGTATCAAATAGTTGAATTATTCACTACAAATTTTAGGTTGTGGCTATTTAACACCTTACATATTTTGTGAAATTTTTTTTGTTGTCACTAAATCACAGATCGATTAGACACAATAAAATATTTGTCACCAATTATTATATTATAAGTGAAGAAATAAATGTCATAATTAAATCTAAATTTTCATAGCTAAAATTTATAATATTTAACTACGAACTCTAATTTGTCGATATTGTAACAACATATTTTTTTGGGTGAAATTTTTCCTTGTCCAAAATTTAATAAATTAGAAGACAAGAAATATATTGTGATGAATTAGTGAAGAAATAATGTGTCACCGATAATGTTAAATTCATGACTAACACTACTTAACAAATGACGCTAATTTATTTTTTGGTGGAAAACTTTAGTGGACAATGCTTTGCCACAGATTATTACGTTTCGTCACTAAAAGTATGTGTCTCATATATTTAAGCACGAAAATTAAAGTTTATCACTAAAAGCGAATAATTAGTGACGAATTTGATGTCGTAGTTTGTCATGAATTACATACACTATTTGTGACGAAATAATGTGTCACTGATAACTTTGAATTCGTGGCTAACACCACTTAACAAAATGACGCCAAATTAATTTTTTTGTGGAAACATTAGTGGACAAAACTTTGCTACAAATTTTTATGTTTCGTCACTAAAATTATGTGTCTCATATATTTAAGCACGAAAAATAAATTGTCACTAAAAGCGAATAATTAGTGACGAATTTGATGTTGTAGCCAATAATTTCGTAGCTGTATATCGTATTTATTGTACTTCACCATAATTTCCATATCAAAACCTTCCCTATCGATAATTACCCATTAGATTACGTTCCACGGATGTAAAAATGGATTCGGAGATTTAAAATCATACCTTTAGCCTCAAGAATGGTGAAAAACTATCTAGAAATCCTTGGGTTCGTTCCTAAGTTCTCAAGGTCAAAAAATGCAGAAATTTTTATTTTTGTGAATATTTAGGACTTTTAGTCACATCTGACCCACCATGCCAGAACCCACCTTCCTACCATAGCGCCACCCTAGAGGCAGAAATCCCTTATCACCGGCTTCCATGGAACCATTAAGCAAATTCCATAATTACAAGACCTCATTTCACAAAATACCTTCCAGAAATGACATTAACAAACTACCCGTTCACGCTAAGTTCAATTCTGGGAGTGCTACTCGTCCAATTTCAATTTCGTAAAGTCATACGGGTTCCTCAATGACTTTTCTATCTACACATGTGATCAAATTCATGAGACTACCCAATTGCTACCACAATCCCCTACACTCTAATGACTATGATTTTTTCCAAATCTGGACTAGGTTGGGAAATTCACAATTTGTAGGAAAAAAGGTTTTAAGACCCAAAATTTTTCCTTGTTTGCTTTCTATTACGACGGAACCTAGTCGTTACAATAGATACAAATTTAACCATTTGTAACGACTCTCAAAATGAAATAGGACAAGGTATAGCTTTGCATGTGTTCACGAGCTAATAAAGTGTTAAAATAATGAAGAATAGATTTAGAGGTCAGTTTTAAGCAGTTTAGAATACGAACGTCAAAGAAGGACAAAGACGTTTGGAAACTAGTCTTGTGTGTGATAGTGTGTCTGTGCATGTTTTATGTGTTTTAATGTGTCGTTTGATGTCTAAAATGAGTTGAAAGGACCCTAGCATCTAGATGGTCATGATTAGGGTTGAAACGTCCAGGAATGAATCCCCAAGGACCACCCTAAGGGTCCTTGAGTAGGACCCAAATGTTGGCCATGAAGCTACCAAAGCAGCCCCAATCGACAACCCTAATGACGCCTAGTAGATCAATTGACGCCCCGTCAAAAGGGGGGTGGCTCCACACTTAGTCGTGGGAGCTTAGACCCACATGATGGTTCTTTGACCAAAACAACAGCCAGCAATACGACCCCGTCAACCTATCCACGCTCTGTGGATTGGGGGCGTCGTTTGGCACCTGCAAATTCTGCAGAGTTTCGACCAATCTAGGGGTGAATAGGTAAATTTACCCCACATCCTAATTAAGTCCTAGACGGTTATTTTAAGTGTTTTATTTTATTTTAAGTTAATTTATACACCTAGAGCTAATTTTAGACTTCACTTTTAAAAATCAAAACCCCTTTCCCAAGTAAAACTCGCTCAAGACTCCATGGAAGCTTGAAGTGAAGACAAAGCTAGGATTCAAGAATTCCCTTGATTCCTCCATCAAATTTCGTGGGTTTTCTACTAATAAGGTATTTTAATTCAACCTTGATTCTTCTTTATTTCAAAGAGTCAATCCAAAGGCTTTTCAAAAGATTTCAAAAGCCTAAAATTTCTTATTTAAAATTCTAAGCATGGGTTCTTACATTAAAAGGTTTAATGGATGAATTATGATGTTTTCAATATTAATTGATGGTTTTATGATCAAAAAGTCCATAGACCCATGATCATCCTAATTCTCTAATTTTGGCTTATGAACTAGGTTTGATGAATGTGAGTGGATATTGTTAGAATTTTATTTATACAAAGTTTTATTGTGGTTTTCTACTGCCATTTATTCCTAATTATGATGAATTGTTGGAGAATGGAGAAAAGGTGATCAAGGCTTCGATGAAGGGTAAGTTGATCTAAATTGTCTAGTTCTTATTTAATTGATCTTTTGTGGTATGGTCCACTTATGGTGGTGGTGTTTACTTGATGTTTAACACCTCATAATCCGAAATAGCTAGTATTAAACCAAGAATAATAGTTATTTTTGGACAGAATAGGAAAAATAAGGAAAATTTCCTAAGTTTGAAAAAAATGAGTTTTGGTCATTTTCAAACGGCCATAACTTCTTGCTCAAGAGGAGTTTGCTGCAGTTATTTATATGGATGGAAATCCCTTGGGGAGATATTCCAGCGGCATCGAGTTTGCAAATTTTCAATGTCGTATGAGGGAGATATGCCTTTCGGAAGTTGGGTTGTTGGACTGAGGAAAGTCCAATATGGATTTTGGTAAGGGTAAAGTAGTTTTTTCACCCTACTATTTCCTAATTTGTTTTAAGGGTTCAATTGGGGTAAAACCAAGTTTTAGTTCGGACTAGAAAAATACCTTTTTACACTTAGGGCTCGGGGGAAAAGAGAAGAGAAAAAGGAGAAGGGAGAAAGAGTAAGATTTCATCAAGGCCAAGAGATTCCATGGATTTCGTCGAGGGTGATCCCTATTCAGGTATGTGAACTATTTCTGTGTTGGGTTCGATCACCCACACGCTAACATGTTTAATTCAGCGAGTTTTGAATAGATTGATTGATGAATATTGAAGTTATTGATGAACAATTGTTGAACTCTTGTTGGTTGAGTTGTAGCATATCATTAGTGGTTTTGATTCGTGTTTTCAGGATGTTTTATGAGTGTAAACTATTATGTATTGAGGTACTTTGTGATCCTAAGTGTTTTGGGTGAGATCCGTGGAAGTTTGAAAGGTTTAGAGATGAAAAATGGAGAAGAAAAGTCGGAAGTCCCGTCTGACAAGCCCTGGGGCGCCGCGCCTACCAGAGCCCCTCAAGGCAGGCTTTGTCTGACAAGTTCTGGCGCGCCACGCCGCCAGAACTCCTCAGACCAGAGTCGGTCTAAAAGGCTCTGGCGTTCCGCACCTCTCAGAGCGCTAAGACCACCTCTAGAGCTCCCATTTTTCCCTATCTTTTCATACTAGTTCCTAAGTGATGTACCCACGTTCCTTGGTTGAATCCAACACTCTAAGGTACATCTAAACATCATGAAATGAGTATCATCATGTTTGAGACAGTTTTCTTTATATTGCACATTACTTTTAAATTGCATTATAATGAAATGAGTAGTTAATCATGCGTTGAGTAGAGCCAAGGTAAGTGTTCTTCATTACTCTTTTTCAAGGGTAAGTGCGGTTTTTAACATTCCAACTCGCATACTCGTTCATTCAATGTATTGATGCCAGTTGGCCTACATCGTCTTATGATGCATATGCTGGTAACTAGGATCAGCATCCAGCGCCTTGTTGATCCATATATCAAACACTCAGAGTCAGTGGTGAGCCTCTTTGCATTCCGGAGGATCCTTTAATCTTATATGCTTTCCAGTCTTTCAATTTCAGAATGTTGTGGGGTATGTCCCAACATTTATCATAATATGTTTAGAGGCTTCATAGACAGATAGTTAGTTAGTTTAGTTGAGTCTCTTTTGTTTCAGATATTATATTTGAGACTTAAGTGTCATTTTGTCCAGGATAACTAATTAAAGTATTTCTCATGAGAATGTTTCCACCTTTGTGATTGAATTAAGTTAAGTCTTCTGCTAAGTTAAGTAAGTCAGGCCAAGGGTTTGCTCAAGGCCAGCAATTTTCGTTGGGTGATGTCCACGTCCAGGGTGTAGTCTCCGGGACTGATAAGATGTATATGAATGTATATGTGATTGTGATTATGGCCTTGAAGGCATTGAATGTGAAGTAAAGTGATGTTATGGAGTATAGGCATAGGGATGTTTTATGAAGTTATGAATGTGTATATCAAAGATAGTATGTCTAATTGAAGTATAATGTGAATGTGAAGTAATCTCCTTATCCCTTAACTATGCGCCCGCATAGGATTAGCTATTGGTGTTCCATGTAAATGCTAAACGAATGACACCACCTTAGGCAAGCGGGGATCCCTCATCGAATAGGGGTTAATACCGGGATTTTCCATATCAAGCTCTCATGCTTTATGTCAGTTAAAGCTAGCCCCCACAAATGAATGTAATGAACTAGGTCTTCCTAAGGGTGTACTACTTAGGGTAGGTGGTTGAATGGGATGCCATATATGCATTACACAAGTAGACATTTGGAGGGAGTCCTGGTGTGTCCTTTTAATGTTAATAAATGAATGGGTTCTATATAATGTTTATGAAGCATGTTGATTTTATGTCTATTATTAATGAAGTATGTTGATCTTGTGTCTAATGTTGATGAAGGCTATGTAAATAATGGAATGGTATGTGCCTAGTCTAGGGTGATTCCTAAGGAGCACTAAGTTGAAGTAGTAATATGGGATGCTACTTTCACATTGCACCAGTGTAAGTTGGAGTTGTCTTAGGGGATAGTCCTTGTATGAAGTTCTTAAATGCATGTATGTTTCCTCTAATAATGAATGTTGACTCGTTGAGTTGAAATGCAGTATCCTTGCCTTTGGTAGTCTTAAGGATTACTTAGGTTTGTATTGAAGATGTTGTATGGGCGGTCTCATTATGTCTTACCTAGGTGGGTCTTAGGATAACTTTGGATAGGAAAGTCTAAATGATTAATGGGTTACTTAAGTGAAATGGCTATATGTTGAGAATTATGGAAGTTTTACCTTATATGTTAAATGATGACTTGTATGATGTCTTGTACACTTGATTCATGAGGTTTTATCAAAATAGCATGAACATATTTCAACTAAAATGTTTTCTTTAAAGAATATTTTTGCCTATTGCCATACTTAATGCATTAATTGTACTAACTCCATATTCTTCTCAATTTCTACAAGCGTAGGTGGTTGCAAGATAGGAGTTCTAGATTGATGATTGGGAAGTAGATTTCTCCAAAGATTGGTATGTACTCATATGTTCGAGGACATGAAATATGTTTCTAGTTTTTTTTCATTAAAGACATCGTATAAGACTTTGTATCTTTCTTTCATTGTAGAGGGTTGTAACCCTATGAGAATAAGTTGTGTCTAAGATGGTTTCTGATGATGAGATTTAGTTTCTTACGTTTTATGAAAGAGTTTTCCTTATTATTGTGAAAAGTTTTAATTCCGCACTACTTTTCATACCCATGTGATGAATGAAAGGTAAAAGGCTTGTACAAGACCTCCGAGAGGTCAAATATGCTATGTGACGCCTAGGGGGTACTCCTTGGTCGTTACACCATCACTCGTCCCCCTAGAGACAAACTTTGGAAAAATAAGTTAAAAAAGAAATGGAGTAGTAACTGATTCGACGAACAATTGAGGATACGTTTCTCGCATGTGCTTTTAGGCCTTCCAAGTAGCTTCCTTAACTGGAGGATGCTTCTATTGAACCATAACTCACTCAATCTCCTTGGTTCTCAACTTATGCACATCACGATCAAGAGTTGCAATCGGTTCCTCCTCATATAGGAAGTCCTTGTCTGACACAATTGAGTCTCATTTAACGATGTAATACGCATCACAATCATATCTCTTCAACATAGATACATGAAATACCGGGTAAACACCCGATAGGTTATGAGGTAAAACCTATCTATAGACACTATCCCTACACATTCAAGAACCTCAAAGGGACCAATATATCATGGATTTAGCTTACCTTTCTTGGCAAATTTCATCACCCCTTTAATGGGTGATACCTTAAGAAGAACATTCTCACCTATCTGAAATGTTATGTCTCTTACCTTATTATCCTCATACCTCTTCTGTCTACTCTGCGATGTTAGAAGCTTAGCTTGAATACTCTATTTCACGGAGCCAACTTGAAGATTCTACCAGGTTAAACCGTCTCTAGTTAATCTGCCACAAAATTTTATTCCAAACTCAGTTTGATGTATACTTGGTAGAGTTGGAAAGAAAACTCTTAGACTTTTGATTTGATAGGTTATTGGTCCCTTGTGATACCCTATCTACACATGTTAAAGTACCTTTAAACATATGATAAAGTAGGACATCATCTAGTTTAAGATCTCATACTTATGGTGAATGATTCAGAATCCAAGAGTAGAGTTATGTGGTGTTACACCATACTGTTGTTTCTCTAGAATGTGACAGTAGGAACAACCTCATTAGGGTTGTAGGTTGATTAATTCAGGGTATCTCAAGAGACTAGAAAGTGCACATAATTTCATAAAATTATGATTGAGATCATCACCTGTTATAACTCTAAATAGACCGTTCAAGATAAGAAGCTCGATTATGATACTAATATTAATAATGACCTAATCCTCTCATTGATGATAATTTTTTGTTGCTCGACTCTCAATTTTTTCCAAATTAATTCTAGTTTTTATAATTTTAGTCAATAACTTGTGCTTTATAACCATCTAAAGTTAATGAAATAATTCTCCGTAATAGTGTTAAGCCAAGAATTATGTGAACATTGTTTGTACTAATCCCTTTTGAGAAGATATATTTCTATATTATCTATGACGCAACACGATATTATATTCTAAAGTGTTTTGTGTTCGTCATGTATCAAAAAAAATTATTGGAAATTATATGATCTATATCGTTATAAATCTCATAAATATATATCACAAATAAATAACTTGAATTAAGCGAATTTCAACTCAAATAGTATGTATTAACCTATAAATCATAGGAGCTTAAGTGTTTAAAAGGTATAATGTATCTAAAGCGAGCTTAAGTGTTTAAAAGGTATAGTGTATCTAAAGTGAATATTTTGAAGTAAGCAAATATGGGATACTTAATGTTCAACTTTAAAATTTTGACTATTGATAATCTCAAGAATGACAACAATTAAATTGTAGCTTAACGTGTTAGTTATGTTCATATAAAAAGGGAAATTATGATAAATTATCTTATTATCTACATCCTAAAGCAATAAATAAGAAATTGACCACATTTCATTTTATTTTATTTTTAAAAAGTCCAAATATGAAGAATACAATTATCATTCTTTCAAAAGAGCATATTCATTATAAATGATTATATTAGTTGTAACCTCATTTGTATTCAATTTATTTTTCTCTCTTTCAATATTTATTGTATAGATATAAGGGTGTCAAAAACGAACACAAACATATGTTATAAAAGTGCGAAAATTTATTGTATCCATTTATTACTTTTTAAACAAAAAATGCGAAAATTCAAATTGTAGTTATAAAAGTTAAATATCAATATGTTAAATTATTAAGATTAATCGGGTCAAATTGGGCGGGTCAAGACCCAACCTATTTTTTAGCCCATTTGAGCCCAAAGTAACCTTAGGCGGGTTAAGACCCAACCCGATTTTTATTCAACCCATTATAATATTTCCAGTTTCAACCCAACCTGCCCATTTAAAACCCCTATACATATATACTCACCCCTCAACCCATCTTCTTCTCATTCTTGAGATTGATGTTGAATAAATTTTAATTCTTTACACCTTCATATATATATGGATTCCTCAGATCTGGAAATAAACACTTGCCGTGAAATAGTTCCGTATGTGACAATAACTAGTGGTGCTCAAGTTGTGGTACGTTTCCATTTAACTATAATACTCACTCAATATGTTTTCATTTGTTCTTTGAGATTCATGAATCGTTTGAGCAATCTCTGTGTTAGGTTTTTTAGATTTACTTTTTTTGATGATACGAAAGTTCTTACTATAATTTAAGAGGACTATTCATTAATTCTTATGTTTCCCTTAATATTTTCTTATCTGATGTTTTTTTATTACTGAAAGTTGTTAAAACATTTCAGTATTAGTATTGACAATTGAGGACTCACAATCTATGGCTCACTTAGGGCTCTTGAGTTAAATGATGCTCAGGATTGTCATTCTTTACAATTGAGATTTAGTGATAGCCATTC
Source organism: Solanum sitiens (assembly GCA_016801875.1). Classification (NCBI taxonomy): domain Eukaryota; kingdom Viridiplantae; phylum Streptophyta; class Magnoliopsida; order Solanales; family Solanaceae; genus Solanum; species Solanum sitiens. Next base: position 205,283 of record JABWTJ010000792.1, read on the forward strand.
GTAATCAAATTAGAATTTAATTGCACTTAATTTTTCTTTTCTTCGGTCTTTAAATAAAAATGATTAAGGCATCATTTGTTTTGTATATGTCAAAAACTATCAAAAGTGGTTTTGGTGATTTTAATTATCACTTATTTGGTAATATTATTTTTTTATTTCCTTGAAATGTAATATCTCTATGAAAATTTAGGAAATTCGTCTTTAATTGCAGTTTTACTTCCATGAGAGTAAACGTAGTATGTGTCGATCTATTATGGATGTAAGAAGATATATCTTCAAAGGTTTTGAAAACTTGAAAGTAGATGTTCATGTACAAACCAATGTAGTAATTGAGTCAATGGTAAGTTATTACATTATTGATATTTACACAACAGTAACTACAACCCTCTTGTTAAGGCATCATGACATTTACATTATTTTAACCATAAAATTCTTATTAAATTGAAGGTTGGAGTTATATAAAAGAAATTGAAGAAAAGAAAAGGAGAATCTTCAAACTCAGAGAGGGAATCTGCAGTAGATATTTGCGCACACAACTTTTTTTGCTAAACATAAAAGTCGCAGTGCATCCTATTTAATGAAGGTTGTTTCTTTCTATTCATTCTATCACATGGTCATTGCATTTACAAATATAAGTATCTAAGTTTGTTGAAACTTTTATATATTTGAAAAAACTACTTCCTTTTACAAAACAAAGTAGACAAAATAGTGCAAGAGAGTATCGATAGGAGATTGGTCTATGAACGCATAAATACTGTTATTGATGATGAAAATGGTGAAAAAGATGTCGACAAAGAAAAAAAATTAAAAACTTATATAAAAAAAAAAAAAAGCGGGAAGAGTTGGCTATATGATGTTCACGTTATGAAGATCTCTAGGCAAACCCTAAACTAATATATTAGCTCACGAGAGTTCTTTAATTAGTACTTGCACAGTTAATATTATTTACTTTTGTTTGAAGCCGACAAAACATGAATATTTTTCTTTATTTTCTTTTTCCAATTTAGATCTTATGTATTGAACAAAGGATTAGTTTCACCTTGATATAAAAACTAGTTTAACATATTCTTCGGATTTAGTTTCATATTGATATAAAAATCACTTTAACGTATGTGTTTCTATTTATGTCTATGTCACTCAATTTCATATCTTTTCATTTGCGGAAAGATTTTTACAATGCCTCTATCACAAAAACCAATTCTCCTTCCTACTCTGAGGCAAGTGAATCTTTTTTTTAATATTCGTAATTTGGACTTCAGTTTTAAACTTTTGTGAAATTTCCTTAACTCATAAACTTCATAGATATGTTAGTTTATCCATAAGAGGTTGCAACAGGACATACATTATCACAAAATGTCTAATTATACTTTACATCCTTCTCTTTAGTTAGAAATTTCAAAGAGTGATTCAAAACAATCAATTCAATTGGGACATTGGTTGTTTAGTAGATCTAGTCATTTGGTCTTTGTTAAGTAGTTTCCTATATTTACTCAAGTTCTATTAGGGTTGCTGCATAATGTTACATGACCTATATATTCGGATTAGTTGCTTTTATCTTAGCCTATATATCATGTGGAATATTTTGTTATTTACGTTACTTTTGGAAAACGATATGCACAACGGAAGCATACCTGAATCATACTACTTACACGAATAATAGACATAACATAGTTTAATCTAGAACATATATAATCATTCTAGATCACATAAACTATTTCAAATTTTATTCAAGGATTACATCTTCAAGCGTGATAAGATACCTTCAATCAAATCCACAAGCTATAACCTTCAAATGAATCAACAAGCTAGTCCACAAATTGAACGGTAGCTCACGGTTCTTCTACAGCGACCCCAAGTTTACTTCAAAACTCTCTCAATACTTGGCTGGAAAGTATCATATCCAAAACATCACTTCCTTCAAGGGTTAAAAAAACTCTTTTTATATAGATTTCTTCCTAGTCCAAGGAGAAGGAATACCATGTATTTCCTTAGAATAGAAAGACATGTACATCTCCCTTTTTTAAAAAAAAAGAAAAATTCATGTCCTTCTCCCTGTCCTTAGAATAGAAAAAGTGATATACTTCTCCCTTGCCTCTTGAGTAGAGCAAGATACATATTTCTCCGTTTACTTATATAAAAAAAGATACATAGTTCTCCCTTTTCCCTTTACAATAAATTCTGATATCTAGTTTGCTATGGGCATGGTAGGAACCACAGTAATTGAAACTTTCTATTATGGAAATAATTCCAAATAATTCATTTAAATTATTCTTACTATAATAAATTACAAATTATTTCACTACAAATTTATATTTTGAAATTTCCAATTAAACATATATGTTATTCCCATGTTACAAATACAGATAATAATTAATAAATTAAATTGCCGACGAACTTCATTAAATACTCAATTTCCTTTCAAGCACTGCTTAATTTATTTCATGTGTTGGATTCATAAATCTACTTGCAAGGTTTGACATGATGAACACTTTAAAGCTTCTAAAAGAGGAATAACATCAATCTCTTTATCGAGGCGTGGATTCTGTCGACTAACTTATTATTTCACCAATATATGTTATCTCATCCAATCTATCAGGAATATTCACGTTTAGAATCTCACCTTTTTGATAAATCAAAACGATAATTAACATTTACAAATTATGATAGTTATATAAGGAATAAAAATATAAGTACATTTAATATTTTAGAGAATATGCTTTTGTCAGTCAGTACAACTATCTCTACTCGATCCCGTTCAACACATACAAAATACACTAGCACAAGAAGATGAAACTATACCATTTCCATAATCAAGAAAAACTACATATATTCTTGTGGTACAATCATTCCAATGGCATGTCCAATTCCCATATTAGACTTCGAACAAAAAAAATTTATACTTAGAAGAATCGATGTTTTAATCCGCTATGTATAAGCTTAAACTCTATAAACCAAAGCATGTAACATATAACTAAAAAGACACCATAAATGAATATATCATCTATTAAAATGAATAAATAATTATTATATAATAAATACTACATAAAAACATGTGGTTAATAGTATATATTCCAACAATTTTCCACTAGATTTTTAACAATCACGCTTGATATAATGTACTATATCTAAATGCATGGTTAATAATGTATACCCTAAAAATCTCCCACTAAGATATTTAATCCTTAAAATTGTTAGAATACTATTTCATATACCCTAAAAATCTCCCACTTAGACTGTTGATAATGCATTTAAAACTTTCACGGATATTTCTTTTATATTTCTAATTAAAGGAGCTTACCAAGTTGTTTTCTTATGTAATTTCGTCTAGTAATGTTGAGTCATAACTTATTGATTTTGTATTAGATCTTTAGAGGCCTATCATGAAACCATTCAAACTTCTTTACAAGAGTTCTATAATGAAAATCATTTTAAACATACAATACCCATCAATCTTCATTATGATTCACCCACTACGGCTAAGTATTAGTACAATAGTCACACTTTCATGTTCTTGATTCTTAATATTTTTCTTCAAAACATTTTGATAATGAACTATTAACAACTTTTTCGTGTAGCGTTTTCTTTAATTTACCCAACATCACTTTCACTACTTGAGGTAGTAGTATTGTTATGTCTATTAACATTTCTCTCACTAAGTAAATACAATGGAGCATCAATTCTGAAATACAGGTAAGATGTTCTTGAGTGTATGAATTTACATCTGACTCATTTGTTATTTCCTTGTTCACTTACTATAAAACTAGTTTACTTCTAGGAACATGAATTACTAAATAGTCCTTTTCTAGAAATCTGATAGTTGTCTTAACAATTGCCTTATTTTATTTAGGAGTGTAAAATAAACCTTCTTTCATTCTTTTCGGATATCCAATTAGTACATATATTTCATTCCTCATTGGCTAAGAATTGAATTCAAATGTGATATTTAATTCTTTTTACATATCCCAAAAGAAACAAAACAACAATAAATAAGCCAATTATTAATCTTATCATTTTCATAAGAATATATGTCTTTTCTCTTTTACACCAATATGTTATAGAGTGTCTGGTGTAAACAATTGAAATGCAATAATTCTATCAAATAAGTGACTCATCAGCTCTCCTGCAAGGTATATGTCACTACAATCAAATTTCAGTGACTTTCTATATTTTTCATGATGCCTTTTCATTTGTCTTAAAATTTTGAGTATATCAAGACAGTAAAACTTACAAAACATCAAAAATATATGTTCATATCATGAGTAACCTTCCGAAAATCTCAGGATACTCAAATTCATCCCTGGATGATCATTTACCACCCAAATCATAATAGATTAATTCTAACTAATCACTCAGTATCTTATTTCCTTTTTAAGAGGAAAGGTATCTCATACATTTTTCTTTCTAAACATGACTCACAAGTTAGTAGTGACTTTCAATGAATCGTTATGTCCATTTTTTAACCAACTTCAAAGTTCTAGAGAGAATAAATGACGTAGATGCTAGTATACATACAAGTTTCATTCAATTTAAAAGATATTTTCTCTTTTGAGTTAGATTAGTATTCAATTCATGAGAAATAAAACTATGCATCAATATACAATAAGAGGTAACATATTTATCAAACTCAAAAGAGTTACAAGAAAAATATATTAAGTGTCCATCTCCTATATAGATAAAAACCAAAAATAATTTCATCTAACATGAACATATATAATGCAAATTTTTAATTAATATTTTATCTCTATCAATTAAATACTTGAGTAGTATTAAATGAATCCGTAAAGTGTATTGAGAATTTGAGGTATAATATATTTAATGGATCATAATATCTCGAAAAACCTAAATAAAAAATTCAGGGCTCATTTAAACATTTAAATCCATGCATCTCGAATAACAATCGATGGGATTGGAGAAGTACTCATCCAATACACATATCCAATGACCGATATTCAATCCATAATATATAAAAATCTGACCGAGATGAAGAGTCTATCGTTAGTTTGAGTTAAGTGAAAATCACCCAAGTTACACTGATTCAATCATATACCACTCAGTTTACGAGAATTGATATAAATTATTAAAACTAGCAATTGAATACATAGTAACTTGTATTAATTTTATCCGACAAGGAGGAAGGTCTAAGCTAGCACATGAAACTAATACTTCCCTTATATTTAATCTTTGTAATCAAGGGAGCGATCCCTATAATCAAAGATGACCAAAAACTCATATAACGGTTAAAAGGGAATATTTATACTAGGTCGTTCTTATAAATTTACAAAATTTAAAATCAATCAGTTCTTTTTTTGAATCCCAAAACTATGATTGTCACGACCGAAACCATCGTGATTGACACACACACTAGCCCTGTGGTGGTAGAACGATTAATACTAATTAGCTAACAAACTTAATCAAAAATTCAAACAAATTTAAGTAACGAAAACAAGTTAAATACCAAGGAAAGAAATAGAGTTCCCATAAACTCCAAATAAAAGTTTAATAACAACTAACATTACGAAAGTAATGCCTAGAACATGAAAGTCAATTCAAACCATCTAAAAATGAACCATAAGTCTAAACAACAAGGGTCACAACCCCAAACTAATGATATAATTAACTAACTAGAAAATTCTAAGTCCAAAATGTGGACACAAACGAAAGGATACGTCATTGCAGCCCGCAACAATTGACTTACCCTTGAATTTGATCAACGATCATTGATCTTGTAGTTGAGGATTGTCAATAGCTATCTGAAGATGTCATGTACTTAACAAGAAAGATCAAGTGCAGTATCAATACACAACTAGAGTGTATGGTAGGATCACATGAGTATGCCACTAAGTGCAACATATAAAAGTCATTACAACAATATAATCACATGCATATACCGAACATATTCAACATTATCAACATTTACGAACAAGTCACAGTTTCACATTTCTCAAGATACACAATTATAACAAATCATTAGTCCCCTTATGAAACCCAAACCCAAACTATTAGCATACCAGAACGTGGTACATGATCCAATGTTTATGGCGGAACGTGGAAATTGATCCCATAATTATGGTTGAACGTGGCAACCAATTCAAGTAAGTGTGTCAGAACACAACACCCAATCAATTCAACAAGCCACAATCAGAATCGCAAGTATATTATCAAGATCATACAATCAAGTCATGATTTATGACATTCATCTTTAATCAATCTAATTTATAATAAGTGTGATCAATAATGAAACATGTGCATACATACATGTATCTTAATGAGGCAGGAACAAACATACATCACAAAATCATAGAATCATAACTATCACCTACCTCGAAAAAAGCTTGAAACCCTTAAGAAGCATGATACATTACTTTTCTAGGTTCAATCCTCTTTTTCTTGGTCTACATACAATCATCATAATACAGAAATCAATAAACCATCACTACCTACCCGAATTACTAATCAATTCTATCAATCCTAGATCATACCCATGATCCCCATTCCACGATTCGGGATTTCTTCATCATAATTTCCATATCAAAACTCTTCCATATCGATAATTACCTATTAGATTACGTTCTACAGATCAAAAAATGAATTCAAGAAATTAAAATCTTACTTTTAGCCTCAATAATGGTGAAAAACTGTCTAGAAAAGCCCTGGGTTCGTTCCTTAGCTCTCAAGTTTAAAGCTTGTTGAATAAAACATTTTTGGGGTTTACTTATGACATTAAGTTTCTTCTGCCCCTCCATGGCAGCACCCACCCCGCTACAACAGCCCCGCCCAAGCGGCAGAAATCCCACCTCAGCGGCTTCCATGGAAACAATGAGCAAATTTCATAATTCCAAGACCTCATTCACAACACACGTTCCACCAACGATATTCAAAACTACCCATTCAAGCTAAGATCAATTCGGAGAGTTCTGCTCGCCCGATTTTAATTTCGTAAAGTCATATGGGTTCCTTAAGGAATTATCTATCTACTCATGTGATAAAATTCTTAATTAGACCACCCAATTGCTACTAGAATTCCCTAGACTTTAATGACCATGATTTTGTCCAAATCTTGACTAGGTTGGGAAATTCACAATTACTACGAAAAAAGTTTTGCGACCCAAAAATTTTTCCCTTTGGCTTTTCTACAACGATGGAACTGGTAATTACAATTGATACTAATTTACCCATCACTCTTCCTCTAGTGACAAACTTTGAAAAAATAAGTTAAGAAAGGAATGGAGTAGTATCTGAATTGACGAACAATTGGGGATACTTTGCTCGTATGTCCCTCTCGGCTTCTCAAGTAGCTTCCTCAACTGGAAGATGCTTCCGTTGAACTTTCCCCAACTTCCGTATGTCCCTCTCGCATTATGTTACAGGTCCCTTGTTACCCTAAATCGCTTCTGATACCCTAGATACACTTGTTAAAGGAACTTTAAACATATGATCAAGTAGGACATCACTTAGTTTAAGATCATATACTTATGGTGAATTATTTAGAATCTAAGAGTAGAGTTGTGAGGTGTTACAATCGTACTATTGTTTGTCTAGAATGTGACACTAGTAACAACCTCATTAGGGTTGTAGGTTGATTAATTCTGGGTATCTTAAGAGACTAGAAAGTGCACATAATACAGTTATCATATTTTCCAAAGATCATATTCAACATAAATGATTATATTAATTGTAACCTCATCTGTATTCAATTAAATTCTCTCTTCCAATATTTATTATTTATACATACTAACCCCTCAACCCATCTTCTTCTCATTCTTGAGATTTATATTTAATAAATTTTAATTCTTTTACATTTTCATATATATATAAATATATATATATATATATATATATATGCACATCTGTATTCAATTAAATGTTCTCTCTTCCAATATTCATTATCTATACATACTAACCCCTCCACCCATCTTCTGCTCATTCTTGAGATTTATATTTGAATAAAATTTATTTCTTTTACATCTTCATATATACATATATATATATATATATATATATATATATATATATATATATATATATATATATATATATATAAAATCACGGCCTCGTGGGACGACTGAGGAATGCTCGCAATCGGCTCTTCAACAGCTAAGTCCAAACCAAGAATGAATCACCTTCAAGGCGATTCAACAAGACAGCCAAAAACGATATAGAAAGGAAGTCAAGCAAAGCTTGAATCGGGAGACAGAGTTGGGAGGCAAGTGCCAATTTTCTTATCTATTTGCTTTACAAGAGGAGCCTCTTAAGATGAGTCTCTTAAACACAAAATCTGAGTCTAAGTCTTAGTCTATCCGAGTCTACCTAGAATGCAATACAAGTTGCCTATAAATAGACTAAAACATTGGGGACAAAGCCCCCAAAAACAGGCTGTAAAGGGGCCAAACGGCTAGGAAGGAAAAGCATCCTACTTTATCTACAAAAGAGGAATATCCTCACATGCCTTGTCTCTACTTTCGGGACCTGCTTAGCTGGCCACGTGCAGAGCATCTTCTCCCCTTTGGCATGTTCCAACGGTCGGATCTGACACGCTGGCATACGCTGGTACATGTCTTCACCCTCCAGGGTCACGATATGCTCCCGTAACGCTGACGAAGACCTTGAAATTGCCGGATTTTAATGTACCGCTACGCGGGGCGATACACGCTCCCCCACCTGATTTGGCGACGCCCTCGACGCCACACAGCGTCAAGTAGTTGTGGACCTTGTCGCGAAATTGCCACAAGTCCTTGCACTTGAGAATCAATCTTTGATTCCTGTTCCAGAGTGATTTTAACTGCTTTGGATGGAGTTTCATCGTAACTCGATCCTTAATTTTATGGTCAACTTGCCGCTTCTTCCGATCAGCAAATTGCCTTAGTTTCCGAGCTGCCTTGTCAAACTGTGACCTCGTAAGGTCAACTCGTACCTCCCAGGCTTTCGCCTTATGACAAGTACTCGGATTCATCATGTCGTCTTCAACGGGCAAGACAGGCGCATCGAGTGACGCCTTGGACGATCCAATCGACTTTGGATCAAGCAACTTCTCGAGCTGCTCCTTTGGCTCTTCCACTTCTGGGAGCGCCATACGACAAGGTGGCAAGTCAGTTGGCCTTGTCTTGGTGATCATCTTCACCTGTTGATCAACTTCCTTTCGGGGTGGCAACCGTTGTGGAAGTTCTTCTGGCACCTCGTCCTTGTTATCCTTAAGGACTGGTTCAATGCCAGGGGGTGTAGATACTGCCTCTGGAAAGCTTTCGTCGCCTTCGATAATGGCAGGAAGAAAGGCTGGCTCGCCTCTCTGAACGATCTGCATTGCTGACAAATTCATCCCGTTTTGTGGAACCCGAATAAGGGGAACCACGCAAGAACCTCCGGTGTCGCTGATGTGCAGCTGGTTGTGACGCGGTGCTATGAACGCGTTAACCTCATAACAGAAGTCTAGCCCCAAGATGATGTCGAAAACATCCATGGGTGCAATGGTGAAATCAGTCACCCCCGTCCAGCTTCCTAAATCGATGGGGACTCTAGGAGCGAAGCCCTGGACGGAAGTTGGGAGTGCATTGACTGTTTTCAACTTTGCCTTGCTGCGAACATAAGTTAGGCCGAGAATTTTGGCCGTCTGTTCTGTCACGAAGTTGTGCGTCGCACCTGTATCCACCATGATCCTTACGTCTTTGCCATTCAACTTGGCATCGACGAACAATGACTCGCGCGGCCTTAAACTGACCGGCTTAGCAGCTAATGTAGCAATCGAGATGTGGTTGATCAGCGCCATGTGATTGAACATGCTAACAGCCACATTATTCCCTTTGTCTGTCCCATTGGTCTGCCTACGTTGCTCCCCGGTCAGACTTCCGGTTTGCGTTGCAGCCTTCTCTTGCTGCTTTTCGGCAGCCACCATAGCACTTAACTTGCCTAGTGATGGACAGTTTCGGGTAGCATGTGTTGTCTCTTTGCAAATATGGCAACCTTCCCGATGAGGCGCGTTTTTCTTGCGATCCTCATAATGCCTGCGGAAATTGGAGGATTGATCACAGTTGTTACTTCTCGTGTCCTTACCTCGGTTTGGCGATGATCCGCCATTGGGTCCGCGGCTATCTTCCTTGGGAGAAGCAGGTCTGCTCCGACTTTCTCTCCCCCTCGCTGCATCTGACCGAAAATCGCTGAGCGATTCGGCCACTACAATCGCCTCGTCCACGTCACGAACTTGGCGCCTGTGAAGTTCTTGTTTGGCCCAATTTTGGAGACCATCCAAGAAGTAGAACAACAAGTCATCACTTGTTAGGTTTGGAATTTGGAGGGTCAGCTTCGTGAACTCTTCAACGTAGTCCCGAATAGAGGAAGTTTGTCTCAACTCCCTCAACCTCCGACGCGCTTCATGAACAACATTTTGGGGATAGAATTGACGCTTGAGTTCTTCCTTGAACTTCTCCCAGTCGTCAATAGAACAGACCCCTCTGTCCATGTCCGCTTTCTTCCGTCGCCACCACAGCATGGCTGTGTCGGTCAAGTACATAACGGCAGTTCTGATTTTGGCCGCTTCACTTTGAAGATTGACGTGTTCAAAGTATGCGTCCATTTGCCACAAGAAGTTTTCTACGTCTTGGGCACTCCTTTCCCCACGAAACTCTTTGGGTTTGGGAGCCTCTATGCGTGTCTCACGCACAGTTACGGGGGCAACAACCTCCGTCTTGGCAGCTTCATCAACCTGCCGTTTGAGTGCTTCAAACTCTCTTTGAAGAGAGGAGAGAGCTTCGGTGAGCTTTAGTTCAAGGTTTGTCAGACCTTCTCGGTGAACATCGTCAAGCTCATCCAGATTGTTCTTCACATCTTGTAAGCTTTCGAGAGTGACAGATTCGAGTGCACTAAAGTTGTTCTCCATGACAACTACACGTCTGCTTAGGCCTGTCAAGCCTAACTCAACTCCGACAAATCTTTCGTCGAGTTGGGTGGTGTTTGATCCTTCCTCCTCTTCTCTGGCAGTTGTACCACTAAAGGAAGGGAGGGAAGAAGGGTCTCTCACCTTACTCTTGTCGCGTTTCCTGGCAACGTCCTTTCGAACTTCCTGCTCCTGGATCGCTTCCTCGTTGCGTTTTGATGTATATATATATATATATATATATATATGGGGGGGCGTCCTCAAATCTGGAAATAAACACTTGTCGCGAAATAGATCCATATGTGCCAATAATTAGTGGCGCTCAAGTTGTGGCACATTGTCGTCTATCTATAATACTTGCTCAATATTTTTTATTTGTTATTTGAGATGCATGAATCATTTGAGCAATCTTTGTGTTAGGTTTTTCATATTTATTTCTGTCGAAGATACGAAAGTTCTTATTATATTTTAAGAGGAGTATTCATTAATAATTATGTTTTCCTTAATATTTTCTAACTTAATTGTTTTTTTATCATTGAAAGTTGCTAAAACATTTTAGTATTGACAATTGAGAAAGAAAAAGAGTGTATGAGATTTGATAAAACACTTTTTATTCCATTAATTTATTTACATGAGTCAAAATTAGAGAATAGGTTCAAAAGTGAATTTTTTTTCTTCTTTTAAGATAATTAAAACTTATGTGCATTATTTAGAGGTTCTACAAAAGCAAATCGATAACACAAAATTCATACTAGCACTCACTCCTATATCTAGTCAGCCAATACAAGTAAGATTCATACAACTTTATTCATTATTTATTTTATTCATTATTTATTATCATGTTTGTTGCTTTAATTTTCCGATAATATCTATAATTTGTAGTAATTTTCCCTCCCTCGTCAAAGAATATGGAGCATTTAGTAACATTGAATGTTTGTGGCATTTGGACATTGTCCACATATAGTTTTTTTTATATATATATAAAATATATATATGAAGAAATTACGTTATATACTAGATTAGACATAGCCTTGATCTTTGTGAGAAAGGGTCAAATACACCCCCCTATATAGATTTTATTTCACTAAGAATGGAAGAATTTTATTTATATTTTAGTTACCTCAGTAGAAAATGGTATAGCTACTTATTTGTGTAAAAATTGGAGTATATATGTGTGCTCGTTTATAAACGAGGGGTATATCAATATTAATTCACAATATTGAGGGACATAGCAAGCTTTTTAACAAAAGTTTTATACTAATGAAGTTAGGATTATTAATTGGTATTGATATAAAAAACATCCGTTCACATCTAAATGTATATCATGGAATTTATTTTAATACTAAACCAAAATTGAAAGAACAAAATTAATAGATAAACTAATACACTATGCTTTCTTATACTTATTTGTCAACAAGAAGGCGCTATTCAAGTATATAGAATAGATTATTTTTTTTGTATAAATATGGTTTTCTTTTGTTCTGTATTGATATTAATTTGTATTGAAAAATTATTTAGTTTTCTAAAATATGATTGTCAAAGTGAGGAGGAGATATCTAGTATCTTTTATTATATATGTGTAAAATTATACATGTAAAAGAATAAAATATTGACACACTTTAACTTTCTGGCAATTTTACCATTTCATTCAATTCTCTTAGTTTGTTGTTAAAAAAAATATATTTCTCCCTTACTAAGATAGGTGTAACCTTGATTTTTTACTTCATTTTCTGAAAATGATACATATAAATATTTTAAAATAATATAACTATAGATTCTTATTTTTTTTCATTTTTAGTAACTTAACTTTAACATATTTTCTTATTTGGAGAATGATCTTGAAACAATCATGGTACCCAAAGATTCTCTAGGCAGTAGAGAAGTGGAGTGACTACGGAAGCCATACAAAAAATTTTGGTTGACTTTGTAATTGTATCTTCTGAAGGTGTAGGAAACCTTTATACTATTAAACTAAATAAGGTTAGTAAATTTGATTTCTAAGACATTAATTGAAAAGACACTAATATTGTTAGACATTTCTAGAGGAGCATCATTTGTTTGACTATTTTATCATTACTATGGTGAAATGTTGATAAACAAATGATGTATAATATACCATAACATGAAAACCCAGTTCAAAAAACATGATTAGTATTGGGTTTAAAAAACATGATTAGTATATTAAGTCGGTTGTTTAGTAAATGGAGAGGCCCGGCAATTTTAATATTTAATTATGTACTCAATAATAGAATAAAGACAAGACATGTGATTCATACGAAATTAATAGCAAATATTATGACAAGCTACATGGATGGAAAGCTGAAGGAGACAACGTCAAAATGGAAGATGTGAAACGGTAATATAACTTCTTTTATAATTTTTTCCTTTTATTTGACTATTCAGTCTTACTAGTTTGCTAAAGTACACTCACATTTATCTATTTATCTAACAATATTTATTGTTTAGAATGAAGGATTTAGATGAACCTTTGAAATTTATTATATTTTATGTCATTTTTTACAATTGAGATTTCGTGATAGTTATTCGCAATCGAATTAGAATTTAGTGGCAATTAAGTTTCCTTTTCTTCTGTCTTTAAACAAAAATGATTCAGGTATCATTTGTTTTGTATGTTTCAAAAACTATCAAACGTGATTTTGGGGATATTTATTATCACTTATTTGATAATATTTTTTTTATGATTTCATTGAAATGTTATTTCTATATGAAAATTGAGGAAATTCGTCTTTAATTTGCAATTTTAATTCAATGAGAGTAAACGTATTATGTGTCGATCCATTGGACATGTAAGAAGTATATCTTAAAAGGTTTTGGAAACATGAAAGTAGATGTTCATCCAGAAACCAATGTAGTAATCGAGTCAATGCTAAGTTATTACATTACTTATAATTACACAAAGGTAGCTATAACCCTCTTGTTAAGGAATCATGACAGCTACATTATTTTTACAAAAAATTCATATTAAATTGAAGGTATCACGACCCAGACCGTAGTGATTGTCACCCACACTACAACTCGGTGAGAGAACCACTACTAGCAACCAACAAAAGCAATAAATCTAAAAACTAAGGCATTTATGTTATTGAAGCAAGTTAAATAACTAAGTTAAGTTGCATTACTAATTAAAGATCTAATAATTAACTAAAAATGCGGAAGATAAACCTAGAATCTGAAAGTGAATGTACCAAAACTAGAAATGAGGACCTAATCTAACAAGAATTTCTAGTGAACCATCTAAGTAAAACAAGGTGTAGGTCTGAAAATGTGGACATAGACTAAAGAGAATTCCATGGCAGCCCGAACGATGTGGCTCACCCTTGAACTCAAAACAATCACCATTCTTCGAAGCGAGGTCTGTCAGCAATCGGGTGAAGATGCCTTGTACTCAACAAAAATAAGAGCAAATGCAGAATCAGTACACAACCACCATGTATTGGTAGGATCACGCGATTATCCACCTAGTGTAACATAGCCAAGCAGTTACAACATTATAACACATGCATAAATATCAACATATTCAAAACTATCATAAGAATCAACATCACAATTCACATGCTTCATCACGTAGTTGGTCCTCTTACGGAACCCAAAGTCAAACTGTTAGTATGCCAAAACGTGGTAACCGATCTCACTTAGCATGTCGTAACGTGGAAATCCAATCCAACTTACTATGTCAGAATCTGGTAGCCCATCCCAATCACACATCACAATAACACATCAATATCACCTATTCAATCATGATTACATGGTATCAATATTTATGTATCTCATTTCAACATCTATGATCAATATTGCGACATGCATACATAAACAAGTATCACAAGGAAGCAAAGCAAGTGTATATCACACAATCATAGAATCACAACCATAACCTACCTTGAAATATGCTTGAAACCCTAGAAAACTTCATCCTTCCTTTTCCGAATTTGTTCCGCTTGTTTGTGGTCTACAAACAACAATATATATATACGAGAGTGAACAAAGAAACACTAAATTCCCGGAATACTAACAAACTATCAATGCTAATTCAATCACATGACCCCAACTAGTCAATTTAGGGTTAATTCTACCATGGGATTCTTCAAGAAATCCTTCCCTATCAATATTGACCCATTCTAAAACGTTCTACGGATCAAAAAACTAATTTGGGGAGTGAAAATCTTACCTCTAGCTTCAAGAATGGTGGAAAAAGAGTTGGAATAGCCCAGGGGTTGTCTCTTAACTCAAAAATTCAAAAAATAAAAAATAAGGTTGTCTAAGAGTTTTATTTACGACATCGGTACCCATACAGCTATCAGGGCGTCGGTGAAGCGGGCAGAATCCCCCTGCAGCGACACGAAGCAAGGAAGGGAGCTTCTAATGGATTTTCAATTTCCGCCTTTCATAACATACTCTTAACTTACTATACCCAGAAAGTACCCTTAACGGTACGGTCGATTCCTGGAGGTCTATTTATCCAAATTCAATTTTGTAAAGTCGTATGGATACCCTATCAATTTATCGAACTGATTATGTGATTGAATTCCTATTTACTCCATCCGATTGCTACCAGATTTCCCTACCTTGTATGACTCCAATTTCCTCCAATTCTTGAAAAGGGTTGGAAAATCTTAGTAGTACAAAAAAGTTCTTCCGACCACAATTTTCCCCTATTGTCTTTTCTATAAAGACGAACCCCGGTTGTCACAATAGATACCAATTTACCCTCACTCATCCCCAAGTGATCAACTAAAGACAAGTAGGCTAGAAAAGGAACAAGGTAATACCTGATTTGACAAAAAATTGCGGATACTTATCTTTCATATCCATCTCGATCTCCCAACTAGCTTCCTCAACTGGATGATGCTTCCATTTAACTTTCACAGACTTAATATCTTTGGTCCTCAACTTTCGAACGTCACGATCAAGAATAGCAATTGGTTCCTCCTCATAATGGAGGTCCTTGTGTAGAACTATTGAGTCCAACTTAATGATATAAGTGTCATCACCATGATATCTCTTCATCATAGACACATGAAATACGGGATGTACATCAGACAAATTAGGAGGTAGCGCCAATCTATACGCCACCGTTCTTACACGCTCAAGAATCTCAAAAGGGCCAATATAGCGAGGACTCAGCTTACCCCTCTTACCAAATATCATCACCCCCTTCATGGGTGATACCTTGAGATGAACAATCTCTCCCCTCGGGAATTCCATGTCTCTCACCTTTTGATCTGCATACTTTTTTTGTTTACTCTGCGCGGCTCGAAGTTTTGTTTGAATGCTCCTCACCTTATCTTGAGCGTCCTTTACTAAGTTAACCCCTAAAGGTTTTACATATCCGTATTCAAACCAACCTATGAGCGATCTACATCCTCTACCATATAACGCCTTAAATGGTGCCATATCAATGCTTCAGTGATAACTATTATTGTAGGAGAACTCACATAGGGGTAAGAACTTATCTCAATACCCTCCAAAATAAATTAAACAAGCTCTCAACATGTCTTCCAACACTTGTAAAGTGTTTTCTGATTGTCCATCCCTCTAGGGATGGAAGACTGAACTAAAAGTGAGTTGTGTGCCCAATTAATCGTGTAACTACCTCCAAAACTTGGAAGTGAAAAGGGTACCATGATGTGAGATGATGGAAAGAGCACACCATGTAGCCTCACTATCTCCTTTACATAAATTCTAGCCAATTGTTCAGCGTTGTAATCCACCCTTACCGGAATGAAATGGGCTGACTTAGTGAACCTATCAACTAAAACCCAAATAGGATCAAATTTCCCCAAAGTCTTTTGAAGACCAACCACAAAATCCATGGCTATCCTTTCCCACATCCAATATGGAATTGGCATCTTTTGAAGTATCCCAGCGGGCCTTTGATGTTCATACTTCACATGTTGACATTTTGAACACTTCTCCACAAACTTCTCAATGTCTTGTCTCATACCCGACCACCAAAAAACTCATTTTAGATCTGTATACATCTTGGTCAAACCCGGATAAAAATAATAGCATGAGCCGTGAGCCTCGGACAACAACCTTGGGATCAAATCATCAACTATTGGAACGCACATTCTACCCCTATAGTTTAGCACACCATCAGTATGTAGAGTGGTCCGTTGAGACTTTCCTACTGCAATATTTGTTCTAAGCTAATCTAAATCTCCATCTTCAGGTTGCTTGGCCTTGATTTCCTCTATGAACATGGACTTAGATTTAATGCTAGCTACCAACCCACCTCTTTAAGAAATGCCCAATTGCAGGAACTTAGACTCTAAGGTCTGAATTTCCCTAGCCAAAAGTCACTTGGTTCCACTCAAGTGAGCTAAACTACCCATACTTATCTCTTTCGACTCAAAGCGTTTGCAACAACATTTGCCTTACCCGAATGGTATTGAATAGTCACATCACAATCCTTGAGTAATTACATCCATCTTCGCTATCTCAAATTCAAATCCTTTTGGGTGAATACATGTTGCAAACAACGTTGATCTGTAAATACCTCACACTAAACTCCAAACAAATAATGTCGCTAGATTTTAAAGGCAAATACCACTGTTGCCAACCTAAAATCATGAGTGGGATAATTTCTCTTGTGAACCTTCAACTGACGGGAGTCATAAGAAATGACATTCTTATCCTTCATCAACACATCACTCAATCCAGCATGTGAAGAATCACAATTAACAATAATGTACTTACCCTCAACCGGTAATGCTAGAATTGGTGTGGTGGTCAAAAGAGTTTTAAGCTTTTGGAAGATTTCTCACATTGTTCAGTCCATTCAAAAGGTACCTCCTTTCGGTCATATTGGTCAAGTGAGTAGAAATTGAAGCATAATTCGTAACCAAACGACGATAGTAACTAGCATGTCCCACAAAACTCCTAACATCCGTCACCGAACTAGGTCGTACCCAATTCTTAACCGATTCAACCTTTTGGGGATCTACTCTTACCCCTTCTTTTGACACCATATGCCCCTAAAATTCAACCGACTTCAACCAAAATTCACACTTGGAAAATTTTGCATATAACTTTAGCTTTTTAAGGATACCCAAAACAGTACAAAGATGGTTAGAATGCTCCTTTTCACTTTTCAAATACACCAAAATGTCAACAAAAAAAACTATCACAAAAGGGTCAAGAAAGGGCATGAATACTCCATTCATCAAGATCATGAAAGTTGCAGGCGCATTAGTCTACTGAAACGACATAACAAAAAATTCATATTGCCCATAACGAGTCCTAAACGCCGTGTTGAGTATATCTTCGGGCCTAATTTTCAATTGTTGATACCCAGATCTTAAATCAATCTTAGAGAAAAGATCATATATCCTCGGCAAGGGGTACATATTCCTAATAATGACCTTATTCAATTGCTGGTAATCTATGTTTATCCTCATGCTACCATCCTTCTTCTTAACAAATAAAATTGGAGCACCCCATGGGGAAGCACTAGGACGAATGAAACCCTTATCACGAAGCTCTTGGATTTGACCCTTAAAATCTCTCAAATCCGCCAGATCCATGGGATATGGAGGGATACAAATGGGGCACGTACCAGGCTCTAAGTCAATACAAAAATCTATGTCTCTATCCGAAGGCATGCCGGGCAAAAAATTTTAAAATAACTTCATTAAATTCGGACACCACCGCAATAGACCCAATAGATGGATCTTCAATCTCAAAATCCCTAACATCAGCCAAATAAGCTAAATAACCTTGCTCTACTAATTTACTAACCCGCATGGAGGATATTATGTTAGTTTGCTTAGGCTAGTACACACATTCCCACTCTAATTTTTCCCTTCCTAGAGTTTCTAGTTTCACAGACTTAGTATTACAATTAAGAACAGAATAATGGGGAGACAACCAAGTCATGCCTAAGATTATGTCAAAGTCCTCCATATCCAAAATCACCAAATCCCATAAACAAAATAGGCAAGCACGATACACATGGATGAGTATGACTAACTCGCCAACCGGGATAGAAACACGTATAGAGTCATCAAGAATATCACATAATATCTAAAAAATCATAGGCAAATCTCATAGAAATATAAGAATAGTTGGTATTGGAATCAAATAATACACTAACCATTCGGTCACAGACAAGAATAGTACCTATGATCACCTCATCAGACGCCTCTGCCTTGTTCTTGCCCGTAAAGGCATAACATTAAGCTCTATCATCAACACGAGCTAACTCAATGCCTGGTTGCGCTTTACCTATACCGTTGTTGCTACCTCCACGACCTCTCTGATTTCCTCCTCGGCCTACTTGTGGACGTCCCCTATCATTATTACTATTTCCAGCGGGTACAATTGCGCGAGAAGTTTTTTGTTCGGACTAAAGCGAACGCGGTTGTGGGCAGTTCCTTATCATGTGTCCAAGTTCCCCACAACTACAGCAAGTGAGGCTTCCAGATGGTCCGCTACCCACCACGTTCCTAACATTTTGATCAGCTAAAAATTATTAGGAGAAGTCCCCAAATAGTTATCGGTATAGGAGGGTATGGTTGGTTGAATTGGCTTGGCTGTGAGTGTAGGTCCACCGGATTCTTTAGCATAGGAGCCCTGAAAATTTCCATAATTCTTTGCCCTTTTAGTCAATACCTTAGCTTGACTGTCTCGCTTCACCCCCTCCACCTTCTTGACATGATTAGTCACTTCATTGAAGCTCCTCCCCGCAGATTTCATGTGAACGGATAACACTTGTAGCTTAGAATCCAAACCTTTAATAAACACCCAGATCCTCTCTTCTTCAGTGGTAACCAATTGTGTAGCATATCTAGATAAAGCATGGAACTTTGCTTCATAAGCAGTCACATACATACTACCCTGTTCTAATGCCATAAACGCATCCTTCTTGCGACCTCTCAAAGTCCTAGTCACATACTTCTCTAAAACCAAGGCATGAAATTGGGTCCAAGTAAGTGGAGGTAATGTAGATACTCTGCATTCCATATAAGTTCTCCACCAATTCTTGGCCTCACCTTGAAGTTGAAATGACACAAACTCAACCCCATGTTGGTGAACGATACATAACTTATGCAACCTCTCATAACAATCCAATATGAACTCATGAGCATCCTCTGTCTTAGAAACAAGAAATA
Source organism: Solanum sitiens (assembly GCA_016801875.1). Lineage (NCBI taxonomy): Eukaryota > Viridiplantae > Streptophyta > Magnoliopsida > Solanales > Solanaceae > Solanum > Solanum sitiens. Next base: position 225,278 of record JABWTJ010000792.1, read on the forward strand.
CGGGGGCTTGAGATTCAAAAACTTGGACAACATATCATGCTCATTACGCGTCATCACAGAACCCAACAAAGGATGAAAAAAAGCATCATTACCAACCTCCCCAACCGGATTTGGCGCAATGTTAGAAACAAGATGATTCACGGGGACTTGAGTAGGTGGAATCATCCCTGGACCAGCCAACCCTTTCAAAAATGACACGATTTGTTGAACGAACACCGGATTAATGGGAGGGATTCATGCAACTTCAGCCTTCCCTTCTTCCTCATTTTCAACCTTCTCAACATTCTAAAACTCAACTTCCTCTTCTATCTCTGTGTTATGTACCGTAGGGTCTCATTCACCAAAAAATAGTCATTTGTCACCTCATTCACAACATGTGCCACTCTCCCACGGCCTCTTCCGCTAGCTTTTCCTCTACCTCTGCCTCGACCGCGACCTCTCGTTGTGGGTTCCCCATTATTCTTTGTAACATATATAACATCTACGCCATTTGTCTTCACTTTTTATCATCCCATTATCTTCCTATTCATTTCTCGGAAGACATCCTCAACTATAAATAGTGGTGGTCTTCTTTTGGTTAGTTACATACAATATAGAAGAAAAATATCGAGAGGAAACAGTTAGTAAAAAAGACTTCTTATTAGTTGAAGGTTCTTTTTTGTAGACCTTTGGACTCAACTCTTTTCCATGGCTGTTGAGTTATACTTTGTGTAACGTTGATGTATCCTAGAAGGGAGAAGATAATAAGGACTACTACAGGACCGGTGAAAAATATTTGCTGCAGTGGGCTTGAATCTTCTTAAAGAGAGCGAGCTATCTGCGCCTAAGCCTTAAGAGGTTTTGTTTCTTCATTTTATTTTCAATTGTAATATTTTAGTATTGTTACATTGTAATTTTTCACTAAAAATATTACAGAGATGCATCATGGCTACATTTGAAAAATTGCAGATTTCAAGTTACGAGACCTTAACAAGACATTCTGGTTCAATGGGAACCATTTCAAGAGACAGAAGGGTAAAGTACTTTTCTAATCATGTCTTCTCAATGTTTATTATGTGTTACATGATAAGAATACTATTAAAGTATAAATCACCTCTATGAATGATGATGAAACTATTTCTCATCTAGAGAAACTGGAAAAGTACGATAGTGATTCTCATAAGTGTCAGTATTATATTCTGAATTGTCTATATGATAATTTTTATGATTATTATAATAGAATTTATTCAAGTGCAAACAAAATTTGAAAGGCATTTTAGAGAAATTGTGATACCGATAGTAGATTTTTTCATTTCCAAATGGTGAACAATAAATCAGTGGTAGACCAAGCACAAGACTTTATAATGATTGTTGGAGAGCTTAGGTCTTAGGAGGTAAAAATTTGACATAACTTTATTGTTTGTGCCAAAGTAGATAAACTTCCACCTTCTAGGAAGGATTTTAAAAAATTATGCGCCACAAACAAAAGGAAACCTCCCTTGAAACGTTCATAATGAAAATCCACATGGAAAAAGAGAACAACATCACAATGAAGGTAAATTTAGTTACTTCAAAAAGAATAATTTTAGATCTCCCTAGAAAAATAATGGTGAAAATAATCAAGCCCAAAATCAACAAGTTCAAGATAAGGGACAACGCTTTATTTGTGGCAAGAGTGGGCATATTGATCAATATTTGCAGATTCGGGAAACGTGACCAAAGAACCTTTTGTAGTGGTGATTACCGACATAAACATGATTGAGAATGTTGATGGATTGTGGTCTAATTCTTGTGCAAACCATCATGTCTCTTATGACAAACACTGGTTTAAAAAAAATAACCATTTTGAGAAGCCCAAAACCATCATGCTTGGTGATACTCGCACTACTCAAATGCTTGGAAACCGAGATGTCGAATTGCGTTGTACTTTTGGAAGGGTATTAACTTTGAAAGATGTACTTAATAGTCCTTCCATGAGAAAGAAAGTTATGTCTAGTTTTCTTCTTAATAAAGTAGGCTTTAAACAGACTGATCAATATGTAATAGTGTAGAAGGGTATTTTTGTGGGAAAGGGGTATGCATGTGATGGATGTTCAAATTGAATGTTGAAATGAATAAAGTTTTTACTTCTGTTTATAAGCTTTCTCCTACCAATTTCAGGCATGCTCGTTTTTGTCATATTAATGATTGTTATGTTGGAATCATGAGTAATTTAGTATTAATCCCAATGTTAAGATGTTTTTTGAAAAGTGTGAGACTTGTAGTAAAGCCAAAATCACTAAAGGCCTAAGTTTCAAGTTGAAAGAAAAACTAATTTGTTAGAATTAGTTCATACTGATATTTCCTAACTTGGTGGATTTTTAAGTCGTTGAGGTAATAGATATTTTATCACTTTCATTGGTGAATTTTCTAAGTTTTCATATGTTTACTTGATGTAAAATAAAATTGATGTTTTTGAAAATTTCAAAACATATCTGCATGAGGTTGAAAATCAGTTCGGAAGAAAAATAAAAGAATTAGAAGTGATAGAGGACGTGCATATGTATCAAATGAATTGAATTATTTTGTTAGATCATTGGGAATAATTTATGAAACAACACCTCCCTATTCTCCTTCATCTAATGGAGTAGTGGAAAAAAAATTGACTTTGGTTGAATTGACTAATGTCATGCTTATTGAGTCACATGCACCTTTAAATTTTTAGGTTGAAGCTATTTTGACTACTTGCTATGTGTTGAATCGTGTGCCTCATAAAAAGTCAAAACTAACACCTTTTAAATTGTGGAAAGGTTACAAGCCAAGTTTGAGATTTCTACGAGTTTGGGGTTGTCTAGCCTTTGTGAGGCTAATGGATCCAAGATTACAAAATCTGGTAAAAAGTGATTTTCTTTGTTATGCTTAACATAGTACGACATATAGATTTTTTAATCTTGAAGATAATATTATAATAGAATTCGGTGATGCTATTTTTCATGAAAATACATTTCCATTTGATTTTAAAAATAGTGGGGGTCAAAGGATTGAAAAAAATATTTTGTCCTCACATAGTTCTTCCACTTCTACTTTGAATACTAAAGAAGTTAATGATTTGTGTTGAGAAGGTAAAATAGCTAGAGTAGAAAAAAAAGTTTATCCTGATTTTTGCGTGTTTAATGTTGGAGATGGCCCTTTCACTTTGAAAGAAGCATTATCGTCACATGATTCTGTTTTATGGAAAGAGGATGTAAATGATGAAATGGAATCTCTAATTTCTAATAAAACTTGGAAGTTAGTTTTCACGCCCCGAGCCTACACCCAGAATATGGGCAGCACTCGAGAACCATTGTTGGCCCCATGCGAACCCTTGACCTGGATTTCTTACACTAAAGAAGACTTTACTAAAGGTAAATACTTTTTAAAATAGTAAACTGAACTACTTAATAAATAACCCAGAATGTAAAAAAAAAAACATTAAGTGCCAAAGTGGCAACTCAAATTTAAACTTAACTGAAAGAGGAAAAGTAAACTCATAAATTAACATCAACTAACTATGTCTATGAAGACTCTACAAAACTGGATGGATGTCGGGACAAGATCCACGACATCCTAATGAACTAAAATATGGAAAGCAATAAAAGGATCCTCCAGAAATCAGGAGGCCCACCACTGACTTCGAGTACTCAACCTGATCAATGAGGCGGTAGATGTTGATCCTCGTTACATGCATTTTCATCATAAGACAATGTAGACCAACCTGCATTAGTAAATGGAATGTATGCGAGTTGAAATACTAAATGTAACATAGGCTTCAAATGAGTCTGAAAGGAACACTAACCTTGGCTTTACTCAACTCATAAACAACTTAACTCAATATAAAGCAATTAGAGATATGCAATATATAGAAAGCTTTTTTAAAAAGTGGGAAACAACTTAGTTTGTTAAACAAAAACGCAATAAAAAAGTCAAATTTTCTCATATAATAAAATAATATAATTTTTGTGGGAGTTTGTCTATCCGACAACTACCACTTTGAGTCTAAGTGGTGATACATCATCTTGCCCACACTGCCAAAACTTTCCTATACTTTTCCACCATATAGGAGGCCTTCACTAGGTTGATCAACTAGTCTATGCTAAAAGCACTAAGGACTCATCCAAAAATTATGATCCTATCTACCCATAATGGTTACATAGTTAATGGGGGCGCAGAGTTGTCTAAACTCTCCCCCGTATCGGTGCTCAATACTACTAAAAAATATGCATAGCTCATATGTTTGTAAAAACAAAACTCTTACTTTGGTTTGAGATAATTGCTCAAAACATAGCTTAAAAGATCTCTTGGAAATCTCAGTTTCCTTTCTTGCTGAAATGTGAAAACATTTACTCTTTATCTGAAAATTATCTCAAAGGCTCTTTTGGAAATATCAGTTTCCTTTCTTCTCTAAATGTGAAAAACATTTATTCTTTAACATAAAACTAGCTCATAGGCTCTCTTGGAAATTCAGGTTTTCTTTATTGTTTAAATGTGAAAACATTTTACTCTTTGGGAATACATAGTCCCAATATATACACTTTTGAAGAAATGCATTCAAACATTACTCTTTACTCAACTCAAAACTCAAGTCTTAAAAAAAAGTTAAAACAGTGTGAGAGACTTTAGGAAGACTCTCTGAACTTCACTTGACTTGGCTCTTAACTTCTGTTGACTTGACTCTTAACTTCTCTTTACTTTACTGTTAACTTTCATTGAATTTAATTATGGATTCAAGGATTGTGATTTGCAATAGGAACAATCTCATGATGTTTTGGAGTGTTTTTAGATAGTTAAACATGAGAATAGATCAAGAAATCATTGTCCGGAAGCAAGTCAGCGACATGGAGATGTATTTAATTATTTGGTGCCAGCTCCGCGACACAAAGACAATTTTGACAATCCTGAGGAATAGGTCCGCGACGTGCACCTGGTAACCAGATTTTCCCGACTTGTTCCTTTTTCATTTTCTTACCCGTAATCGCCTAAACTCAGTTCTTTTTCTCAAATTTCCTTTAAATTCATATACATAGTTTGTATACCCTAGAATATAACTCAAACAACTCAAGGAAACAACATTTTAACCTCATGGAACTCCACAATCTCAACCTTACTCAAGAACGAGGCCAATTTCAAGAAAACCATTCAAGATTCATCAACTTCCAACTTTATAGAAAGAACATCGCTACAATAAACATGATTGGTGCGTGGGTGAATGAACCCAACACTATGAAAGACTCACATACCTCGTAGGGATCACCCCTTGCCGAAATCCATAAGCGATTATTGAAGATCTTGACGATTCTTGCTCCTGCTCCTCTTTTCTCCTCTTCATTTCTCTTCTCTAAAAACCCTAACTCAATATTGTAAGGCGTAAAGTGAATTCAATCAGTTTAGATCCCAATTAATTACCAAAACGAAATTAAGTCATCGGGTTTGGAAAAGACAACCATGCCCTTCTAAAATATGGAATAGACTTTCTTTAATTGAATATCCCAACTTCCAATAGACATATCCCACTCATACACACTCCAAATTGCAAAAACTCGGCGGCATTGGAAAGATAATTAAAGGATATTTCCTACGGTATCCTGAAGCACACCTAACTCATCCTGAGCTAGGAGTTATGGTTGTTTGAATTTGACCACAAACTCATACTTAATTTGATTTTTGTCAAATTTCCTGATTTACCATTCTTTCCAAAAAGGACTCTTTCTAATTAAAGCTCTTTCTAGTTGTTGGGTGTTACAATATCTCCCCCTTGGGAACATTCGTCCTTGAATGTGATTACTCTTACTAGACTAAGGGCTTAAAATCAAACAAACACTTCAAATACCCAACAAGCACTATGCCATCAAATCATACTGACATATATATAAAATACTAAGAAAGATAAGTACCTTAATTTTGAACTTCTCCATATTCGAAGAGATTTCCGTATTGTCACGCTCTGAGCTACCCTCGAGATGCGAACATGGGACCTAGGACCACAAGTGACCCCAAGCTAACCCTACTGGCATGATCATGAGCATACTAAAGATAATAAGCTGGTGTAGATTTTAAATCATGATTAAAATGAAAAGATGGGGAATACCCATATACCATAATTGATATATATGAAAACTAATGAGTTTAATACAAAGAAGATATTAACTCAAAACAAATTTGAAACTAACTATGTATGAAAATAGCCTCTAACTGACTAAAAATGTTGGGACAGCGAAATTGAAACTAAAGGACTAAAATTACTGAAAAGAAACTCATGACTATTATCCTCAGATAATGAGGACTAACCACTTATTATATTAAACTAGATATCGGGAACCGATCTAAGCTTGATCTGGATGTTGAGAACCTGAACATGCATCATGAGAAGATATAGTGCATGTATGCGTCAGTACTTGAAAGGTACTGAACATGAAGGATAGAGTAAAGATGTAATAATATATAACAAAACAAGGCAACAAAGAAATGAAATAATCTAAACATGATAAAAATATTGATTGCTGAGATAACTGAATGCAATGACCAATTTATAACATGTTGAAACTGAATACTAGATATACTGATAAAAAGGTCAATGCATAGAATTTGACTGAACTATGGGAGCTACTAATTACTGATAATAAAACCACATGAGCTAAATGTGGAGTTTGATGTATACGTCATATTGAGAGGACCCAATATACCTATCCAGAGGTATAAAGGCATGCTGGCGTGATCACTAAACTGATGCCCACAGAGGGGACTTAAACCTACGTGGCTAATAGTTCTTGGACTATGTAGGTACGCTGAACCCTAGTCGAACTCCGTATTATGCTACTCCCAATTGATTATGTAATGAACACATTATGATTGAGTTTATGTAATACTTGATATACTGGATAGCTCAAACTGAACATGCAAACTGAGAATGCAACAACTTAATTGATATTGATGCATTAATAACTGAGGCATGTATAAATGAATAACTGAAACATCTGACCTAGCATGTGTAATTCAAGAACTAAAGAAATACATAACTCTAGTTCCCTTCTCCAAAAACCAGCCTTTCAGAAAAATCTGCAGGTTCAACCAACGGTGGCATCGACGGACCGTAGCCTAACCCATGGTCCATCCTGCACAACCGTCGATGAGATCAGAAACTCCCAAAAACTCAGCCGGGAAAAATTGGTTAAGTCTTGACCGACCGACGGACCTACGATCCGTAGGTCAGACGACGGTCCATAGTACGTGACCGTCGATCGAAACCCCCTTCAGCCACTCTCTGACAAGAACCACGGATGACCATCATGGTCCGTAAGTGGACCCATGGTTCGTAGGTGGACCCACGGTCCGTAGGTCTGACCGTAGGTGGGAACTAGCAGCCAGTTAGGGGGGAAATGCAGTAGGGTCAAATTCAAATGATTATAACTCTTAGCAAAAAATTAATTAGGTGTCCCATGACATATCATCAGATTAATAATTGAATTATCTTTCCATAGCCACCAACCTTGCTAAAATCAGAGCTCAGAGTAAAACGTTATGCCCGTTTTAGTAAAGGTCTGTCGAACAGACCCAACCTACGAACTCAACCTACGGAACGTCGATGGCACGACGGACCATCTGTCCAGGTAGTCGTTTGGTCCGACAGAAGCTTACCCAGGGGTCTTTTGGTCTTTTCCCACTTCATTTAAACTCTAAGATACGTCATTTTTTACTCTAAATCATCAAATTTTTGTCATTTTAAGCCTATAAACATAACAAAAACTTACCTAAGTCAAATTATTAATCAAAAGTTAGAAAATTAGAAGCAAGAAAGGAGAAAAAAGGTCAAGAACGCAGCAAGTTTCCAACAGTTCCATCCACAAAATCTAAGTATTTTTCCATGAATTTCATCACCAGGTATGTGGGATTTCACTAATGGGTTCCTTTCACCCATTGGGTCCCTAGTTTTCAGTCAGATTCTTGATTCTCTTATTATGATTAAACCTAGGGTTTCTAGAACTTCAACAGAACTTTATGAATTTATTAGTTTTATGTTCCAAATCAGACTATGATGTTATTATTCAGTTTATCGCATGAATTGCTGAACCCTAGCTTTGTATTTCTTTAGTTTTTGAATTACACATGCTAGGTCAGATATTTGAGTTACTTCATATATACATGCCTAAGTTATAAATGCATAATTACCAGATTAATTGTTGCATTATCAGTTTGCATGTTTAGTTTTGAGCTATCCAGTATTTACAAAAACTCAGTCATAATTAGTTAATTACAAAATTCATTGAGAGTAGCATAATACCGAGTTGGACTAGGGTTCAGCGTACCCAATTAGTCCCAGAACTACTAGCCAAGTAAGTTGTAAGTCCCCTCTGTGGGCAATCAGTTTAGTGATCACGCCAGCATGCCTCTATACCTCTGACAGGGTATATTGGGTCCTCTCGATGGGGCGTATACATCGGACTCCACATTTAGCTCATGTGGTTTTATTGTCGGTTAATAGTAGCTTCCACAGTTCAGTCAGACTCTCTGCATTGACCATTTATATGTATATTCAGTATTCAGTTTCAGCATGTTATAAATTGGTCATTGCAATAGTTAGCTCAGAATTCAGTATATCATGTACAGATTATTATACTTGCTTTTGTGCTTGTTCAGTTATGTTTTATTTCAGCTTTACTCTATCCTACATGCTCATTACCTTCAAGTACTGACGCATATGTGTGCTACATCTTCTCGTGATGTAGGTTCAGGTTCTCAGCATCCAGATCACGCATAGATCGATTTCCAATCTCCAGTTCAGCAGATTCAGTGGTGAGTCCTCATTCTCCGAGGACAACAGTCATGAGTTTCATTTCAGTCTTTTTAGTCATTTAGTTTCAGTTTTGCTAGATTTAGCTGGGGCTTGTCCCAGTATTTCTAGTCCTGTTTAGAGGCTTATTTCAGACATAGTTAGTTTCAGCTTAGCGTTGAGTTAATATTATATTTGTATTAAACTCGTCAGTTTTCATATATCTCAGTTTTAGCATATGGGTATTCCCCATACTTTCATCTTAAGTATGATTTAGATTCCGCAGCAGTTTATATTTTTTAGTATGCTTATGATCATGCCAGCAGGGTTAGCTTGGGATCACTTGTGGTCCTAGGTTCCGTGTCCGCGTTTCGGGGGTAGCTCGGGGCGTGACATATTAAGTCTATCTCGAATGAGTTACGCTTTCTCCATAGCATAATGAACTGAATCTGGTCCTATAAAATCTGCTTCACCTGCTTTAAACAAATAAATAGGAGATCTACATATACGACCATACAGTGCCTCATAAGGGGCCATCTGAATGTTGAAATAGTAGCTATTGTTGTAAGCTAACTCAATAAGAGAAAGGTGATCATCCCAACTACCCTTGGAATTTATTACACAAGCTCTCAACATATGCTCTAGGGTATGAATGGTACGATCTGCCTGTCCATTCATCTGCAGATGAAATGTTGTGCTAAGGTTACCTTGAGTACCAAGACCATTTTGAAATGACTTCCAGAAATGAAAGGTAAACTAAGGACCTTTATTTGAGATGATACACAAATGAACCCCATGCAACCTCACAATTTCAGTAATGTAAAGCTTGACATAGGCCTCTAATCTGTAGTCTTGATTGCCAAAAAGCGAGAACACTTAGTCATCCTATCAACTATCATCCAAATCGAGTCATGTTGTTTGCTGATACGCTCAAATTACACCTCCCTAAAGAAGAATAAGCGATCATTATCTAGTACAGAACCCAACTTGTAGGTTGGGGTCGATCCTACGAGAAACACTGTTCAGACTTAATCTTAACCAACGATTATATTTGTTTATCCAATGTATTTTTGAAACAATTAAGTAATAAGGGGGGTTTGTGAAACAAGTTCCAAAAAATTATGCAAGTGTTTAATAAGTAAAAGCTAATGTTGGTTGTTATCGAGATGAGAGAATAACTAGGATATACGTGCTTCCTACAATCTCATAACGCGTTACTCCTAGAAATAGCAATCCCTTCGTAGGGTATTACATGCAAAGTGATAAGTTAGATAACTCTAAAACCTTGGTCCGACATCTAGAGAATTTCACCCCGCACCTAGGTCCGGCTACATGTGTATAATATATTAATCCTTACCATTACCTCATATTAGATATCATAATCGATGTATGTCTTAGTTATTACTTCACACCAATCAACACAAGCCTATTCGATATAGTATCACACTAAATCTATGTTGATAATTCTTTTCTTGTTGACTACCTCCTTTGTCCAGCAAGTAGAACAAGGTGAGTCCTAACATTGCGCACCGTTAAAAAGACTTCTAAGCGAAAGAATTATCAATGCATGTAAACACTAATCAAAAACTTCTTAATTACTAGTCATACCTTGTTAATTGCTCATGATTACTAGAACCCTAGTTGTGGAGTTTAGTTACCCATACTCATATGAGAAAAATTCACTATTTTAGATGAAAGAATTATGAACTTACGTATTGAGAAGAATAAACCCAAAACTTAAACTTGAATTTCAATACCAAAATTTTTTAAGAACAACTTAGGAAAAATATCTAGGTTTGCAAATTAATCTGCCAAGTCACAAACTATAAAAAGAATAATAATGTCTAAGCCTAAAAACAAGGTTTACATCCCCTATTTATAGAAAACAAGTACCAAATTAAAAAGGAAACAAAACAAGAAAATAAAACTGCAAGACACCTCTTCAGTCTACGAGGCTGACTTATGGTCTGTAGGTCCATGCCGTGTCTCAGAAGTAATTTTCAAGTACAGGTAGTCCTCAATACCATAAGATTGCCATTATTTTCAATGCTTAGACAACCCAAACGAGGCTTTAGGATCACTATAGGACGTTCTTAGCTTGTAACATAGGCTCAGGGTCAGGTGTGGTACATTTGGTTACATTTAGTGATTTTTTGTCCCCCTTGACATTACATTAGGTCGACTACCTCTCTTTGCCCTATTTTCGACATCCTTCGTTTCATTCTTCTTCCTTTTGATTCCTTTCAATTATAGATGTGACTTTTAACTTTGTAGCTATTTTATTTCTTACTTTCTTGCTTTTTCATGTCTTTCATTCTTTTTACTTTCATAAAGTCACACCCTCTCTCTTTTTTTTTTCTTTTTTTTTCATCGCCAAACTCTTTTCATACCCATCTTTCTTTAAAATTTCTCTTTCATAGACACCCCCAACTTATGGCTTTTCCATGAGTCGAGGTGCACAATACCTGATGTCGGGTAAGGGCCAAGAATGAGGTCACTTATGAATTATCCACCCTAAACTTAGGCTTTTGGCCTAAGTCAAGGTGCACATGTCAAAGGAGGGACTTGGGCCAACATATTAGATTATAAGAAGGTGAGATATGCAATTAGAATGAAATGGTCTATTTTAGGCTCAAAGTATTTGGATCAAAAGGGAATATTTGTTTTATTTGGTCGGACAGTTTTGGTCTAGTTGTGGACTATTCAGATTAAGGGCCTATGATCACTTCTTAACCTTTAGAGTAGATTATCTTAGCAGGACTAACCGATCAAGTTCTAGATTGGCACTTCATTGTTTGATTCATCAACGATTCTCACACACACCTGGAACCTAGGTTCATCATTAGATCCTCAATTACCAAGTTCAAGTTAGAGATTAAGTCGTGTTATCAAATTGGTATCTTCTATGTCATCCCAGATGCAACATATTCACCTTATTCTAATCCATTCTTTCAGCACATATACAAAATTTTGGATGAGTATTATTTTTGTTTGAACAGGTTCAGGCCATTATGCTTAGTTCATATTCATGCTTCTACACATACTAAACATTACACATATAAAACATGCTGGTTCAACAAAAATTAAACAGTCTCTTGGGGGGAAAAGAACACATGCAAGAAATCCCCAAGAGTGGATTACGAGTTGTGTTACTCAGACTTCACCCTATCACTTACAATCCATTTATGCCACCCCCTAAAAAGTAAGTGTTTTTGTCCCCAATGCACGAAATATGGGAAACAATAATTGATTCAGGTGAAGCAAACCTGTGGCGCATAGCACCGAAGAATCATCAATAAGTGGGTGGTCAGGTTTCTCGGATCCACAACAGTACTTGGGTCACCATTAGTAGTGCCCACATCAGTAATCACCGCACCAGTAGTGGTGCTAACATCTTCTACCTACAGCCTATAACTTCATGCCCCCGCACCCATCTCACGAACCCAAAGCTGCCTCATCTACTCATCTACGATAGATTCATCTCTCGCTTTCTTTTCTAATTGGCGCTGCTTCTTGGCTACTTGTTTCTCCTATGTGATCTTCAGTTTTTAGATGGATAAGTGCTTCTTACATTTTACTCGTTTTCCCTCAAGCTTTGCTCATGCATCATCATCACTAAATAGTGCCCCAAAGACAATATCATAGTTTATACCTCAAATGCATCGAGCCTCTTATAAACTTCTTGGTCCATAGTTTCCTCCATCCTTTTCTCAAAACGTTTCTCGGAATGTGCAATCAATTTCCGCATCCACAACTTTAAAAGGTTGAGCAACATGGCCATTTGGTTCTATAAATTGAGAACACGGGCTAGTGGTATGATCTAGGCTCTGGATAATGGAGTGGATCTATATGAACTCGGAGCCTAACGCCTATGAGGAAGAAGTCGGTGTATTGACTGTAGGTGGAGCCCCATCTACCTGCATCTGCACTACCGCATCAACCACGTTAGTACCTATCCACACATCAACTCAAGGTCCTCTATGTGGTGCTGCAACATTGGCGTAATCCTAAATGAGCCCAATATCCAAGGTCCCTGTAAAATCGACCAATTTATCATAATGCCATATAGGCACTCCAGCCTCTCTACAAATTTGAAAAATCATGCATAGGAAAGGTACGTGGTGGTTGTTTTGATTGCCCTCTCGTGTATCTCGTCCATTAGCAATTTGAAAAAATTTATCTTGATTCTTGTCACCAAGGAAGCCACCATAATTGCCCTATACCATGTGACAAGGTTATCAGCTTGTAACGGCGACAATCTGTTACGCCCAAGCAGCCAGAAGATTTTGGCCGCTAAGTTGAGGGTGGCCTTTGTGATACCCAACCGGGGTGATGCAACCCACTCTACTCTCTCATGATCTAGGGACATGTGCCTAGCAAGCAAAGATATGACCGCTTCCTGCTTCTCTACAATCCTCGTGAAAACTCTAGATTGTACTATCTCCCATCAGTAATCAAAGTCATTTTTATTAGCTGCCCACATGTTTTCGGGGTTAGGGCCATAAAAGAACCGACTGATGGTGGTGTAAGAGAGGTTAACACGAACTACTAAAACCAAAGTAGAACTTAGGGAGTCTTGAGGTGTCGATTTGGCCTTCTTAGGTATGGACTCCCTGAGAGTGGCCGCATATGAAACATAGAACTCCCGCACAATCTCCTCGTTATACATGCCGGGATCACTTGACATCCATTCACAATTGTTCTTCTTAAATAGACTGTCGATCTCAGGTACTGTGTGGAGAATCCTTGTTAGGATTCGAAGCTTCTCTGTGATAGTTTGGGTCATATTCCCCTTTGTATTTGACATCTTGGCATCCCGATAGATCTGTCATTGCCCATCTACGCACCATCGGTTTGGATCATACGCTACTGGGTCAGGTGCAGAGTTATAAGAAATGTTTGAGCTGGTAGCCTCATCAGATGATGCCTCTTGATTGTGCTCACTGGAATCGGAGGTAGAGCCTGACCCAGACTCGGAAGCAAAGTTGTTCGAGGAACTGGAATCAGACCTTTATGGTGAGCCAATAATTGTATCATCCTCATCAAATTAGGGGGCACTGACTACGTTGGTATTCACCGTACTGGGCAGGTTCTAATTAGCTCGAGCTGCAGTAGTTGGAATGCGTCTAGTGTTAGGGACGTACTGGAGATTATTGAAGACCAATTGATGGGAAGGTCGTGTTGATTTGGATCCCCTTTTTGTAGAGGGTGCCTTCTTTTGTGCCATCGTACATGTGGAAGAGTTGTTAGAACCCAACATAAACTTAGAACATACCCAACTTAGTTATAAAATGAGAAACGAAGAAACAAAAGAATTTCAAGCACTGCTACAATGGCTACCTACGAAGGCTACTTACAGTCCATACAGATACTTACAGTCCCTAGGTCCCTCCGTAGGCCAAGTTGAACCAAATAGGGGGATCTCTAACGGAACCTATAGTCATGCAGAACGGACAGTAGATCAAACTACGGACCGTAGTCCATGTCTCTAGTCTCATAGAGCCTTTTCACAACTGCACTCCAACCTACGAACTTGACCTACGGTCCGTAACTTGACTTATAGTCCGTAGACGGGGTCTCATAGTTATGCTCTGTGAGGGGTCCAAGTTGTGTCATGTTTATGGACCCAATTTTTAAGATTAATCATTCACATGTGCTACTCTAATCAAGTGTTTCAACGTTCAATAATGCGAGTTTGCTATCCCAAAGATTCCAAGTACTCAATTTTACTTTTTACAGAAAAATCATGGAGCCCTAGGTCGGAACTTGCCCAAAGATTGTCCTGATTTCATGGCTTTTGCGTTATGACTACACGATTACTTTCCATAATCCCAAGGGTAATTCACATTCAACAGTAGCATGTAAATAAGGACAATTAGGCCTTATTTGGTTGCACTTAATGGAGGTCTGAATCTTAATCATTAAGATTCAGTCCATTAAGTACGTTTGGTTTTTAGGTCTGAATCAGAATCATTCAGATTCAGCCCATTAAGTTCATTTGTTTTATTTTTTAAAAAACTTCTTAATGGGTCTGAAGAGGTTTGAACATATCAAATTTGTAGGAGACTCATAACAACATTCAGACTTCATTTGATAAGTTATCAAATAATAAATTATCACTTCTCTGCTTTGGGCGTGCCTTTTTATCTCATAACTAAAAACTTTATTTCTCTCTTTCCTCAATCAAACACCATTTTTTCCCTCTTAAACTGGTATGTTATCATAAATCCTTTCAAGTATTTTTTTATATTAATAATTTTCTTGTATTGACGTGTGTCAAGAACACAGGTTGCAATAATATTTTTAGTGTATTGTTGTTTATCAAAGTTTTTGAATGAAAAAATAGTACTCCAAATCATGATTATTAAAACTTTTTAAATTTTTTTATTAAAAGTGATATATTTTATTGAAATGAAAATTTTATAATATTTATTAATATAATGTTCAATTTCACTTGCACATTCAGATATTGAATACAAACAACATCAATTATTTAGTGTTCAGACTTAGAGACCATATCTTAATATTCAGATGTGTATTAAGATCAAAACACCCGGATCTTAATGCAAATCTTAATATTGAGGTGTATATATTCAGATTCAGATCTCTTAATCTTAATGGAAACAAATGAGGCCTTAAACATCCATGGTCAAGACCAAATCCTGACTTCCAAAGAGTTAATCTATGGAACACAAATTCAAGATATGAAGAGGAAGACAATTACCTTACACGAGACAAGGAGTGGTATGGACGTGCAATGACACCAATGAATCCAAATAAACACGCACTAAAGCTTCACCGAACCCGGACACCAGAGTGATTGGAAATGGAGGGTAGATGGATTTTGAGTGAATTTGAGGAAATTGGGAAGTTGGGGGATGATATGATTTGGTGTGGGATTGATTAGTGGTGAATGAGAGTAAATTAAGGATATTATGGAGTGTTTTTAGAGATTTGGATGAGTGATGGATTGTTTGGAGGGTTTAAAGTAGGTGGGAAATGATTTTTAAAATTGTGGATTTTAAATAGGAGAGTGTCCGGGTTGGGTTAGGCAGACTAGGTTTTGGACCTACGACACCCCGCTTACGGTCCTTAAGTCGGACCGTAACTCACTATGAAACTTAGAAAAATTAGCGAAACATACCTAGGATCTACTAGCACCATCTAAGGTCCGTAGAATGAACGACACATCGTCATTGGCGTCCGTAGACCTCAGTACCAGACCACCTTTTTTTAGAGTTTGACATTGTGCACCCTGCACATGTAGCAAGCTTTAAGCTATTCTTTTTGGTTTTTCTTGACACTTATTAGACACAGACCCTATTCTAGCCTCTAGACAACACTAAACCACAAATAACAAAAATGAAACACCTACTTATAGAGAAACTAGGAAAACAAAGACTTTTACACGGAATACAAAACCTATTGTTGGCTAGAGTATACATCTTGGGTTGCCTCTCAAACAGTGCTTTATTTAACATCGCGACACAACGCAGGCCCCTTGATTACTCATACTTCATCAAGATGATATGCCTCAACCACTTCTTGCACACTTTCTGCATTCCCCAGATAGATCTTGATCCTTTCTGCATTTACCGTGAACCTTGTGCCTTCATTGTTCTCTAGCTCAACCACTCCATGCGGGAACACTTTAGTGAGGAGGAATGGCCGCGCCCATTTGGAATTGAGTTTTCCCCGAAATAAGCGCAACCTAGAGTTTAATAGAAGCACAAGATCACCTACCGCAAATTCTCGCTTTTCAATTCTTTAATCATGATACCTCTTCATCTTCTCTTTGTAGATGGCTGAACCAACATAGGATTTTAGGCGAAATTCATCAAGCATGTTGCATTCGTTCAACCTCTAATTTGACGGTCCTTCCCAATCCAAGTTCATTCTTTTCATTTCCCATATCGCCTTGTGCTCTAGCTCAACCGGTAAGTGACAGACCTTCCTATATACAAGTTGGTATGGATACATACCTATGGGTTCTTGTATGCAGTGTGGTAGGACCAAAGAGAATGATCAAGCTTCCTCGACCAATCCGTTCTATTGGCATTCACAATCTTCGTCAAAATTTATTTAATATCTCGGTCGGACACTTCAACTTTCCCACTAGTCTATGGATGGTAAGGAGTAGCCACATTGTGGCAAACACCATATTTTTCCAGCAGCGCCTTGGATGACTTATTGCAAAAGTAAGAACCTCCGTGGGTAATAATGTCCCTAGGTGTTCCAAATATGGAGAATATATTCTTTTTCAAGACGTGGTGACACTCTTCCCTTCATTGTTGGGGAGCGCAATTGCATCCACCCATTTTGACACAGTCAACCGCCACAAGAATATATTCATGCTGTGGGAACTCATAAACGGTCCCATGAAGTCAATGTCCAGTACATCAATTAACTCAATCACCGAATTCATAGGAAGTTATTGCCTCCTTGTAATCCATTTGTATAGTTGGCAACGCTCACATGATTTGGCGAAATCATGAGTATCTTGGTGGATGGTTAGCCAATAGCACCCATACTACAAGATTATGCGCAGTTTGAATACCACCACGGTGTCCACCAACGAGCGATGAATGACACGCCTCAAGAACACTCAACATTTCAACCTCGGGCACACAACGACAAATAATCCCATTGGCACAACTTCGATACAAGTAAGGCTCATCCCAAAAGAACTTCTTCACATAATGCATAAACTTCTTCCTTTGGGGGGAATTCAAATCGAACGGAACCAAATCACTTGCCAAAGAGTTACCAAAGTCTGCGAACCACGGAATCTGATCATCAGAAATGGCCAATACATGTTCATCTGAAAATGCATCATTAATTTCAGCATTTTCCCCTAGTTTGCGCATAGCTTCATCCTCCAATATGGACAAGTGATCCACCACTTAAGTTTTGGTCCCCTTTCTATCTTTACAAAATCAAACTCTTGAAGCAATAATATCCATCTGATCAACCTTGGCTTCACATCTTTTTTGACATCAAGTACCTCTATGGAGAATGGTCAGTATGCACTATGACCCTAGTACCAAGCAAATAGAATCAAAATCTTTCGAATGCGAACACCACTTCCATAAGCTACTATTTAGTCATAGTGTAGTTCTATTGGGCCACATTCAGGCCTTTGCTCGCATAATAAATAGGATGGAGAATTTTATCTCTCCTCTGTCCCAATACTACACCAAGTGCAACCCCACTTGCAATGCACATAACCTGAAATGGCTCATGCCAATCTGGTGAAATAATAATGGGCGCAGAAACTCACTTCCCTTTCAACTTTCCAAATGCTTTCACACAAGTCTCATCAAAATAGAACTTACATTCCTTCTCAAGCAATTTTCACAATGGATGTGCAAATTTTTAAAAATCCTTCATAGACCTCCGATAAAAAACAACATGCCCAACGTAACCTCAACTTTGGCCTGATCAACCTGTATACCCTTTTCTGAGATCCGATGACCTAAAATTGAACCTTCTTTCACCATAAAGTGACACTTCTCCCAATTTAGCACCAAATTGCAATCTTCACATCTCTTCAAAACCTTGGCCAGATTGTCTAAACAATGATCAGTCTCCAACCACAAAAAAAATCATCCATGAACACCTAAATAGTGTCATCCATCATATAAGAAAATATTGACATCATACAACGTTGTAGGTCGCCAGCGCATTACACAACTAAATGGCATTCTTTTGAATGCAAAAGTCCCATAAGGGCAAGTGAAGGTGGTCTTTTGTTGGTCTTTCGGAGGGATAAAGAACTTATTTAGCCCGAGTAACCATCAAGAAAGCAATATCAACCCTTACCTACAAGTCTGTCTAATATCTGGTCCTTGAAGGGAATGGGAAAATTGTCCTTTATTGTCCAAGCATTCAACTTCCGGTAGTCTATGCAAACTCTACATCTGGTCACACACTGCATCGGAACAAGCTCATTCCTTTCATTAGTTACACCGGTCATACCACCCTTTTAGGAATGCACTGAACAGGGCACACCCAACTATTGTCCGTAATAAGATAAATGACCCCAGCATCCAACCACTGGATGATCTTCTTTTTAACTACTTCTTGCATAGGTTGATTGAAGCTTATTTTATGCTCAATACTAGGCTTGTGATATGGCATGAGTTTGATTTTTTAAGAACGAATATCGGGAGGGGTCCCAACAATATCTTCAATAGTCCACGCAATGGCTCGCTTGAATGTTACAACTCTCAAAATGAACTAGGTTAAATTAGATCCTATCATGTGTGTTATGAGTTAATAATGTGTTAAAATTATGAATAATAGCTTTATAAGTCAGTTCGAAGAGTTTGGAAGTCAAACTTCCAAGGATGATCAAGACGTCCGGAAACTAGTCTAGTTGAACTAGTGTGTAGTACGGTTTTGTAGTGGAGTTTTGGGGAATGGTATGAGGGTGGAATTGAATATCTATGGTCATACACATGGATTTTCGTGTAAAGGGTCAAAATGTTGGAATACAACTCCTTGGGGACCACCCTAAGGGTCCCCATGAAGGACCAAAATATTAGCCTAGAAAGCTGTCGGGCAGCCTGTTTTTGGAGGTGGTCACACGTTGTGCAGCCCACAGTTAAAGGGAAACAACTTTTCCCTATGATGCGGGGCCAACACGAACCATTTTGTCTCAAATTAATTCCATAACCAAGAATTGGAAATGTCCCCGCTATACACAGCCATGTCCCAGATTTGGTTATGTCATTTTAAAGTCAAATTAGAGTTGGTTAAAAGGTTCAATAAGTGTAGGGGTATTTTGGGTACTTTTGGGATTATTGAAACACTGTTATAAAGTAACTTTAACCCCAAATTCACCAATAAAATCAAAACCCTCAAGCCAAAACAAAAGCTCTCAAATTCCTTCTCTCCAAAACCTCCATTATTGAAGCTTTGAAGCTCCAAGGAAGAAGACCACATTCTCCAAGTTTTTCAACCCAATTTCGTGGGCTTTCTTCAATTATGGTATGGTGATATCATCATTGATTCTTCTCTCATTGAAGGAGTCAATTCCAAAGGCTTTTCAAAGATTGTTCAAAAACATAGAAATTCTTATTTTGAATTCTAAGCATGGGTTCTTGAATGAAAAGGTTTAAATCAATGTTTATGAATTAATTGATGTTAATTGGTGGTTTTACGATCAAAACTTCCATGAACCCATGTATTCCCTTGAATTCCTAATTTTGGCTCTAAAGTGGATGAATTGATCATGGCTTGATATTATAGAATTCAGGTGTAGATTGTATTGGGCTATTGAATTATGTATACATCATGATAGATTTGTTTGTAACCTTCCTTATAATGATGATATCTATATTGTATGTTGTTGGATCATTAGTATTGATTGATTGTTGGCTTAACATTGTGTACATTGATATTGGTAAGAACTATTGTAATGTGAATTGGTTGAAAAGTCTCAGGAATAGTGGTGATGATGATTGGAAGGTGGTGAGTTGACCTAATTCCTCTATTTTGTATAGGTTTGATATGGAATTTTATTGATTGGTATGTTCCACTTATGGTGGCGGTGCGTAATTGTTATACTTGCTATGAACATGGCCTTGTCGGCATTATTATGTGAATTTTTCTATTATCATGTTATAGCTTGTATAGATGATTAATGTGAAGGATGATATTGGGTATGTGCATGTATGAGGTGAAAGTATGATTCCTCTAAATGGTTATATGTGAATATGATAGACTATAGTGGGTCTATATATGTCGATAGGGTATCTTGTTAGGTAGACTTGGTTTTGCCTACTTGGCTTGACCGTTATTGAATATGTGATAAGATGATGGTGTGTCTTGATAGGTAGACTTAGGTCCATCTTCTTGATACATGATAGCTTATGGATTATGAACTCTTCACTTGGAAGGCTTAGGAACCCTTGTCATGTACGTGTATGAATGAATGAAGAATGAAAGTCTAGGATAGGTAGACCTAAAGTAGGTGCCCTTTTATGAAAGACTTATTAGAGTAAATGAGTATATCGTCAATGTAAGGAGGCTCACCAACTGACTCTGAGTTGCTCACTGGATCAACGTACGCCGGGTGCCGATCCTAGTTACATGTGTCTGCATCCTAAGACGATGCAGGACAACTAGCATAAGTACATTAAATGTACGAGTATGCGATTTGGAATGCTAAAACAACTTAAGCTTGAAAAGAGTAAGAAGGAACACTGATCTTGGTTCTGCCCAACTCATGAACAACTTAACTCAATATAAAGCAATAAGCTACATGTCATATATAAATATATAAATCTTGTAAAACAGTGTAAACAACTTAGTTAGTTAAAGAAATGAAATAGCTAACTAAACTTCACTTTTATAATAAAGTGATATAGTTTATGTGGGAGATTTTATAACTGACAACCACCACTATGGGCCTAAGTGATGATAAAGCGTCTTACCCACGCTGCCAGAACTGTCTTATACTTTGTCGTCGCATAGAACTACTTAACTTAGAGGATCCACTAGCTTAACTTAAGTGATCATCTAAAAAGTATGATCCTTTAATATCCATGATGGCTACAAGGTTCATGGAGACTTGAGTTATTATGAACTTGCATCCCCATATCGGGCTCAGTACTACTACAAAAAATATACTTAGATCATGTTTTCTTAAAACTACTTCTTTCTATTGTATAATATAATTAATCAATTCTTAGCTCAAAGGCTCTCTTGGAATCGATGTTCCCTTTCTTGATCAAATGTGACAACATTGATGAACTCTTTGGGAATACTTAGTTCCCTATAACTTTTTAGGAAATGAGCTCAACTCTTTACTCTTTACTTAACTTGAAACAAGAGTCTTAAAATAATGGTAAAATTTTGCTAAAGACTCTTGAATACTTGTAAGAACTTTGTTTTGACTTGCTTCTTAACTTGTAGACTTGACTCTTAACTTCTTTTACTTTGATCTTAACTTTCTTTGAATTTGAAGTTATGTACACAATGTTGAAATTCATGTTTTCCATATGTTTAGAAGTCATTTAGAGTAGTTAGAATCATTAGGAAGATTAAAACACTTTAGAAAGGCTTGAACGGACTAAATTACAAAAAGTGGTCGAAAACAATAATCTGGGCGCACCACACCCGCCCCAAGGTTCAGAAGCTCCATTAAGGTGCACGCCGCCCCAGGCCTCCTGGCGCAGAGGGGGCGCACCGCGCCTGACCTTCCCAAGTGACGCCTTTCAAAAATCATCACTTGTTTTCTGACCTTAAATCGTTCTAATTTTATTTCTTTTCTCAAATTCACTCTAGATTCATGTACCCACATCATATACACAAGGATCTAACCCAAATAACTCAAAAAAGAACAGTTTCTACCTCAAGAAATTCATAACTTCAACTCATGTTCAAGAATGAATTCAATTCAAGAACAACCAACAAGAATTTTCAAAATCCAATCATTCTAGAACTAGTTTATGCTGAATCAAACATGCTTGGAACTTGGGTGAAGAAACTCAACGTTATGAGAGACCCACATACCTTGTTAGGGATCACCCCCAACTAAATCCACACTCAAGCTCAAAAAATTCTTGGCGATTCTTGATTTTTATATTCTTTTCTTTTATTTTATCACTTCTCCAAGCCCTAACGTAAATTCTCTTTTTTTTCTAAACTTAAAAAAGTCTTGTTTTACCCCAATAAATTACTAGAAACAAAATAGGCAATTTAATTAAGGAAAAGACTAGTTTGCCCTTCCATAATTTGGATGGGGCTTTTCTTAATCCAATAATTCAACTTTTGAAAGGCATAACTCACTCATACGATATCGAATTCCCGCAAACTCAACAGCGTTGGAAATATCAAATCCAAGATGTTTCCACCCATACCCAGAAGTAAATCCAACTCATCTGAGCTAGAAGTTATGGCCGTTTGAAAATGACCAAAATTCACTTTCCTAACTTAGAAATTTTTTCTAGATATTCTTATTCTTTCCAAAATAAGTATTTTCAGATTTAAACTCTTCTTCTACTTCTTTCTAGTTGTGAGATGTTAGAACAACACATAATGGCGCTGTGAAGGTCTTAAAACTCATACTCTAATGAGAAGCGTAATATGTTGATACATATGAAAAAGTAGAGCCTCAAGCAAATAAAGTTGAGGCGGTTTGATGGCATAAAAAATTGTACATGTTATAACAACATCTGATGCCTTAGCCTATACCCTCGCTAGACTAGCATATAGATCAACATTTTAACTTGTAAAGACCCGAACCATCATAAATTAAGAAGGGGAAAATATCTTAAGTAGTTAGGCCCCACTATCCCGCCATAGAGGGATGCTGCTGCTACAATAGCGGCGCACCAGCACAGGGGGGGTGCTCTCTTGAGCGGGTTGGTCGGTGGAAGAACTTAATGATGTGAAGTCTTATTTTTCCTTTTCCCCTAAGTGTCAAAAAAAGTCAAGGATCACCCTTAGAAACTTTAAAAGGCTGATCTAGTCTTGGGAATGAAAAAGAAATAGGTTTCCAGGCAAGGTTGATGACAACTTGCTGATTTCCGGCCAAATCCACTGTCTCGTGGTACGGAAGCAAGGATTGGAGCTACAATCCCTCTGTAGTTTCTTGGCACTTAGGCAGTCTAGGGTTACTCATTTGAATAGTCGTAAATTCCTTCTCACTACGTAATATATTTCTAATTGAAGAGAGAATTCTTATTTAGGCCTTTGGGAACGGGAAAATGGAAGGTTGTGCATGTATTCTAGTTGTTAAATACGATGTATATCGTGGGGAAAAACCTTTTCCAATTAACTAAGGTTTATTGATAGTTTTACTTCCTCGTAATGTTATATATAATTCTTAATGGCCCTATTATATGCGTACATGTATGGTAATAGAGAAACAAGAATCGATCCTAATGAAACGACTAAGTATGGATTAGTATATTCCATGAACATGATACTTGACTATGTGACCATATGAACGGTTCATTATGGGTGTGATTATGGTTAAGGTTATCATGATTGGACCGGGTTTCATGTTCCGATGTATACATTGGATGGGCAGCACGTTTTGACACATACATTTTATTGGGTGTCATGTTCCGGCACACATAATGGACCGCATGGCAGATTCCAACACATATTTATTGGATATGGTTCCACATTTTGACATACTAAAAGTTTGGGTGTGGGATCCTTGAGAGAACCACTTGTGATTACTATATCCATATTTCCATGTCATTGACATTGGGAATTTGTAGCTTGCATTAAAATGATAATTGAAGTATGCATCTTGTATGTGTGTGTTTACCGTGTTTTGATTAACTGTTTACATTTCATTTACTTGAATTAACTTAATGATAAGGCCCAATCGGTATGAGGTATGGTAAATGGAGGCTAAGCGTCCAAGTAATATTAGTGGCTATTGTAAGAGGGGTTGGTTGTGTTCTTAAATAATGAGAAGTGGGATAGTGTTCATGATTCAAAAAGTAGTTAGGTCCTACCTTGTGAAGGGTATTCTTATTCGAAATGGTTAGCGAGTCTTAATAGAGTATACCAGGTGGTCAAGGGTTGAATTGGATGCAAAGAAGCGAGGGAATGTCGTAAGTGGTTTGTCAGTTGGTAGTGGTTATAGTTAGGAACTCCTCTATTTGATAGAGGGTTAAGTTATCGAAGCAAGCAAGGTTATAGACTAGGGGTTAGAGTCAAGTGTACTAGTATGTTTAAGGTATACGGGAATGGTAAAGGTAGGAGCATAAAGGCTGAGGGGTTTACTATCTTATTGCATATTTCTCACATGTTAATTTCTTGATATTATGAGGCGGAATCGGGTTGACTTATGATGCCTACCAGTATGTGTGGTTTGTACTGATACTACTCTTCTTATGACTTTTTGCATAGTCTTGTTGCAAGGTTAATGATGTTTCAAAGGTCAGGACAAAAAAAATCTCCAACAGTTTTTACTATTCCTTCCCTATGTGGGAGCTATGTCCTTAGTACTGTATTTATATCCTATAGTCTTAAAAGCTCTTGTACTTGTTTAGAATAGATCCCTATGGTGTTATTTATTTTGCAAATATAACTTTGGATGGTTTAAACTCCATATTACATAAAAATCCCATGAAATTCCTTTTATCTCAAAGTTTTCTTAATCTTTGGCATGTTTATAATTGTTTGGGAATCAAGGGTACTCTTACTTAGGTGTTAGATTAGGTCCCTGCATGGCCCAGTTGGTTTGGTCGTGACAAATTAGTATCAAAGCCAAGGTGTTTGGTATCCCATTATAATAGTAAATATGGAATAGACTCCTGTGGGTTGGTGTTTTGACGTCCACATCTAATCTTCAGGAAGCTATGAAGAATTCTAGGAAGTTGATCCATTTCTTCTCTCATTTTGAGCGGGTTGTCATTTGTGGTATGGGTTGTGTCCAATTGGTTTTCTCAGATTCCAACTGGTATCTCAACAAGGTGAAAAGAATGTCGTAGTCACGATTGAAGGGACACACTTAAGGTAACTTGGACGCGAGATGGTTCCAAGAGGTATTGATCCTTAGAGTTGGTATAAGTGCGTGAATGATCAGCTAATGGTCATCCATAGAATGAATTAATTTAATAATTTTTTACTTGCCTGTGTGATGTAGCTGGAAATTTTGATTATGTACATAGTGAATCAGAATAACTGTTGGTGTGTGAAGTGTACTTACTAGATTGGCACAATGGCATCCCAAAATGAATTCTAGACGTGTGACATGAACCCTATGAGAGGGAATGCAATTGTTAGTGAGCATACACATACCATTGATAAAGAGGGTAAGGGAAAAGAACAAACTAGTGACAGTAGGGAAAATCCAGTTTCAGGGCCGTCGGGATGGGTCGAGAACCATGTAAGAAAAAGGGCTATTATTGCATAATAGAGAAACTTGTTGTTATTCATCCCTAACATGTTTTGCAACCAACTAAATATTTTCTGATTAATAGGCATATTTTTTGGATATCCATGCATGTTGTGTTAGATTAGTGGGAAAGGGTTTTGGTGCGTATACCGTTGTGTTGACTCGGGGTTGACAATGTCTATCCTAGTTAAGAGAGTTATCCTAAATTCATAATTATATCCTTGGAAGTTAATGAAAAACTATAGGAGTAGGGTAGAACACCCAGGAAGTGTTGTCTAGGAAACTAGTCCCATCTGAGTCGTTGGGAGGGATCATTCCTGCAAGGGAGAGACCGCAAGAGCGGCACAAGGTGAGACAGAATCTCAGCCTTGTCTCCCCTATTTTTTCCTTGTTTCCCCTATGGACTCTGAATCGTGCATGGATTAAATTCTTTAATATAACCAGTACTCCACAATAGAACAATAATTCATAATCACCTAATATTAATTAAGGCTATGAAAATAGTAAAAAAATCATCAATGTGCTTACAAAAACTTAAGGAGAAGCAAAAAAAAAGAATTTTTTTGTGACATGCCCAAAAGGGGAAGAACTAAATCAAAGTCCTTTGGAATGGGAAGTGTAGATGTCAGATTCCATATCCTCAGGGGTTGTCTTGCTAGTCAACGCCTAATTCATCCTGGGGGACTCCCAAATTTCCTCTGGATAAAGCCTGGGTAGGTCCAACCGGAGGGCGATGCAGAGAAAATTACCTTAAGGTTCTTCCACATCTGGCCCATCAGACGATCCCTCTCAACATTCTTCTTCTTCTCCCATCGCAACTGGCGGCGGAGCATCTCAACCTCGAGGGCACTTGAGGGTGGAACTGGATGAGAGGTACTAGAATAAGAGCCTCCAAATTTCCTCCAGGCGACTGTCAGGTTCTCCTCCACACGAGCCCCTGATAGTGGGGGTTGAGACTGGGTAGGCAGGGTGTAGATGGCCTCCTCATTATCCTCTCCTACGTGGACCGCCTCAGCCGCTGCTCTACAACTTTCGGTCCCACTACCTTTCTTCTCTTTCTTCCATAGGTGGAGGGTTGCCTAATAAAAAGAGGGTCAAAAGGGGATCCATTTGAAGTACCTCATTACTGTCCATGAGTGGCACCCCTTCAGCTTGGACATCACCGTCACTAGTCTAGGTAGGAATAATGACTTCTTATTCCCACGGTAGAACATCTTCCACTCGAAAATGACTTGATCTCCTACATTCAGCCCAATCCCTTTCATAGCATATTTAATGAAAGGTACACGTTAGGAATCCATGAAATAAGTCAATCTCGATCTAAGAAAAGAAAAAAATCTATTTGAAGTGGAAAGAGGCCACTGTTCCGCAAGATCCCGCCAGAGTGAAAAGGATCCTACAACAACGCCAAAGTGGAATGAAGGTCACCAAAGTGGGATGAAGGTCAGTTGCTAAAGCAAACTTAATTTGGGACAAACATCAGGGCGTGATCATAAAGCCTCTTTGCTTCAAAACCTTGTTTTATCAAAAGTTTACCAGATCATTGTTCCTACAGTACCCTAGTACCTAAATATGCAAAGATCTTACCAGTTCAACCCCAAAATGGTGCTCGAATTCTTGTTTTACACAAAGAAACTATTCAACTTCCCCCACCAATTTTGGAACCATTTCAGCTATTTTATGGTGAAATCCTTACACTTAGAACATTATGGAGACATTTGAACATAAGGGAAGTGTCCATGCTAAATTTTTCTTATTGAATGAAGTAACCCATGTAAACATTTTGAAAACGACCCTAAAGACATTCTACATAACTGGTTCCTTTCATACAATTGTTGTTAAGGAAGTATTGAAGTAAATAGAGTAGGGATCAAGAAAATTTCCTTGAGATTGGCAATCGGAGCAAAGAAATTGAGTTTTGGAGTTTTATAAGTGAGTAGGGGAGAAAATGGTCAAATTGTTCCCCTTTCTCCCTTGAAAATTATTCCTAATTTCCGGCCATAACGACCCCGCCTCATCAGGAAACCTGCCGCTCTAGAGGGGTAAGTTAAGTTAAGTTGACGTGTCGTTGTTACCGCTTATGTTTCCGTGTTTCCCTAGCTGGTTCTCTAGAAAAAAAAGGATCATTTCTGGCCTAAACCTTGGGAACTAGTATCTTTCATTGTTCCGTGATGGGCCGATCTGTTAGTTTCAAAGTACTCAAAACAAATTTGTTCCTTCTCCTCCTCTACTCGTGCAAGGACGAACGAGGGTGAAATTGGTATATATTGTAATTACCTGAATCATCGTTACTAATGAGTAGTTGGTCCTCACTATCCCGCCATAGCGGATGATGCCTCTATGACGGCGGCGCCCCAACAGTATGGGAGTGCTTGAGCGGGTTGGATGGGAGGTAGAACATCATGATGCGAAGTATTATTTTCTCATTTTTGCCTAAGTGTCAAAAAGAGGCAAGGATCACCCCCACAAACCCTCAAAAGGATGCTCTAGGCTTAGGAGGGAATGAGAAATAGATTTCTACTGTAAGGTTGATGAAAACTTGTTGATTATTGGCCACATTCACCATCTCATTTTCTGCAAGCCAAGATTGCAACTACAATCCATCTACAACTTCTTGGAGCCCATGATATCTAGGTTTACACAATTGAATTGTCGTAAATTCATGTTTATTGTGTAATATATTATGAATTGACAGTAGAATTCCAATTTAGGCCTTCGGGCATGGAAAAAGGATTGTTGTACATGTACCCTAGTTGTTAAAAAAATATGTATTTTGGGGAAAATCCTTGTCATGTGAACTAAGGTTAGATGACACTTCCACGTTTTGTTCGTGTTATATATGATTGTTAATGGCCCTATTTTATGCGTACATATATGGGAATAGAGAATCAAGAATCGAACCTCATGGAACGACTAAGTATTGATAATTACATGCTATAAACCTGTTATTTGACTATGTGACTATATGAATGGTTCATTATGGGTGTGATTATGGTTGTGGTTGTGCTGACTTGATCGGGTTTAACATTCTGACACTTACATTGGATCAGTTGTCACATTTTGACATAATATTGGATCAGGTGTCACGTTATGACACATATATTGGATCTAGTGTCACGTATGGAACATATATATTCGATCGGATGTCATGTTCCGACACACTTACTATTTTGGTATAGGATCTTTAAGAGAACCATTTGTGATTACTATATTCATATTTGCCTATCATCGATATATGGAAATTGTGGGTTGTTTGTAAAATGATAATTGAATTATGCATCATGTATATGTGTGTTTAATTTGTTATGATTCATTTCTTATATCTCATTTACTGGACTAAATTGAGAAAGATCACGCCCAATC
Organism: Solanum sitiens; assembly: GCA_016801875.1. Taxonomy (NCBI): domain Eukaryota; kingdom Viridiplantae; phylum Streptophyta; class Magnoliopsida; order Solanales; family Solanaceae; genus Solanum; species Solanum sitiens. Next base: position 254,272 of record JABWTJ010000792.1, read on the forward strand.
GGTATATGGTGTATTAAGTTTAGACCAAGGGTACAGGTGTTATTATCAGCTATTGTAAGAGTGGTTGTATGGATTCTTAAATAATGAGAAATAAGGTAGTGTTCATGATGCCAAAAGTAGCTAGCTCCTACCTTGGGAAGGGATTCGTATTTGAAAAGGTTAGTGAGTCTTGATGCAGTATGACATGTGGTAAGGGCTGAATTCCGACACATAAGAAGCTAGGGCATGTCGTAAGTGGTTAGCCGGGTCGGTAGTTGTTGTAGTCAGCAACTCCCCTATGAGATAAAGTGGTTAAGCTATGATCAAGAATGGAACGAGAAGGGTGATAGACTACGAGGTTAGAGTCAAGTATACTAGTATGTTTAAGATATACAAGAATGGTAAAGGCAAGAGGATAAAGGTTTAGGGGTTTGTTGACTAATTGCATGTTTCCTGCAGGTTGATTTCTTTATATTATGTAGTGGGCTATCAGTTGACCGATGATGCCTACCACTAAGTTTGATTTGTATGAATACTACTCTTGTTATACCTTTTGGCAGAGTGTGTTGGCAGGGCCATTGATGTTTCATAGGTGAAGACAGAGAAAATCTCAAACAACTTTTACTCTTCCTTCCCTATGGTGGGAGCTCTTTCATTAGTACTGTACTTTATATCCTGTAGTCTTAGAATCTATTGTACTTTTTTAGTCCAAATGCTTGGGTGTTGTTTACTTTTCAAATATTACTTTTGAATGTTAAACTCATTATAATATAAAAATCCCATGAAATTCCTTTTATATCCATTTTTTCTTAATCTTTCGAATGTTTTATTCATTTGGGAATCAAGAGTTCTCCTACTTAGGTGTTAGAGTAGCTAGCGGCACTGCCTGATGGGTAAGGTTGTGACATCATCTCTACACAAAACATTAACCCTACCACCAGACTTTTCTCCTAGGTCTACCTCTATTTCCTTAATTATTTCCACGCCCTTCTTAACCCTAGGCACCCCCTCTAGTTGGACGTGTTATGGCTTTAACTTGTCTATCTGAACGTGGGGAACATGCAATTATACCTCGGTAAAGATCATCCCTTGAGAAGTAATCACACTCCCCATATTCATAGAAACCTTTTGAAGATTGACCCATAACTTAAATGACACCACGACCTGAACCACTCGACTCTTGATCCCATATACTCTTTCACATACCAACAACACCCTAGTTCTAACGATCACCCTAGAGATTGAAGTGAGTCCTAGACATGCAAAGTAGACTAAAATTCTTGTAACCTTTATTGAGGTTTATCATATGAGTACCTTCCTCTTGAATGAAACCATATGTAGCTACCCAGATTCTGAGCACTCTTGTTTTTGCCCCATGTTCCATGCAATGGATATCCTCCGTAGTTTAGACATGGTAAACTACTTCCATGAAAGAGCAACCCATTGAAGCCAAAGACTCAGTGTCAACCTACACCAAAAGTCTCAACCAATGAACAAAACAACTTTCATGCCTTGAGCCTACGCCAATGATTAAGACAATTCTCAGAAACCATTGTTGGTCCCCAAGCGACCCGTTGTTGTTGGTGACCACTTAGAGGAAGACTAACTCAAGCATACACAAGCATCAAGGATGAAATAAAATACTTTAAGCAAATACTGAATCTAAAAATGTTGAAATCAATGAATAATATAGTCAAATTTAGTTACACATTTACAAATGAATAGTGAAGGACTCTCTAACTCTGCATATCTACAAAGCTTCTAATGTTTTAATATATGTGTCAATACAACAGGAACAACATCTCAAAAACTACTTCTACTAAGAAATAAATTAGATCTCTCGATAGGCAAGGAGTCTCACCGAAGGATGATGGATTGATGATGTGATCTCAATGAAGCGACTATTGATGATCCTGCATACATGTATCTGCATTATATAACTATGCACATTGAATTATATCAGTACAGAGAAAATACAATATGTTGTAAGGCTGAATGAAACTAACACCAAAGTGAAGGACTGAAAGTAACTCAATTGAAGTATAACATGGATCATGATGGAAACCATTTAAACTCTTCCTATAAGTGTAAAATAAGATTAAAAAGTAAAATTTATAAATATATAAATACTTTAATTTACTTTACTAGGGAGTTTTTCTAACCAACAACCATCATTATAAGTCTTGTGATGATAGAATGTCATATCCATATTTCCAGAGCAGTATATACCTTGCCAAGCTATAGGAAACAACTTTAACTTATGGATCGATCTAATAGGCCTTCTTAGAAATGATGTATATCGTGACCAACGACACTAACCTACGGTTTGAGTGTATATGATTGTTGATAGCTTAGTAATCCAACCAAGGGTTGGGGTCGTGTCCTAAGGGAGCAGTTTCGAGAAGATGTAGCTTATTAGAATTTCATTCTAATTAGTCGTAGATAAAGATATTAACGAATAAAAACATTGTAAATTCAAGGGGGGTGACACCAAAGTTTCAAATATCGATTGGGGGTTTTGTCACAAGTATTATAAAAATGGTAAAATGCAAAGAAAATCAAGTATGGGGAGAAGTTCTTGGGGTGTGACTGCAATACAAGTTGAGATAAATCATTGGGTACATGATTTCCATAGGAAATTTGCAAGAAAATAGTGACTAGGATAAGATTTAGATGGAAATAAGTTCTCTCTCAAGAATCTTACCACATTTCAAATGTGTTCCTCTTGGACACCCATTTGCCGCATGAAGGCAAGCCTTCTCCTTACCGCACTCACTCTCTTGAGCTGAATATTAGGATATGGGACTAGGGCTCACCGTCTCAAGCTGAACCTCATGTTGACTCACTCCTAAGGACATCAGTCTAGCATTTTTGGTTTCATGACCTCCCTCTCGGGCAATCCAAAAACACATGGGTGGGTTTGTAATTGCAACTACAAACCCATCAACTTAAGCCACAACCACTTGGTGAAATCACCATTAAAATACATCTAACCTATCAGCAAGCAAGCCCCAACAATAATATCAAATCATATCAGCTAAATCACACCCCACGGGGGGTTTTAGCCACACATTAAGCAATAACAACATGCACCTAAAATGATACTAAAATAAAATGGGTATAAAAAATTAAAACTTTATTCAAGCATAGGAAGAATAATGAAGAAGTCCCAATTCCAACTTGGGGAAGATGAAATCCTTTTTTCTTCAAGTCTCCCAAAATCCCTCTCCAAACATCAGAGAAAAAACAAGGAATAAAATGTAATGCTATAAAAAACAAGGAAAAAACATCAGATTTTGTAATGCTAGGCGGCAACAAAATCCATCCCTACGCACTAATTATGACCTTTAACTATAATTTAAGGAAAAAATCTAGAAAATAATACCTTTGGTTTGATTTTGAGGAGTTTGAAATGATGGAAACTGAAAAATTCAAAAGTTTTGACCTTTGGCCTTTATGTAACCTTTAAGATTGTGTCCATTCAACGTTGTTAGTCGCACTCGCCGAACCACTCGGCGATACACCTAATTCTCATTTATCCTGCTTCCCTTCGAATCTTCAACTTTCTAGGGATAGAATCAGCGGACTGCATCGAGATCGCCAAACTAGTTGGCAATTTGCCGAGCTTCTTCCCTTGTTCGCCGATTTTTACAAGCTCTATATTGCTCCAGCATATATCCATTCGAGTATGCCAATCCATTTGACAGTTTGCTAAATTGACCTTTCGCTCGTCAACCTGAAATTTTTCCACACTTTCCTCGATTTATCCTGCAACATCAACACACCATTATTTATAATTGTAAAATCCTAAAAGCATTTAAGACCTTGGGTTGCCTCCCAAGAAGCACCTTATTTTACTTCGTGGCACAACGTAGGTCCTGCCTCACTCTCTATTATCGGAGTTAAACCTAGTGTTACTAGGTAACCCCAACTTATAATTTGGATGGATCTGAGGCACTGCAAACATCAGGAGTGATCTGATGTGCCGGATTGTTCTAGAATGAGATCCAATCTATTGATTCAACGCTTCCACATTCTCTCTCATATCGTCCACCACTCGATCTAGATCGATGATCTCTTGGAGAATAATTTTGAGCATTTCCTCAACACAACTTTTCTCATTTTCTCTAGGATTTTTATGCTCATGTGGAGTTATATACCTGTCTTGACGTTTGCACTGGTTTTCCACCTTAGATAATTTGGTGGTCAAGTCATTTAATTTAGATAACAACACAGTTAATTTGAAGTCACCCTCAACTTCTTGACCTGTCTCAAGCGACTTGGTATCCACTCCTTCAGCCATTCTTAGAGGACCTGCATACACAAACAACAAAAGGAAAAACAAAACAAGAAATGAAATTAGTAAACTACACTAAAAAATGAAAATTCATTTTAACTATATCTTTACATTGCACCACTCCCCGGTAACGGCTCCATTTTGGTGTTTATTAGTGACCAATGACACTAACCTACAGTTTGAGTGTCTACGATCGTTGATAGTAACCCAACCAAGGGTTGGGGTCGTGTCCCAATGGAGCAGTTTTGAGAATATGTAGATAATTAGAATTTCATTCTAATTAGTCGTAGCTAAATATATTAATAAATAAAAACATTATGAATTAAAAGGGGTGATACCAAAGTGTCAAATATCGCTTTGGGGGGTTTTGTCACAAGTATAGTAAAAATGGTGAAAACGCTGTCACGACCCAAAATCGAGCCGCGAGTGGCACCCACACTTATCCTACTATGTGAGCGAACCAACCAATCTAAAACCCCAACATATTGAACAAAATACAAAGCGGAAGACTTAAAACTCATTATCCCCAAAATCTGGAAGTCATCATCACAAGAACATCTATCCTCAAGTTACTAATCTAAAAGTATCTAAGAAGCTAAAATAAATAAAAGGCTAGTCCATGCCGGAAGTTCAAGGCATCAAGACATTGAAGAGAAGATCCAGTCCAAGCTAGAAGCATTAGCTCACCCTGAAATCCGGTGTAGTGAAGACTGGCTAGAATTGCTGCTGAGTTGAAGACGACGGTACGTTTGCTGCATTCCCCCAAATAACAAAGAAAGAAACAACAAGTAGGGGGTCAGTACAAACACAAGTACTGAGTAGGTATCATCGGCCAACTCAAAATAGAAAACAGTATATATCAGTTCATATCATAAATCAACTACAATACTCAACATGTAGCAAAAAGTACTATAATCATCAATAAGTACTACCAAGTTCATCCATGAGGACTCAAGCCTCAATACCACACTCATTTGGGAAATTAGGTTCATTACATTGAGTATTTTAACATCTCTCAAGATTCATTATCTTTCTTCCTCTTGTGTCGG